>CM053754.1:31101423-31259447 GCA_028658305.1 Pachyuromys duprasi | reverse complement strand
GTGGACTTGGAGGGGGCGGGGAAGAAGGAGATGAGGGAGGGAGTGGGAGGGTAGGAGGGAATGGGGGAGGGGGCTACGCCTGGGATTCAAAGTACCCAACCTGTGATTGAGATAAAAATAAATAAATTAAAAAAAATATGCATAAAAAAAAATAACAACACCACAGGGGAAAATACACGGCTTTGCCCTAAAAAGCCCCTTCAACAGATGTCTTATCACTACTCCCTGTGAATTCCAGTGAGCGGTCTTGACAGAAGTCCATCCTGGTCAGTATTTAATTAAAGCTTGCTTCAAATTTGGCTCAAAATTGTGGAACACATTTTTCTTTTGTGAGTCTCAGGATCAGCATTAGGCCTGGCCAAGCCCTGTGGTCCCAGATGGTTATGGCAGTGTCCAGGACATGCTACCACCTAAAACTCAAGAGGTGGAGCTAGGCCCCAAAGATCAACGTGCTCCATGGCCTAGGGCACTTGGTGCCTCATCTGCAGGAGTAAACCAGGCGGCCTGGGCCTGGGACCTGGGGTTAGCGTCGGGGGAGGAGTCAGCATTCAAAACTGCCCGGTTAGAAAGGCTGAGCTCCAGGCCTCCTTTCCCTCTGTGGAGACTACTGCTCTGCCTAGGCATCCAGCTGCTCCAGGTGTGCATCTCAGCCAGTGCCCTGGCAGTTAGGGTCATCGACACTGTTCGATAAAACACCAGGACCCAGAAAAGCGCCACACCCTTTTTTGTTCGTTTGTTTTTGTTTTTTCATATCTCTAACTTGGGTTTGCAGGCATTAATTTAGCCAAAACCTAAAGAGCCAAATCAAAAGATGTTCCCAGACTCCATAGGTGGCCACTGGGAAGGGGAAGTACACTACTTAGATCAAGAGACTGTGCGAGCAAGGAACAAGCTACAGTAATTTGGCCGCCTTCATGGTATACGGCCTCGTTCTGGGGGTGGGGAAAGGAAACATGATTGCTAGTAAAGGAAAGTTTTGAAAAAAGAGAGAATTAATCCAAGAGGCCTTAGAAACTTGGATCTAAACAGATACAGCTCTCTAAATTTAGTTTGCCTTCCGTTATGAAAATAGATTGAGTGATTATGTGTTTACTGCAGCACCATTTAGAATATCCGAGATAGGGAATCCGCATAACTGCAGGGATAGATAAAAAAAAAAAAAGTGTGACAGGTGCACACTATGGCCTGCCTTAGAATATTATACAGCCATAAGAAAGACTGAAATCCCTTCATTTGCAGCAACGTGGCCTGAAGGATGTGATAAGTGAAGGAAGCCCAAAAGAGAAAAATGCTGCACATTCTTATACATGTGTATATACCAAAATTTTAACCTCACGGTAGACAACAGAATAATGGTACCTGTAGAGGAATTTAAAATCAAAACATAGCTGTTCTGGCAAGAGATCACATCCAAGGTCAAGGTCAGCCTGGTAAAGAGCCAAGTTTCAAGTAAGGAAAGGTGTAGGCCCAAGCATGGTGGTAATGGTGGTACATGCTTTTATTCCCAAAGAATGAAGGTAAAGTTAGTTTGTAGGAGGAAGCACCCATGTTGGATAGTGATGCCTAATTGAGTAGCAGAAAAGGTGACAAAACAGAGAAAGATTTGACAGGATATGCCCAACTGTCACGAGAAGAGAGAGGAGAGGGAAGCTATTTCATGGGCAATGCAGAGAGAGAAGGGAGACAGTTTTACAGGGACAGTAATAAAGAGACAGGTTGCACAGAGAGAAAACTAGACTCCAGTGAGGACTGAATGAGGCAGAGAATGAGAAGAAGCCAGGAGGTTAGAGCAGATTTATGAAGTTAGTCTGATGCCAAGCAGAGCAATTCAAGGGCCAAGAGAGAAGCCAGATTGAATAAAGTCAGTTGGGAGAAGAGTTTGAGCCAGAACAACTGAGTTGAACCAGCCAGCTTTGAGCTCAGAAAGAACAAAAAGGATGATCTTATTCAGCATGAGTCTCAGAGGCTGAAAACATTCTAGTCCTAGGTTAGATTGTACGGAGGCTACGTGCCAGGACTAGGCCTGGGTCTCCTCGGAGACAACAATTGAAATGGACAATAAGTGTTCTTTTTGCAGCGACCAGTACCAGTGAGGGTACGGGAGGGGAGACACAGAGAACAGTGGCTAGTGGATGCTAGGCGTAGTTGGATAGGGAAGGGCAGACTCTATCATGTAGACTCCAGCCTTCTGCAGCACAGAAGAATAACTGCTCAGCAATCATTAACTGAACACTTTGAGCCAACAAGCACAGAAAGGTGGGTCTACCCTCAGACATCTTGTCTAACACCATTACCCCATCTGATGTTCCACAGTGTACCTGTACTGGAATGTCACACTGCCCGCAAATAACGCACAATCGCTATGTGTCTGAAAACATACTTTAAATGATGGGAAAATTGTTTAAAAAAATAAAATTAAAATATGAATATCCGCACATTAAACCAGCTTACAATTTTCCCAACACTCTTAGCTAATTGATCTTGAAGTCAAGTCACGTGGGCAGGCTCCCTGAAGACCGGCTGTGGTTATTAACCCCCGTTGTTAACTGGACTGGCTTGAGGAACACTTAGAAACTTGGGTAAACATACTTCTGTGTCTGTGTGTGAGAGCGTTTCCAGGTGGGTCAATGAGCTGAATGGGGGAGGGCTGCCCTCACCATCCAGCGGCTTGGGGCCCAGGGGGAACAAAAAGCAGAAGGGCGGAAGCTCACCCCCACCATAGGTTCAGTCCTTCTTAACTTCTGACTGCTGCCATCAGCCCATGGACCTCAGACTCCAGCTTCTTCAGCCTGGGAACCCCAACTCACATCAGCTGCTTTCCAGGGATGGGGGCTGCATCGCTGGGTTGCTTGAGTTTGAGAGCTTCTTACCTCTTGGACTGAGCTGCTGTTGGTTAGTCCAACTGTGCAGCCTGCAGATGGTGGTGGGGGGGGGAGGCTGGCCACCTCTCATCACATAACAAATCCCCTTATTAGTCTGTGTGCACGCTATCATTGTTTTTATCTCCTCTATAAAATCTCAACAATATATGAGGGTTCTCTCTTTGGGGGTACAAGCCCCCATGATATCCATTGGAACATCTGTAACAGTCTGATGAAAAGTACCTCTGTTGATCACAAAAGTGTATCAGCTCACTTTGCTATGTAACAAATGGCCCTCCAATTTTGTGGTCTGTGGTGGTTTGGATAGGTAGACCCATGTGTTTGAATGCTTACCACAGGGAGTGGCATTGGGAGGTGTGGCCTTATTGTAGGAAGTGTGTCACTGAGGAGGTCGCCTTGAGGTTAAGCAGTGTGATACACACTCTGCTTCAAGATGTAGAATCTCGGCTCCTTCTCCAGCACCGTGTCTGCCTGCACACCGCCATGCTTCCCACCATGACCACAATGGACTAAACCTCTGAACCTGTAAGCCAGTCCCAAGTTAAATGCTTTCCTTTATGAGAGCTGCCGTGGTCACAGGGTCTCTTCACAGCAGTAAACCCTAACTAAGACAACAAGTACTTACTGTCTCCCAATTCTTCCTATGAATTTGTGTCAGGCTCTGCCTTCCAGCTCCTCTGGGAAAGGCAGGCTTGCCTGTACTTCTATAGTCAGCATCCAGCTTGGTTGCTGTCTGGTCTAGTGGGCAGCAGCTGATCTTTGTTCTCTTCGGTCTTCTGTCCATGAATGGGCCTACACAGACTTGGTCCCCGGACAGCAGACTAGGTTTCCAAAGAAAGAAAACAGAGGTTCCTTGAGGTTCCATTCAGACCTGGTCTTCTGCTAAATTTTATTATGCAAAACAGCCCCCAAGCCCAAACCAGACTTGAGGGAGGCAAACTGACTCCAACTATAATGTAAGGAGTTGCAAGGGCATATTACAAAGGGATGAGTACAGAGACACTTGATATCTACCACTGAAAGAAGATAAATCAATAGCGACTTCTTTCTCCTTCTCCAGGAAAGGCCTCCTCTGTTCATTCATTTGCCAGACATGGTACTAGGGGACAGGACCATTCAGCAATAGATGTTCAGCAGTTTTCTATGAAACATTAAAGCTAGGCCTGGGCTAGACAGACAGCTCAGTGGTTAAGAGCACAGACAACTCTTGCAAATGACACAAATTCAAGTCCCAGTTCCCACATCTGTCAGCTCACAGCTGCTTGTAACTTCGGCTTTGGGAGATCCAACATTTCTGTCTTCCAAGGGAACTCCCATCCACATACCCGCACATCAACACATAATTTTTTAAAAAAATTAAAATATGCTTCTCCTACAGAAAGACCTGGAGGGGACAGGAGCGCCACAAGGAGACCAACAGAGCCAAAAAAAAACTTGGGCCCAGGGAGCCTGTAGAGACCAATACTCCAACCAAGGACGATGCATGGAGAGGACCTAGACTCTGTTCAACAGAAGCCCATTGGTTGCTCAGTGTTCAAGTGGGTTCCCTAGTAAGGGGAACAGGGACTGTCCCTGACATGAACTCAGTGGCTGGCTCTTTGATCACCTCCACCTGAGGGGGAAGCAGCCTTGCCAGGCCACAGAGGAAGACAATCCAGTCCTGATGAGACCTGATAGGCAAGGATCAGATGGAAGGGGAGGAAGACCTCCCCTATCAGGCATAGGGAAAGAAGAGTGAGGGTGGGTGGGATTGGGAGGAGATGAGGGAGGGGCTACAGTGGGGTACAAAGTGAATACATTATAATAAATAATAATAAATAAATAAAACTATAAATCTTTTTAAAATATGCTTCTCCTAGATAGGCTAAGGCTACAATAACTTCTTTCAATGTTTTAGACCAAGAGCAAACTTTTCTTGTTGTTTACCAAAAATGAAGCTGTGTCCATCTTACAATGTGAATATATTTCAAAGTCAACCAGAATAATCAAATTTGGAGATCCTTCTTTATTCCTCCCACCTCTAGATCAGGGGTTCTCAACCTTTCTAATGCTGCGACCCTTTAACACAGTGCCTCGTGGTGACCCTCAACCGTAAAATTATTTCACTGCTACCTCATAACGGGTACTATTGCTACTGTTATGAATCATAATGTAAATATTTGATATGCAGGATGTCTGATATGCGATCCCCAAAGGGGTCGTGACCCACAGGTGGAGAAACGCCTTTGTAGATGTTTTATTCCAGGAAGACAAGAGTATTTGCTGATTCTTCCTGCTGT
This sequence comes from Pachyuromys duprasi, assembly GCA_028658305.1. Classification (NCBI taxonomy): domain Eukaryota; kingdom Metazoa; phylum Chordata; class Mammalia; order Rodentia; family Muridae; genus Pachyuromys; species Pachyuromys duprasi. The sequence goes on along the minus strand of CM053754.1, from coordinate 31,254,286 downwards.
GTCTCTTGTGCCTGACGCCATCTGCCATATGCTGAGCACTCAATCCATATTTGAATCCATATAAAATCCCTGGATCACTTGCCTCACAGGCAGGAGAGGCAGATGAGGTGACGCTCTGTGGATGCTCTCTCTCACACAGTGGGTTCTCTTGTCATGGTTGGTGTCTTCTTTTCTGGTATTCTTTAAGGATCGCAATCGTGTGAGAGTGGATTGACGCGGTCATCACGCGTGGCCAGAGCTACATCTGCCAGCAGGTGAGAGTGAATAGGGTTGGGGATTGCCTCAGATGTTTTCGGTGTTTGAATAAGTGGGTTTGCTAATGAGACCCTGTGGCAGCCAGGGCAGGGAACAGACAAAAGCAGCCTCTGAATTTTCTTCTTCAGGAACTAAAAGCCTGGGTCTTCCATTCCAGCCGACTAAGGCAGTGACTTTGAAGTTGCTTTCGGTTAGCTGTGGACCAGCAGAAAGAACGGGGTCGTCGGCTTGATTTTGTATTTGTTCGTTCAGACCATGTTGTAGAGTTGGTGGGTGAGTGGTAAGGAAAATGAGGCAAGGGAAAGAGGCGGGCACAAGGTGAGCTCAATGAGAGTGAATGGGCACCAGCTGCTGCAGGCCGGGAGCAGAGAGGAAGATTGGCTGGGCCAAGGGTTGTGTAGGAGCCTAAGCTGGCAAGACTTGGTGAAGAACTAAACTCACCAGGGCAGTCACACCCGCTGCTTGGCATGCATTACCGCTATTCTTTAAAGGGTTAGCTCAGTGGGCAAAGGTGCTTGTCGCTGAGGCTGACAATCTGAGTTCAACCTCCAGAAGCCTCACAGTGGAAGGAGAGGACTGACTCCCAAAGCTGTCCTCCTATCTATATTCGGGCACCGTGCCAACACACCATCACCCATACACACAACAGAAATGGAGAAGTAAACAAACTTAAAAAGAATAAAAGAGAAATCCAGGACGGGATGAAACGTTGCTTAGTTGCGAATCTTACGGGCGAACTGGCTCTTGGTTTTAGGATCAGATGATATCCATTTTAACTTGATCTCAGATGGCGAGAGCTACATCCTGGAATCAACTAGATCCAGTTCAAAAGTGCACTACACTAATTCTTGGCTGTGTGATGCTGCCCCAGGAAAATCAAACTCCATTTCGCACCATAAACGGAGAAAATAACAGCGTTGCTTACTAAGGTGTTACAGTTAGACCAGTCATAAAGTGCGCCCCTGTTGATGGGTTCAGAAAATGCCGGCCAGAAGAGCAATCAGATCCTAGTCAGGGACTCTATCATCCTACCCACAGTTGGAGGAGGCTGTGGTCAGTCAGGCCTCTTGCGCCCCTGTGCCCTGCCTAAAGCTGCAGCCAGGCAGCCAGGTATCCCGGCTTCCTGGGTGTGCCACCCTGGATGGGAGAAGCCAACAATGACAACACTTACCACTTGTGAGTGAGGCTCCGTGACTCTTGCCTGTGACTCCAGTATACAGGAGGCTGAGTCAGGAAGATTGCTTCCGTTTAGAGAGCAGCCTGGGCTGCACGGTGAGTGCCAGGCCAGGCTGGGTTACAGAGTAACACCCTATTTCAACCAAACAGCAACTAAGTTCCAAATAACCCCTCCGGTTCACAATTCCTGAGGAAGAGGTTTCTGTTGCAGAGAATGAATAGCTGAGAGGAAACCTTAAGAACCTCTGTTGATATCAGAGCCCAAGACACCGCATAGCTCTTTGGGGCTTCATAAAGATTCGCCTGCCTGACAGCTGCCTCCACGGAGTCCTGCGCTGCCCCGCCCCCAAGCTCCAGCTCTGGCTTGGGATGTGGGACATGGCATCTGTTCACCTCCTCCTCTGCCAGCCTGGTGACCTGGCAGACTGCCAGCCTATCAGCCAGAGCATTTGGGGAGGCCTGATTTTAATCAATTTCTATTTCCTGTAGAAACAGGTTTTTTCAGTGGCTTTGTAACGCAAGCGCTTTTGATCACATTAGGACCAAGTGTGGCAGCCAACTTGGCAGCTTGAGTGCAGATTGTCTACAATGGCAGATTGTTTATCCTTTATTGCGATTCAAACCCACCAAAGGAAGGGGGAGGGAGGGGAAGAAAAAGGAAAAAGTGAAAAGAAAGAAAAAAATAATAATAACCCAAGCCCCATGTTATTTAATTGTCTAATACAGTGATAATTCTCTTGAAGGAAACATCGATTCATCTCTTCACATCTCTCACCCTGCTTTGTCTCTCTCTGTTTCTTGAAATGCAATGTCTCTCTCACAAGCACTAACGTAAGCATGCACACATGCACACGCATGCACACATACAGGGAGAGAGAGAGAGACCATGGTTCAGGGAACGGTGAGAGAACCTGCAAGCAACAGGCTCCGACTTGCAATCTCTTCTCCTTGTCCTTTTCCCCCCACCATCATATCTCACATTTGAGGAGAGCTGAAGTAGTGAAAAATCAAGAAAACCCTGAGGAAAAATGTAGATCGAAAGACCTCAGAGGCAGGGAGAGAAAAGTGGTTGTTTTTGAGTAAAGGAGAAAATACGAAATCAAATAAAAAGCAGTAAGAACCAGAGTACTGGGCTAGGTAGATGGCTCTGCAGGTAAAGGGACTGGCTGTGGGGCCAGATGACCTGGATTCAATCCCGGGTATCCACATGGTGGAAGGAGAAAAATGACTCCCACAAGCTGTCCTCTGATCTCCACATGTACATTGTAGCACACATATGTGCTCACACATACACACACACACACACAAACACGTAAGTACACAAATACATAAGTGACTTTAAAAAGAACTGGCAGAGTAAAATATTTGGGTTAAGAGAAGGTATGAAATTTGAAATTAAATGAGCTTAATGATCAGGTAACGCCTAGTTCAGGCGTATAGTCTTAGAAAAGCCTGGTTCTCCAGTTCCCAGCTTGAGCAAGCATTTCTGCCCTGCCTACTCCTCCCCTGCTGTGAATGCATTCATCTCCCAGCGCCTTCAGAGAGTCCCTGCAGGCCATCCCTTTGGTTCCCAGGATGCCTCCCTCGCCATCCAAACTTGACTGACACATGTTCTATTCTCAGGGCTACCTGAGCTAACGGGATAAACCAGTGTGAGTTTGCAGACTGTGATGTGCCCCCTGTTATGCTTGCATAGTTCCAGAGGAAAGGAAACATATTCCCCCTCAACTCAGGAGCTCTGGGCACCTATGCAAACATGTTGGGGAGGAGTTCTCTGAAAGAACGGTCCCCGTGTGTTCAAGCCACACGAGCTCCATGATTCACTTGCTTTGCAACTGGTCTTGTTGGATAGACATCGTTACCAAGGGCAAACACAGGTTTAAGCACCTACAGCAAAGCTAGGCTTTCTGAGTAGCTAAGGGCCAAGGGACTGATATGCTCTGGGATCCCAGTGACGGTATGTCATAATGCCACTGACTGCGATCTCCAGCATGGAGAGATCGCTGAGACAGTGAGCCACAGCGCAAAACCAAGAGTGTGAGCTTGGCTGTGCTGCAGGGCCAAAGAATTGGGATGGAAATGGGTAAGAGAATAGAAGCTTTAACTCAGCTGAGCAGTGAGTGGCTCTGCACTCCACCACAGCCTTGACATTGCTTCGCATTTAAACTTATAAGATGTGCTCTGCTTGTCACCCATACTTCAGTCTATTTGGGGGCGCAAGAGAGGGAGGTCAGGGGTCATCATGCACATTCATGGAGTTGTGAAAAGTGGGTCTTAAACTGAGGCAAAGGCGGAGAAAGGACCAGAAAACAGCACTCCTGACGCTTGGGTCTGAAAAATCAACATTGTACTCTGAGTGAGAATCTGAGAGAGGTGGAGAGGAAAGTGTTAGGAGGAAAGGTCAGTCCTGTAGTGACCAGTATTTCTCAGCATTGCTGATCACAACTGTATTAAACTATAGGGCCCCCCCCAAAGCCCCAGCTACTTCCAGAGTCTTGGTTCAACAGTTAGAAGGCACCAAAACACGTATTTTCATTTATTTCCTTTAATTGACAAATAAAAAGCATATGTTTGTATTGTACAATATGAAGCTTTGCTACATGTTTATAGCCTGAACTCTGTGACTATTTAGCACACACACACTCCCTCGCACACTGGTCAATTTGTGGTAAACATACTTAAACTGTATTCCCAGTCACCTGAGCACGTGCAGTATGCTGTGATTAACTACAGGCCCCTGAGAAGCTGCCATCTCCTAAATTTATCCTTCTAGCCGACAGAAATGTGATATCCTCCGACTAACTGTTCCAAGACTTCCTGACCCCCTGTGCTGACTTCTGCTGGACTCTCCGCTTCTATGAGCTGCGTGCTTAGCTTCTGCATGTGTGAGAGAGACATGGTGACCTCCACAAATGACTGGATTCTTTCTGCTATGGCAGTATCCCATTGTGCCTGTCTACCATATTTTGTCCACCCACCAGCTGGTGGACACTTGTGTTGCTCTATGTTGGCCATTGTGAAGAGTGCTTCACGTGAACATGGCATGGACTTGAATTGACATAGGGCTCCCAAGGTATCAGTTGCTGGATCATGTGGCGGTTCTGTTTCGGGCTTTCAGGAACCTTTATACTGTCATCCATTATGACCCCATTAACTTACCAGCAGTGTACAAGGGCTCTCTCTTCCTCACTTCCTGACCTACTTGCCCTCCTTCTGGTAACTGCTGTTCTGATGGAGTGAGGTGGCGTCTAGGCAGGGCTTGACCTTGCAAGAAATGGACATTATCAACAGCCATTCCAAATAATTCTGAAATAAGTATGTTCAAAGAGTACTAAATTAAAAAAATTAGAGTACTAAATAAGATGTCTGTTTATTCAAAAAATATTATAGGTGGGGCTGGAGAGAAGGCTCAGGGGTTAGGAACACTTCGTGTTCTTGCAGAGAACCAGGGTTTGGCTCGAGGCACCCTCGTCAGGTGGATCACAGCTGCCTGTAACTCCAGTTCCAGGGAAGCTGATGCCCTTCCCAGGCAGCTGAATGCATGTGACACACATACATGCGCACACATATGCATACATAAAATAAAACTGTATTTTAAAAAGAAATGTTGTTAGGCTCTTTCCATGAGGCTAACCACAGAGGAGAGAGGACTCAGAAGGTGCCCCTAGCCTGTAAGCGAGGTTGATGCCATACCTGGGAGGTGCAGTCAGTGGCAGGGTGGGAGCGGTGGATGAGAGGGGAACTTTCGTTAGGCCAGGGGTTGTGGGCAAGGGTTCTGTGTGGTGAGGGGTTGGAGGTGCACACAGCTGTGAGGACTTGACTCTGCAGAGAGCACTAGAAACGCAGGCTACCAGAACAGGATGTACTAAGTACAGCACATTCTAAAACACTGAGAGCAGGAAACTGGCGTGGAGGCCCGAGTGACCGCCTTTCCGTCAGGGCTGCACCACTGTGATGTCCCACAGAAAGCTCAGTCACTGGGCTTAGGGGACACCCAGTGTTCAGATCTTAGCACTGCCACTGTCTTAGTCTGTAAACTACATGGCTTAAGCCAGGGATAGCTCAGTTCTTGAAATGAGAGAGGTAACGGGTCTCCTAGGTAACAGTCAGCTTGCATCACAGAGGTGCTCCAAAAGTGTTAGTGTTATTAGCCTACTTTACAGTGCCTAACGCTTAGCGAGCGCTCAGAGCACTGAGTCATTTGAGTCTCAGTAACCCCGAGAGTCGACCAGTCCACCGTTATGACTAATCCCATTTTACAAGAGAGAAAATTAAAACTTAAAGAGGTTTGAAAAAAATTCCTACAGGCTAATCACAGTTTAAACTTGAACCCAGGGCTCTTAATCAGTAATGTAATCTGTCCTTTCTCATACAGCAAAACAGTGGGATCAGATTATAGAAGCTTTGGGCTCGGCATTGGCAAGTATTCCTGAATTCTGCATACGAGAGAGCGGGACCACTGCATCAGAGAACAGACATGCTGGAGTAAGTGTTGTCAAAGCACGGGTCTTCTGAATTAAATGGGAAATGGATGCCCTGGATCTTGAGAGGGAGGAAATCAGTTGGTAACAGCATTTGGGAGAGTGTTTTGGTTAGTTTTCTGTCAACTTGACATAGCCAGATTCATTTGGGAAGAGGGTCTCGTGACTGAGAACATGCCTATAGGCAAGTCTGCAGTGCATTTTCTTGATTAAAGACTGATGTGGGTGGTCCCAGCGAATAGGAGATGGTGCTATCCCTGAGCTGTTGGTCCTCAGTTGCATAAGAAAGCCACTGAGTAAGCCTTGAGGAGCAAGCCAGTAAGCAGTGATCTTCCATGGCCTCTGCTTCAGTTCCTGCCTTGAGTTTAAACCCTGTCTTCCCTCGGGAATGGAGTGTGACCTAAGAGTTGCACACTGAAACAAACCCTTTTTTATCACCAAGTTGCTTTTGGTAATGGTGTTTTATCATAGCGACAAAAACCTTAAGGAAGACAGGTAAAACGGAGCTGTAGCACAGAGAGGTTGGTGAGTGCAGAGGAAAAGGAGGAACCATGGATGGAAAAGAATAGGAATGAGTCTGGAGAAGCCATGAGAGTTCCTAAAACATAATGCTTGGAATGGTGCAATTCATTGCTGATGTTTTCACTCTGGCTGCTGGGATCAAAGGCTGGTGGAATTAATTTCTGTGGTTTCTGCATGATCCTGCATCCTTTCTGTAACTTCGCATGCAATTTTCTATTTGACAAGTGTTGTTTACTGTTTTGCAATCAAGGGCCAAGATCTTAGCACTTAACTCTGAAAAGTGGCATTTGGGACTGGCCCTCAGGGACTTGACTGTGGGGAAAGCTTTTCCAGCATCAGATGCATTAATATCTCTCTAATAAAAGCATTGATTGGGAAGGCTGAGTAGATAGAATTTATTGCAGTAATCTCAGAGCCGTCTGGTTCACATCCTGGGTATAAAGAGGGAGATGGCTTATGGAGTCTGTTAATGTCAATATTAAATGACACAAAACTGCATTCTGGGAACCCCCTCTCTAGAATCCCATCCATTCCATTATGCACATCTTTCATGCATATCGTAATATGGAAACAGGTTCCCATTGCACAGCCAGGTGGGAGTTAGATCAACAACTGATGCATGTGAGTTTTGCAGATAACAGTATATTGCTAGCACACGGCAAAGCTAATATTTAAACCAAGTCTTTATATCTATCTGTTGCAGGATATTTGATCACACTGTGAACCATGAGATTATGTTGTTTATTGGAAAAACCTGTTTCTAGTTGTGGTATGGCTCAGCCCTTGCACATACCTTTAATCTAAGAGCTTTCTATTTGAATATTATAAATAGGATTAAATAAAGTCAACCAACCATAGGTCAAGAGACTGAGAAAGCAACCAGTTGACAGAAAATGAACATAAAAAATAAAATTAAAAAAAATAGAGGAAGAGGAAGTCAGGAGGGCAGATAGAGAGATGCACAGGAAGTAGAGGGACATTCAGTGTTAGGGTTTTTTCAAGATGGCGTGGAAAGGGAGGGATTCTTCTGGGATGTCTGCGGAAAAGGAAGGTCAGCTGGGTGCTTTCTCTGCCTCTCTGAGCTAGCAGGCTTTCATCCCAGCAAACTGGCTCCCAAGTCTTTATTGGTAAAATTGAACATTTAAGATTTTGTTTAAAACAACAACATCTATCTTTATTGCTTTTAGGCTTGCTGAGACATGTGGCCTTTAAGGGTAATCTTTAGGTAATTTATGACAGAAATGTTCAAACAGCCCAGAGATGGCAGGGTCAGAAAGCAAAGTCACCTTCACACCTCTGTCAACAACAATCAAGTACCATCCAGCAAGTGCAGGTCTGGATCCTCCAACTCTATAAGATGTTATCTTTGAAAAGGTCTGAAGGATATCTCAGCCAGACACTACATTTTCCCATGCCACAGACTGCACTGGCAGAGGTCTACTCCATTGGCTTTCAAGATTCTTTTCCAAGGCATGGAAATCAACCTAACCATTTCTCTAGTGAAAGGTACTAATGTTGACTTGCTTTGTTTTACTCCTTTAAAAAAATACTTCCAGGGCAAAGATGTAGCTAAGTTGGTAGAGCACTTGTTCAAGATGCACAGAGCACTGGGCTTTATCCCTTCTCTGCATCAATCAGGTATGGCTGCATACATCTGTAGTGCTAGAACATCGGAGGTAGAGGTAGAAGGATCAGGAGTTCAAAACTACCCTCTGTCTCAAAAATAAAAATGCTTCCATAACTAGTCATGCCTGTGTGTCCTTTTGAAACTGTGTCGCTGTAGGAAACTGAGATGCTTGGACGAAAGAGATATATATCTTTTAGTTTAGGGACATTTAAAAGGCCCAGATAGCTCTCTAAAGGGTCATCTCAATGTATCCTGCAACAGATTTTGATACATTTCTCAAATCCTTACCATCACTAAGTATTACTAACTTTTACAAAATTTTCCAGTGGGATCAATTCATTGATCCACTCAATACATAGTTGCTATGTGCCTCTCCCATGTACGCATGCAGATAGCATTCCAGCTCCAGGAGATTCTTCAAAGTTTAAAAAAAGGAAGTCTCTAGCAACACAAGAAGTAATTTTGCCTTTGAAGTAAAAAATGTAATAAATATAACAACAAAAATGTATCACATGGATAATAGGAAGGCAGTAGTAAGCATTGTGAAGAAAACAGAACAAGTTGGTAATCATATGTCCTGTAGCTTTCTCTTTCCCCTGGTGCTGGGGTAGAACCCAGGGCTTCCAGCACACTGAGCACGTTCTTCCCCACTGAGCTATGCCCAGTCCTGTTATGTGGCTTGAAGCTAACAGAGTTTACCCTGTGGGTGAGTGGCATGTTTTTCTGTGATAATAAGAACTTGATGTGCCCTACCCTTCGCATGAGGATTACATCACACCTTTTGGGACTCACGTATGAGGCGCTGGTCTCCAAACTGCTACAAGCTTGTCAAACACCAACAGCTCAGGCCCTGACATGTTGCAAGTCAGCTCAGCCTGTAACCGGACCATACCTATCATATTTAAAATCTTGAAACTTTGTCCACCAACAATGCCACTGCCCAGGGAAGGAACATGCCATGCCTTTGCAGACCTTTCCAGAGAACCTTTGGTAGCGAGCGCTATCTCAAACTTGGCTTATACTTTTCTTTGCTTTTATTCTAAGTCTTAGCCAGACTTCAATACTAGGATCCCAGCAAGATTATATCACACTCACCCTGTGATTGGTGTAGCTCATTGATGAGGTATGTTCCCTCTCAGATTTGCTTACTAGAGTTGCCCTGTCTCTGAACACTGGGAGACAAAGTGGCAAGACCTCTGTGTGACAATACACCATGTAATCTGTGGAGCCATATTTTGGTTATCTCTTCATTATAAATTTGCAGAACAGGGAGATGAGAGATTTAAGGAGAGAGAGAGAGGGTGCTGGAATTGAATAGTACACTTGGGGAAGCCTCTTTTTAAATTACTTTATTTATTTCTATTTTATGCTCATGAATGTTTTGCCTGCAAGTATGTCAGGACATCACATGCATGCTTGGTGCCTGCAGAGGCCAGGAGAGGGCACTGGATACTCTGAAACTGCTGCTACAGTCTGCTGTGAGCTGCCCTGTGGGTGCTGGGAAATAACCAAGCTCCTCTGCAAGAGCAGCTAGTGATCTTTAGCCTCTTAGCAGCCACAAAGAAAACTGTGAATGGAGGCAGCAGGCCACCTAAAAGGAACTCACCTCCCTGCTTTAAAAACCCAGGGGAGGGAGCTAGCCTACGGGATCCAGAACAAAGGGAAGAGTAGCATGGTGGTGGGGAAAGGATGAACAAAAGAGGAAAAGTGGTGATAGGTTTGAGCCAGGGCATGGAAAAGCCATATAGACATTGGTTTTAGAGTTAGAAGGATGGTTGAGCTGGTAAAAGCACTTGCCGCCTGTTGTAGGGTTTTCTTGCTATGAAGAGACACATTTAATTGGCCCAGTTACAGGTTGAGCTGACTTGCAACCTGTCGGGGCCTTGTAGTTCAGCGGTTTAGTCGATTGTCGCCATAATGGAGAATGGGGTGGCATGCAAACAGACATGGTGCTGGAATGGTAGCTGAGAGTTCTGCATCTGAATCCACAGGCAGCAGACAGTGACAGTGGGCCACTGAGCCAAGGTCTGAGCTTCTGAGACCTCAAAACCCATCCCCTAGTGACACAGCTACTTCAACAAGGCCACACCTCCTAATAGTTCCACTCCCTATGGACCAATGGGGGCTATTTTTTACTCGAACTACTACATTCCATTCCCTGGTCCCCGTAGGCTTTTAGTCATAGCATAACGCAAAATGCATTCAGCCCAACTTTCAAAAGTCCCCATAGTCTGTCAGAGCATTAGCGCTGTTTCAAAGCCCAAAGTTCAAAGTCTTTTTCTGAGACTCATGCAATCTCTTAACTGTAATCCCCTATAAAATCAAAATAGAAAGCAGATCACATACTTCTAACATATGATATTGGAATATATAATTATGTTTACAATATATACTAAAATTAGCACAGGATATGCATTAAAATTCCAGAAGGGAGCACAGCGAGGAAATACTGGACCAAAGAAAAACTGAAAACCAGCTGGGCACACTCCAAACTCTGTGTCTCCAACCCTTCAGCTTGGTTGCCTGCAACCCTCTTCTTTCTCTTGGGCTACTTCCACTACTGTTAACATCTTTCTTCAGCAAGCATCCCACAGCTCTGGCATCCCCAGTATCTTGGGTTCTCCAGGCTTCACCTTCACAGCTTCACACAGTGGCACCTGTAGGCCTCCACACAGGGGCACCTGACACCTGCCTGGCCTCAGCAGCTTCCGGTAAACGTGGAGGGAGACTCCATAACCCCTTTCTCGTAACCTTGCCTCTAAAGCCAGAACCAAATGGCTGAAAATGCGAAGTTCTGCTGCTTGCTGGGACTGGATCATAGGCCCCTCATTCAAATGCATCTTCACCAGCTTTCTGGTTTTGATTGTTTCCTTCACTGTCTAAGCTTGGCTGTCCTGGAACTCACTTTGTAAACCAGACTGGTCTCAAACTCAGAGGTTCACCAGCCTCAGCCTTCTGGATGCTGAGATTAAAAGTATGCACCACCACATTCCTCTCTAAACTGTGCTTCAATTCTTTTTCACAAGTTAGATTAGCTGGGTGGGATCTTGACCTGAGATCACCATTCACTTTATTCTATTTAACATCAGCATGTTCTTTAACCTGTTTATCTCCTTGAAAACAAGACTTAGCACCATTTCATTTCCGGGTGACGCTTTTCTCCTTGAACTGTACATTTTGTATTTTTCCTTGCTCGGCTGGCTCCTTTTCATTCTAGATCTTCATAAGAGTGAACACTAATAACCACACAACAGAGTCAACACTAGACTGTTTGGAAATTTCCTCCACCAATGCCATTAATCCAAAGCTCTTCCATTTAGCCTCAAGCAGACTTTTCAGCTAGACAAGGGCAACAAGGCAGTCAGATTCTTAGCCAAAATGTTATAAGAATGGTCTCTAAGCCACCTACAAATAGTCTTCTCTGAAACCTTTCAAGCCAGGCCTCCACAATTCCAATCACCCTCAGCACCACTGCCTTCCATGCCCCTACTAGTGTGACCCATTAAGCCCCACTTAAAGCATTCAACTGTTTTTCTAATCCAAAATCCACATTCCTCCAAACAAAAGCATGATCAGGCTTAGCACAAAAATACCCCATTTGCTGGCACTGACTTCTGAGTTAGGGTTTTACTGCTGTGAAGAGACACCATTACCATGGCAACTCTTATAAAGAAAAACATTTCATTTGGGGCAGGCTTTGGTTTGGAGGTTTAGTCTATTATCGTTATGATGACATGCAGGCAGACATGATGCTGGAGTGTAGATGAGAATTCTACATCTAGAGCTACAGGCAGCAGACAGTGACAGTGAGCCACTGAGCCTGGGTTTGAGCTTCTGAGACCTCAAAGCCTATCTCCTAGTGACACAGCTACTCCAACAAGGCCACACCTCCTAATAGTACCACTCCCTATGGACCCATGGGGGCCTATTTCATCCAAACCACCCAACAATGCAAGCCTGGAGACCTGAGTTTAATCCCTGGCACCTCTATAAAAGTAGAAGAAAACTTCTCATAGCGGCTCACCAACCTCCATATGTGCATAGTAGTACAAACACACACACACACACACACACACTACTGCTACTACTATTAAGACTAATACTAATGGTTTTAATTAAACTACAAGTGACATGAAAACCTTGGGATGTTTTGGCCTGAACTAGGCTATAACCTAACATGACTTAAGAGACATTGCTCTTATGTGAAGAGCAGACTAAAGAGAAGAGCCATGAGGGGAGTTGGGAACCCAGCGAATGACAAAGGACCACAGAAATGAGGACACAGAGAGTGAACAGGCAGATGACTTTAATGTGAAGGTTACAGAATTGCTGGCTGCTTAAATGGTGGACGTGAGAAAGACAACGGCAATCAGGACCAACCCAGAAGGTTTGGCCTGAAGAAATAAGAAAATGGAGTCATCGTTTACTGTGTGAGAACTCTGTATTGTGCAATGAATAGGTTTAAGGTTGGAAGAACTTAAGTTACTTTGGTCATGGTTAGCTTGAGAAAAGACTGACATTCCAAAAGCCCCAGAGGTTCTCACTAAGTTAGGTAGGACAGCTGAGGCCCACTTGTAAAGGCTGCTATTGGCACAGAACCCCCTTCCTCCACAAAGCAGAAAAAAATAACAGAGAAAAGTGCTAATGGGCTGTGTCTCAGAGTGGAACAATTTGGGGGAGACAGAGGGACTCTTACTCTGTGCATTTCCCCATGGTAACAAATGTATCTGTGTACACAGGACAATGGCACTTCAGGACCGCCTCCAGAGAAAGGTCTGTTCCTCATGATGCCCCCACACTCCTTTAGTAAAAGCACGGTTCACCTTTGGGCAGACAGAGAAAAAGTGAGAAAGCATGGCATTGCACATAGGGAACTTCAAGTGCACTGTGCTGTGCAAGTTCAAGGTTAGGATCAGCAAACACAGGGCCAAAGACTTAGAGAGCTAACAGTGATAGAGAGCCTCATATACCATGACCAGGGATTTTACTTCATTCATAGCTTGGGAAGGCAGCAAATAATCTAGAGTCGACACAGGCAGGCCAACCTCCCCTAACTGACAGGCCAAATCTACCTGTTGTTGGGTTTACTGTTTGTCTTCGTCAGCTCTGGCTATTGGAACGAAGTATCAGAGACTGGGCAGCTTAAACAGAAGACATCCATTCTGTACTCCTGGAGGCTGGGATGCCCAAGGTCCAAGGGAGCTAGCTGAGGAAGAGTTAGCTCCTGATGAGGCTCTCTTCCTTGGGAATTATCATTTCTATCTGTTAATTTGGTGGTAACACCAATATTGAGCCACAACTATGTTACTTAAGGAAAATGCACGAATTCTCAGCTCTTTCACCTTATGTATGAGAAGGACAATCATGCTAACAGTCCTTTGATTTCGAGCCTGGCTCCTGCTATTTGCTCTACAAATAGAGCTTCTGGTCTACAACACTGAAGCACATTTTACTCATTTGTAAAATCAGGATAATAACAACTATACACTTTTGGGAATTTTTATAGGATCCAAATAAACAAATATACACGAAAGCATTTCACAGGCCACAAAGCATAATTCACACAAAGGTTACATTTCTTGAATACAGCACATCATTACAATATAATAGCAACTTTCATGGGACTCCATCTGTGGGTATATTTGAATATGTATTTGCATTTTCTGTGAGATTCTGGAAACATTCATCCAACGTTATGTTCTTATAGCCTATGGCATCTTGTCTCTCGTGACACAGGTGCTTGGATGTTTATTGATTTGAACCAGTGTTAGGGGTCATCAGCCCTCCTTGCTGCTAACTATTGCAATATGCATATGAGAAAATCACCTCTCTTAGAGAATGCAAAGTCTTTACTACTGGTGTTGGAACGTACTCCTAGTCTCAGAGAAAGCAAAGCTTGGGCGCTGGTTTGTTTGGCTTTCTGTTTAGAATTTTCTCTCCTTTCAAGACATATGTGGGCATCTTGCATGATTAAACAAGATGTTAAAGGACAATTAACATCAAAACAAAATTAGTCCCATTAAAATGAACAAAGAGCCCACAGACTGGCGGGGCAGCATTGAGCACCTGGAACGGGTTAGTTACTGCGTTTAAGGCAATTAGTGCTGAAAGCGTCCATATTTTTCTTTGTTTTATTTCTTCCTTAGTGAACAGTAGTTTTTAGAGAAAGGGGATCCTTGTGCCCTCTCATTTGCCAGCATGTTAGGTTTGTATTTGTTCTGAGTATGCATCCGACTTGTCTTCATAGTCTTCAGCAGCTGCGTAACCAGTGTTTAGGGAGCATCCTCGGTTCTGAAAGTGTCATTGCTTTTTGTTGCAAGCCACACTCATTCTCGAGGCAATCGTGCCTTAAAAGCACGGTACATTAATTGTTACAGCATTGTGCAATCCCCTTGGAAAAGCATATTACAGCCTCATTAAAACCGCATTACTTTATCATGATTCACAGGGAGTAGACTAGGAAATGAATTATTGAGTAACTTCTTATTAACACAAAAGAAGTCTGTCACGCTAAATTATATACTGTAGTTTAAGGCATCAATTACAGGCTTCAGAAGCCGTGTACACAAAGATATTCTTCAACCCAAATGCCTCTACTCCCCGACACCGCTCATTGCCTTCTTGAACGTCAGTATCTGCAAAAAGATGTGCTGCCTAGGCAGGCTCCCACAAATTATTTACACAGAAATGAGTCTTAGCTGCACAGGTTGTCATAAGAGATAAATAATGTGTGTCGGGCCTGAGATGCTTCTATGGCAGGAAGGTTCCAGTTGGCTTCACATTTCCAAGCATAAAATCCATTAAAAAAAAAAAGAAGAAGAAAAAGTGAACAGCCATACCAGCTCAGCACGCTTGTGTAATTGTCTCAATACGGTGGGCTCTGCAGCTCACTGCTACACGGCATGAACCTGAGGTCCCAGAGGACCTCAATTTTCGTAAGTTTTTCATAAGAATTTTCATAAGTCAGGGACACAGTTAAGGTCCATGCCACCTTCCTCTGTCTTATATATCAGCACAAGGCCTCCTCTATCCACCAAACCTGGAAGGAGCTCTACAAAAGACCACCCCTCTCTCAGGCACAGAGCTTTAGAAATGGCCACATTGCTGAAGTGTGTTGCTTTACCACCTTAGTAAACATAGTTCAGCTCAGTGCAAGAGCATGTGCCTAGTGTGCACAAGGCTCTAGGTTTGATCTCCCAGCACCACACACACAAAGATTTTTAGTAAATGCACCCTATCATAAAAAGGACATTGCATAATGATAAAGTCAACCCTTCATGGAGACATACCATTTCTACAAGTCCAGGAACTAGTCCATCTGCTATGGTAGCTTAGAAACTGAAGAAACAAAAAGTAACGGATTGAAAGAGGCAAATAAGCAAGTCCATATTTCTAGAATGGGAATGCACAGCAACTAAATATGCAGGCAGAAAAAAAATGAATGAGGGGCTAGATAGCTCCGCCCTTAAAGGCCAAGGCTCGCAACCAAAATTTCAAGAGTTCAGTTCCCCATACCCACAATTAAAGCCCATCTCTCCAGCTTCTCTTTGCTCCTCTATGGCACATAGAGTATAAGGAAAAAAAAAATACACACCTAAAGTGAAGAGGCTTAGAGAGATGGCTGAGAAGTTAAGAGCATTGTCTGCTCTTGCAGAGGACTTGGGTTCAGTTCCCAGGACCCACGTAGTGACTCCTAACCATCTGTAACTCCAGTCCCAGGGGATCCAAAGTCTCCTTCTGAATTCCACAGGCGAAACACTCATATGTGTAAAATAAGATAAATCTTTAAAAGTTAATAAGTAAGTTTAAGTTTCAACAATATTTAATTATTCTCCCTTCTGGAGTGTGGAGATGTTGATGTCAGTTCTCTTATAGATCACTGTGGAAGTGAAACTGTAATTTGCTGAGGATTCTGCTGACTGATTCATGGGCCTTATGAAATTTGGTCCTCTCACGGACCCCCTGTGGTAGTTTCATTATTTCCCCCACTGTAAAGTTGACAAACCTGAGGAACAAATGTTCACACAACTACTAAGGTCACACAGTATCAGGGCTTGAACCTGAGTTGGTCTGGCTTTGAAGCGACCCTCTCTGACCTCTTAGCAGGCGGTTCTCTGCCAAGGCCATTCTACTTACAGGGACATTTGGTAGTGTCTGAAGACACTTTGAATTGTTGCTGAGGGGATACTATCGGCCTCTAGGTAGGGACCTAGGATGCCTCCAAAATCCCTACAATGCTCTTATGACCCCTGAGTACCAGAAAAGGACCCAACTCACAGATCAGTCAATAGCGGCACATGGAGAAACTGTGTTTATATATACATCTTCCAGTGAGAGAGAAACTCTACAAGAAGCACAGATTTGGAAATGCGGACTGTTGTTTGAGGACTAACCACTGACAAGGGTTCAAGCCCTAGCAGGAGGCACAGTCCAGTGCAGGTGCTGACACAGGCTATCAGCAGGCTCTGTCCCTTCTGTCTGGAAAGTCACATACCTCTTTTAGCCAAGGTCCTTGGGTCCAAAGCCACATTTATTGCTTCTCTTGTTTGTTTTAATGGTGTTTTGTTGTGAATATTTTGAACTCCCTTACAAAGTGCTTACAGTGTAGCTTAGCCAGATATTCAAGGCGCTAGAAAAGACAGCCCAAGAATCCTGCGAAGAAGGGCCCAGATAGGCCAGCCAAGGAGCTAAGGAGCTAAGGAGCCAAAAGAAGCCCCCTTTGTGGTCCCTCCTCAGTGTTTCACCCATCCCACATCAAAAGCCCTTTGCCTCAGGGGGAAAGTTGTGATGGAGAAGAACTGAGCAAGCAGCCTTTGTTAGTGGTGGCCACCTTGTTGGCTCAGGCCCTGAGCTGACCCAAGGGCCTTTACTTTCATGAATGGTGTCAGGAAGCCAGCATGACTAACTGAGCAAGACTGAAGAAAAGAAGGCCCCTGAAGTCCTTTCGTGTTCATTGGCATAGAAATATGACCTAGAGAAGCTATGAAGTGGAGCAGCAAGTTACGTTCCCCAAGGAATGAGGAGGGTCATGGAATTACAATGCTGAGAGAGGGTTCTTAAGTGCCCCCCAAAAGTAAGCAGTGGCTATTTCTATTAGAAGGATTTTGAGTGGCTTCCATTTTCTTCAGCTTCTCCGGATTTCCTTGCTGGTAAGTGACTAAAGCCCTATCCTGAAGCATAGGATCTGCTTGGGATAGGGAACAGGGCTGGGCCACGGCTGGGGTTGAGGGGCGACCAGGGCTGTGTGCGTGAACAAAGCTGGGCTGCAGGGTTTCAGATAACATAGAGGACTTCAGACAGCGTGCTGTTCTGGTGGGCCGTCCTGCCCTATGTCATAGAGAGGCCTATAAAGATGTTCAAGTAATGGAGGCTTCATATGGGAAAGGAAGGAGCATCATTTGTTCAGAGAACCACAA
This sequence comes from Pachyuromys duprasi, assembly GCA_028658305.1. NCBI lineage: Eukaryota > Metazoa > Chordata > Mammalia > Rodentia > Muridae > Pachyuromys > Pachyuromys duprasi. The sequence goes on along the minus strand of CM053754.1, from coordinate 31,236,809 downwards.
ATCCCAAGAGTGCAAGAAGTCAGCGGCATCTCTCTTCCAGCAGAGGGATAACTCCATGTCCTGTACCGTAAGCTCCTTCCTCACCAGAAACAAAAGCTCTCCAAAATCTGCCCATGTCCCAGGGCTCAACAAAAAATCTGCCCATGCCCAAGCCACAGAGCTACCCCAGAAGTAACTGTCATCCTCCTTTGGAGGCAGCTACCCCCCTGTCTTGTGTACATTTGTGTCATTAAACCCGCCAATCAGAGTTCAATTTGGTCTGTTCAGAGTGTGGACTTCGGAAATTCTTCATTCTTCTAAATTCAAGCCAGCCTGAGTGGGCCTTGCTACAGAGAGCTCTTGGCACTTCCAAGGCTGGAGTCTTCCACTGCCATGGAGACGAGTTAAGAGGGCATTTCTCTGTCTTCAGAGTTTAAAGAAACTCAGAGGAACTAGGACTCACTGCATTGAAATCTAAAATTATTTCACATTTTCAGTCTCTCCAGAGGGCCTACAGTCTCAAAGTAAGACACAGCCTCGGGGGCCAGAACAAAACATGGGCAAGGTGATAAGATTTCTGTATTTATTAAAAATCCCTGAAACAGCAAACTCTCTTAGTTAGAAGACAGATGCTTAAGAGCCCTAAGGTACAGTTCCATAGAAGCCAATGACAACATTTTTTATGTCTGTCGAGAAAAAGAGGCCAGTGTAGCAAAAATGTTAGGTATGCCTTTTGTCTAATGAAGCTGACTATATGGGATGGATGATAAACTAATACATTTTTAATGAGCTATATTATGGCATGAACTAAAGCAGATGGAAATAGTTCAAAATGAAAGCGGTCTCTCTGCTTCTGGTTTCTGAGTATCTGAGAAAGCAGAGACATGGACATTTCTCACAGAGAAGCACGGATACTGAAGGCCCTTCCCCATGATCCCTGGCAAATACCTGAGCCTGATTCCTTCTATCAGAAACTCTGGTTTCACATTTCCCTCACCAGGGACCTGGCCTACAGTCCTAGGACCACCTCTGCTTACACTGATTGTGTTTCCCTGACAAGTGACTGGTGACAGGTGACAGGTGACATTTAACAGGTTTCTGTCTTCCTTGGGCATCTGTGTGGCCTCAGTCTTGCATCAGCAGGTCTTCAAGTTCTCTGAGAAAATTGTGAATATGAGTCCTCTCCACCACAATCAAAAAAGCCATGATAATGGAAAATTAGACATAAAAAAAAAGAGGGAAGAAGCCCACAGCCAAAAGCCAAGCAGAAGTCGCTGTGAGGCTGCATGACCTCTTCCAAGCCAGAGTGGGAGAAGGCCTCAGAGTCATCAGCTCATCTCTAAGCACAAAGCAAATAGCTTTGCTGATAGTGTACCTGGGATGTTAGTCAAAAGTCCCAAATTATCCTACAGCGACAACAAAACAGAATTAACAAAGCAGAATTCCCTACTTCAAGAAAAGGTTAGTTGGTAGTGAACAAGATCATGGCTGCTCAGCTCTGGACAATCTCTCGGTGACCCAGATTGACATTGCCATCTCCAACATGCGGCTTTCATTGTGTGGTACTGAGACCGTGTAGGGAAAGGGAGGAAATGCGGGTTCAACTGGGATGAGGAGCACACCACTTCCCCCATGCCTCCCAGAGTGCAGTCATACGCCACTCATAGCCTCCTAGAAGGCTGGGGGAAGAGGTCTAGATAAAAGGGGAAATGGGTAGGTGCGGTGGTGAGTGTCAAGATGCTTGAGTGTCAGGAGGGTGGTTTTCAAAGCTACCGTTAGGCTTGTTGTATCTACCACTAGAACTCTTTAAAACCCACTTACTTAGAACCTCAACATATAAGCAGAGTGTTCTCTTCAAAGTATAGGGTTTGGAATAAGACAAAATTAACGTCATCTCTGTCATTTTTCTTCTAAGGTGTTCCCATGATCATCATCATCCTCACGCCACCCTCAGCCCTACACTGTGTGTGTGTGTGTGTGTGTGTGTGTGTGTCCCAGCTTAGGTGATCCGGAAATCAATGGTTAACAGTGTGCCTTGAGGCCAATCAGACATGGATTGACTGGCCAAAGGATAATTCTGCTATTTGATAGCTGTAGGAGGTCTTGATTTATTTTTTTGAGTTTCATTAACCTCTTTTTATAAAACCTCTTTTTATATACTATTCCATGTATCATCTGGCTTTTGGAAAAAGTAAATGAATTTTATTATATAACTTGATTACTCCTTGCCTGGCATATTTCAGGGTAGTCAATAAATAATAGAGTGTTTGTTAAGTTCTTAGAGACTTTGGTTTCTGGCCCACTAGGAAGGAAAGCTGAAGGCTTATGTAAAAGTTACACAAACACTTCACTCAAGTCAATGGAACTCATGGTCTATGTTAATTTGAAAACAAAAGCAGAGCACTCAGGATCCATAGCCAAACAGAACCGTCGCTGACAATTCTCCTTCCCTATGAAAACAAGCCAACAAGGAGAGACCCTCTACCTCAGCCTCTGTCTGGTTTCTCCATGTCCTGCAGCCAAAGCAGGTGGTGCCTTCTAAGACAGGTGTGGCCGTCTGTGTGACATGCAACCACAGCCATGGTAATAGCCATTCAGGTCTGTGGAGCCTTGAGGACTAACTTGGCTAGCAGCTTACAGTGAGATAGCCCAACCCCTTGATTCCGCTACTTTTATTCAACCATCTTAAGGCATCTAGGAGTGCCATGCTCCACTATGTGGGATTCCTTCCTTTAAATCTCTTAACTACTGTCTTTAAGTCTCTTCCGGATGCCTTTATGGTCTGTAAGGTACGAACAGCATTCAATTACAAAAACACCTCTTTACAAAGGCAGGTATGAGCTCTGAAGACCTATTGTTATCTATGCCAAACAAGTACCAGTTGGTCTTGGGTGGCTAAATGGACAGCAAATAATAAATATTCCACCACTCGTATCAGTTGTGTTCAAAAGAGCAATGTTGGTCATAGTAGCATGGGTGGAAGACATTACCCCATCTAGCTCTTTAAATCCATACTTTCTATGAGATGTTCTGCCTCCTCATCTTGGGGTGCTGAGGGACCACTGTGTATCTGCCTACCCCTGAGGGCCTTAGAGGAGCTACCTGGTGCTGCTCAGCCTAGTTCAGGCCCAAGTGGGAGCAAGACTGTGCTCTAGGCTACCATGCTTGCTTAGATCTGGCCGGCTCAAAGTCAGAACCCTGGCCCTTACCTTTTCATCAGCTACATTTGACTTCTGAATCAGCTCTAGCCTGAGTGCACGGTCTGTCTCCCAGTATACTTTTTTTTAATTAAATTTTTATTTTTTATATTAATTACAGTTTATTCACTTTGTATCCCAGCTGTAGCTCCCTCTCCCATTCCCTATCAATCCTACCCTCCCTCCCTCATCTCCTCCCATGCCCCTCTCCAAATCCACAGATAGAGGAGGTCCTCCTCCCCTTCCATCTGACCCTAGCTTATCAGGTCTCATCAGGACTGGCTGCATTGTCCTCCTCTGTGGTCTGGCAAGGCTGCTCCCCCATCGGAGGGGGTGGTGAAAGAGCCAGCCACTGAGTTCATGTCAGAGGCAGTCCTTGTTCGCCTTACTAGGGTACCCACTTGGAGACTGACCTGCCATGGGCTACATCTGATCAGGAGTTCTAGATTATATCCATGAATGGTCCTTGGTTGGCGTATCAGTCTCAGGAAAGACCCCTGTGCCCGATATTTTGGTTCTGTTGTTCTCCTTGTGGAGCTCCTGTCCTCTCAAGGTCCCATTATCTCTCCTTTCTTTCATAGGATTCCCTGCACTCTGCCCAAAGTTTGGTTAAGAGTCTTAGCATCTGCTTTGATAAACTGCTGGGTAGAGTCTTTCAGAGGCCCTCTGTGGTAGACTCCTGTCCTGTTTTCTGTTGTTAGAACAAAATGACAGCCTTCAGACTGGGAAAGGATGCTCACCAATGCTATATCTGACAGAGGTCTAATATCTATAATATATAAAGAACTCAAGAAGTTAAAAAGTAACAAATCAAGTAACCCAATTTAAAAAATGGGGTACAGAGGTAAACAGATAATTTTCTGTATAAGAATACAGAATGGCAGAGAAATACTTAAAGAGATGCTCAACGTCCTTAGTCATCAAGGAGATGCAAATCAAAACAACCCCAAGATTTCACCTTACACCCATCAGAATGGCTAAGACCAAAACTCAAGTGACAATATATGCTGGAGAGGATGTGGAGAAAGGAGAACACTCCTCTATTGCTGTTGAGAATGTAAATTTGAACAACCACTTTGGAAATCAATCTGGTACTTTCTTAGACAATTAAGAATAGCACTTCTTCAAGATCCAGCTATGCCACTCCTAGGCATATATCCAAAATATGCTCAAGTACACAACAAGGACATTTGTTCAACCATGTTTGTAGCAGCTTTATTCGTAATAGCCAGAACCTGGAAACAACCCAGATGTCCCTCAATGGAGGACTAGATACAGAAATTGTGGTACATTTACTCAATGGAATACTACTCAGTAATTAAAAGGAAGGAAATCATGAAATTTGCAGGCAAATGGAGGGATCTAGAAAAGATCATCCTGAGTGAGGTATACTTTCATTTAGGGAAGAAACACATACAACATACTCTGCAGAAATCACTAGGTGTGATGGTATGAATAGGAATGTTCCCAATAGGCTCCTAGATTTAAATGCAAGGTCATTAGGGAGTGGCATTAATTAAGAGGGATTAGGAGGTGTGGCCATGTTGGAGGAGGTGTAGTTTTATTGGAAGAAGTGTGTCACTGGGAGTGGGCTTTGGAATTTCAAGAGCCCAGGCCAGGCCCAGTGGCTCTCTCTCTCCCGGCTAACTGCCAGTCCAGATATAGAACTCTCACCTACCGTGTCGGCCTGTGTGCCACCATGCTGCCTGCCATGAGGCTGATGAACTAAGCCTTCGAAACTGTAAGCAAGCTCTAAGTAAATGCTTTTCTTTAGAAGAGTAGCCATTGTCATGGGGCTCTTCACAGCATTAGAACACTGACTAGGATACTAGGTCAAATCTGTTTTATCGTTGCCATCAACAGTTACTCTGGCTTCAAAGCCTCCTAGCAGCTCACTAGCAAGGCATTTATTTGGCTTCCCATTATTTTTTTTTTCTCCCTTTTAATTCTGGCTTAACACAAATCCTGCCACATTTGCCTTTAAACAATCCAAATAGACTGATTCTGTCCCATCCATCTAGTTGCAGGGATTGCAATGTATTCCCTGTTGTCTGCGCTGTCCGTTCTCTCATCATATTTTGTTTTAGCACTTTACAAACTCAATTTAAACATCTACCTAAAACCGTCAGATCTACCAGAACCTCTCCTACCCCATAAAGCTCGAAGCCCACAACATGGTTGAGCAAAGCCACGTAAGCCTCAAACTGGCCCTGAGGTCCCTGCTGATTTAATTTATTTCTTAACTCTCCTATGAAAAATATGGTTCTCAACAAATAAATTAAAAAAAAAAAAAGAAAAATATGGTTCTCTCTAAACCAATGAACTGGGCATCAAACACTTTGTCTCATGTGTCCAATTCCATTCAGTCGTTCCTGTCCTTTCTCAAGCTCCTGATATTCACTTAGTGAAAACAGAGTGTCCCTACAGGCTTCTATGAGTTGATCCATCGGGGATTGATTTCCCTTATATTGCCTCAGTTTATGTGACCTTTGTCTCAAGGAGGAATGAATAGTTACTCTGCTCTGTTTCTCTGCCTCATACCTCATGGGCCAGGCTGTGCAAGTTTCTTTCATGGCTTGTGTGAAAGTCTTTGCCAATTCAATTAGTTCAGATATTGTGGATCTCCACAACAGCATAAGTTCTGTATGCTGGCATTGTTAAGGCCCCCGTCTGCATACCGAATTACTGATTTTTCTCTCCTCCCTCTGTATGAAAGGTCTGACTTGAAAGGTATACCTTCTATCACTTCTAACTCACTCTTTCCATCTTTGTTGTCTAAATCTTTCTTCAGATTCCAAGTTTTTGAATCCCAGGAAGTCTCTTCAGCTAATTTGTAGTCTTTCCATTTAGTCAGGTGTAAGAAACTACAAACCAATAACATCATCTCATCTCCCCTTACCCTCACTTTTCCCTCTAAATCAGAGGCTAGTTAACAAGGTAGCATCCTCACACATTTTCCCTACTGTAATTCTTCTCCTATACAGGCAAATTAATTCTGAACAGAATTAATACCCACACTCATGCCAGTACTCGCTTATGATTCTGTCCCATACATATTAGTTGCAGTACGTTCTTTAGCCAATCAGCTTCTTTGAGGGCATTTTATTCATCGAGCATGCATATTATCTTGTACAACATAAAGGTATCCACTCTGAGGACACTTCACTCTCAGAACATTTGGCCTTTGTTTCATGTCCTAGCACCCTTCTTAGGGAGCATGCAACCACATCTTCCTCAAAGAGGCAGACCATGACATACCACGAAGGGAAAGGTAGCCATATTGGATTTTTCTGAAAATGTTCCAGGCACACAGACAGCTTCAACTGCAAGTCCTATCACCCATCACCACAGTCATACAATTGCTCCTCTACAAATCCTCTTTAGCTCTGCCGATCCTTGTTTGAGCACTGCTTATGTTGCATGACTTTTCCTGAGGAAGTATCAGTGATTATCTATTCATTGACGGCAGAGCGAAGAACCAATTCCACCTAAGGCCAGCTTAATTATTTATAGGAATATGGGTGACAAAAGTTAGTTGCCTAGAAGACTACCTAGCCCAGGTAATGACTTTCAAAAGCTGAACCCACTTTGTTCCCTGCCTATGTTCCAGGCAGCTCAGATATTTGGAGAGTCTCTTCTCCCCAGAAATTCCTTATTACTTTTATAAGCTTGGGTAGGGGGCTCCTGAATCTTGTAAAGTTAAGGGCTTCCTGAGCCTTGTTTGTTTCAGTTGCATCTTAAGTCTTAGACTCTCCATTTTCCTTCCAAGAAGGAATGGCTTCTTGGGGAAATGGCTGCCCAACACTGCTTAAACACTATTGCTTGTTATGGATCTGTTTAAATTATTTATAGTCTCTTGATTTAATTTTACTTATCTATAATATGTCTAGAAAATTACCTTTTTTGTTGCTGTTGTTCTAGAATTTACAGTCTTTGAATATAAGTTTCCAAGGTGTTCCCTAATGATCCTCTAAAGTTCACTAGAATCTGGGTCACTGCTCCCCTTAGCTCTAATTTTACTATTATTTTTGTCAAATTGTCTAGGGGTTGCTTTTTTTTTTTCTCAATGTACCAGCTCTTTGTGTCTATGTGTTGTTCTTTTGTTCTCAACTTCATTAATTCCCACTTTGATTTTTTCTTTGATTTTCATTCTTCCTTGTCATATACTGCTTCTGAGTTTGGCTTTTTGTTGTTGTTTTGTTTCTCTGACACCTTGATTTGCATCATTATCTCGGGTTTTGTTTGTTTGTTTGTTTTTTATCATTTAATTTTTTTTTTCTTTTTGAGACAGGGTTTCTCTGTGAGGCCCTGGCTTTCCTGGAGGTCACTTTGTAGACCAGGCTGGCCTCAAACTCACAGAGCTCTGCCTGTCTCTGCCTCCCTGAGTGGGATTAAAAGCGTGTGCCCCCACCACCTGGCTAGTTCATTTGTTTGAGACTTTTCCAGTTGTTTTAATGTAAATACTCATAACTATACACCTTTAGTTATGCTTAATCCATGTCCCAAAGGCTCCTGTAAATTGTGTTTCTGTTCTCATTTGATTCTAGAACTTTTATTAAAGTTTCTTCCCTGGATTCTTCAATAACCTACTAGTCAGTCACACATATATTTTTGAAGGATCTGTGTGATTTCTGTGGTTTCTGTGATTTCTGTGGTTTCTCTTACTCTTAATAGTTAGCTTTACTTGAGCATAATCTGACTAAATGTAAAAAATGCCATTTCTTTTGTATTTGTGACCTGGAATGTGGATGTTTTAGGGATGGGTCTGTGTACTGACAAGGAGCATATGGAATATTCCATGTCTGTTAGATGGAATGTTCTGCATATGTAAATTTCATTTTAGCTGTGATACAGTTTAATTCTGCAGTTTCTCTGCTGGTGTTTAGTTTGACGTGATTTTTAGATCCAAGTTTGATATAGCAGTCACCCAATATTCTTATGTCAGAATCTATCTGAACTTTTTAATTCACATTATTTTTTTCTTTTTCTTCTTTTGTTGGTTGTTTTTTGAGACACGGTTTCTCTGTGTAGCCCTGGCTCTCCTGGAACTCAGGCTGTAGACCAGGCTGGCCTCCAACTCAGAGATTCACCTGCTTCTGCCTCCCAAGTACTGGAGTTATAGGTGGGTGCAACCACCTGGCACATTAATTTTTTATTAAATTGTAAGCCACTCTATTTTGGTACATATATATTTACAATTATTATAGCTTTTTAATGAGTTGTTCCCTTCATAGTATATGGTAGCTTTCATATTCTGACTAATTTCCATTTAAAGTCCACTTTTCTAGATATCAGAATATAGTTGCAGCTTTTATTCGCTTAATAATTGACTTTTTTTCTTTGGTTCTTATTCTGTGCCTTTCCCCACTTGTTATGGTTTTTGGAGACAGCAGAAGATGCTGTTTTTAACACACCTGGCTAACCAATGTCTTTATTGGTGACTTGAACCTACTTATATTTAATGCTATTATTGAGAGAGATTTGTTGATGCCTGCATTTTGTCGGTCATTTTTTTTCTGACTTGTTGGATTATTGGGGGTTGCTTTATCCACCACCCCAATTCTTATTAGAGGTTTGTTGCACTGAACATCAAGAATTCTTTCTTAGCTTTCCCTTGTTCATGTGTTCTTACATGAAATTTATTCTTTCCTGTTTGCGGTGACTGTGTCTGTCTGTCTTTCTTCTCTGTACACAGTGTCCTCTTAGTAACTTCTGCAGTGCTGGCTGGTGCATATAGACTGCTTGAGTTCACCCTTTCCTTGAAATGTCCTTATTTCTGTGTCCATCCTTAAAGACACCTCGTGGGACAGCAAGCTTGGTTGGCACCTCTTCAGTTTTAGGGCTTGATACACTTATTCTGTGCTTACTTGGCTTTTAGGGCTGAGGATGAGAGATGAGGTATTATTCCAGCATGTTTGCCTTTAATACATATCAGTTGGTGTTTTCCTCTTACAGCTTTTAATATTGTTTCTTTGCTGAGTGTTTTTGATAGTTTAGTTAGAGCACAGAGAGTTTCTTCTCTGGTCATCGCTTTAGAATTCTAAATGTCTCTTGTATTTGGAAATCCATCTCTTTCCTTACATTTAGAACATTTTCTGCTGGTTTATTCAGTAGATAGTCTAGACCTTCAACTTTTAGCTCAACTCCTTCTGTGACGCCTTAGGTTTTGTCTCTTGATGTTATTTTTGAGTCTTCTGGGCATTCTGGCCACTCTCACTGCCTTTTCTTTAGTGATGTCTGAATGTAATATTTTGCCAACTTTATTCTTTTTTCCTGATATTTTTCTTTCACTTTAAAAAAATATTCATTGAGTTGTTTAGTGCTGACATTCCTTTTTGTGGTCAGTTTTGTTTTTTTTTTTTTTTTTTTGCCCTAAAAAATGTCAATTTTTGTAAGCATTTCATTTTGCTGACTTTTTCACCCATACTGTTGTTCTCCCCCATCATTTTTCTGACTTTGTTCTGACGTTGCTGGCCCCCTTCTCTGGGTCCAGGGTTGATTTCATTAATTTTATTTTTCATCTCCTTTTTTATTTTTATCTTCTTTGGGGTTGCTGCTCCTCATTGCTAGTAAAGTTTTGAGAGCTACTTCTGGTGTTTTCATCCATTTACAACTTTGAATTCAGTAGTTGAGGAATTATGCTCTTTTGGAGTTGAAGCTCTTGCTTTACTTCTTCCTGTTTCTTCTGTCTCTCTGTCACATTTTACTTGTGGCTCTTCTTAGTGAACAACCTATGCTCCCGAAGGTATCACTCGAAGAAGAGAATCTACACATTGTAGCAGCAACAACACAAAGCTGTAAAGGCAGGGGGCTGGAGAGATGGCTCAGTGGCTAAGAGCACTGGCTGCTCTTCCAAAGGACCTGGGTTCAGATCCCAGCACCCACATGGTGGCTCCTGACCATCCCTAAATCCAGTTCTAGGAGATCCAGTGCATCTGTGGGCACCAGGCACACATGTAATACATATATATACACGCAGGCCGGGCACCCATTTACATAAAATAAACAGACCTTAAAATTTTTAAACTATATAAGACATTAAAATATAGGAATATAACTAAAATAACTTAGTGTTTACTAATCAATATAAAATGTGAAAATTAATGGAGCATGTACTATGAGATTAGTAACTATTTAAGACAAATATGGAACGAGTATTCCAGGAAATGAAGGGAACAGGAAGAAGGGAAAGAGAATTGAGATTATATTAAAAGGAGTATAAAAGCATGTTATGAGGAGAAAATACAAAGTAAAAATTAAAAAAATAAATACGAATTTAAAACAGAAAAAGATTTTACAAAATTGACAAATTGTAACCAAATTAGACAAATGTAAGGGAATAAAAATTTTTCAGCTTGATTTTTACCACAATAAAGTAAAATACCACTAAAGCACAGTTAAAAGAAAGACAGGAAACACGAGGGACAGCACAAGAAAAATAAAGGTGAAGCGTCGGCGCAACCCCTGGATCTTTGAAAGCTGTGACCATTGCCTGCGTGTCAGGTGGGCTCGGCTGAGGTGAGGCCCTGCGGTCCACCCTGCCAGCGCTGTCTTCAGGTGGGAACTTTTCTTCTTTGCTTACCGGGGACCCCTTCTGGCCGTGTTTAGCTTTGCCGTTTACTGGACCGTCAGGCTGTCCAGCCCTCCGGAGACTCCCAATTCAAACTCTTTGCAGTGACTACAGTTCCTAACATGGGGGGCCGGGGGGGGTGTCTCTCACCAAGAGGTGGGGCAGCAGCAACCCCAGCGCTAACGTCAGTACACGAGGACCTGCCTTAGGATTTTCAAAGCCCACTGCCAGAATCCAGAGCTGTTCTGCGCCTCTGAGGGCTAGCACCTCTCTCTGTACACTTCAAGGCCTGAGCCGAGCCTCCTCCTACCCGTACTTTTGGGTTCTGGGTGTCTTGCACCTACTCTCTACAACCTCTCCACAGTCTCTCACCCTCTGGCCATGACAGGTTGAGCTCTGACTCCCAGGTGATGGTTTCCTGGTCTCATCTCAACTCAGTTTAGAGCAATGCCTGGCTGCAGCCCTTTGCGTGAAAGAAGCGACTGCCACTGCAAACCCGTCAGGGGGTGCCCTCGGGGAGTCAGGCTGCTGGATTTGAGACTTGAGTGACAAGAGCCTGCCCTGCGGGTAGGACTGCTGACCTCTTTTCACTACGGCCTCCTCCCTGGCCCTTCGGGTGAGGCTTCCGCTTCCCCTCTGCCCACTGGGAGCCACCAGGCCGCAGTGCTCTGCTTGTTCTTTGGGGCTGGTGTCTTTCTATCCTCTTCACTTTCTCAGCAATCCTGTTGTTTCTTCAGAGTATTTCCAAAGCTCTCCCTCTCTTTGGAAAAGGGTCTATTTTTTTTTTTTTTTTTTGTCTCATTCTGACAAAGTCTTTCACTAGGTCGGTCACAAAGAGGCAGCTTCTAACTTACCATTTTCCTTGGAAATGGTTTTGCTTTTTATGAGCTGTAAGATGTCAGAGCAGACTGTGGTCAGACATAAGAATCGTGATGATTTGCTGAGTATTTGCTATATGCCAAATACCATGCCTGTTATTTACTTAATATTCGAAACAACCCCGAGACACACAGACAGTTATTCTGTGTTTACAGAAGAGCCTGAGGTTTGTAGAATTGCAGATAACTCAATTATATGGTTAACAAGAGGCAAGGTACCAGTTCTGACTTTTATTCAGGAGAAGGAGTGTAGCTAACTGAGAAAGGGCGCTTGGAACTTGACTTACCTCCAAGTCTGCATAACAAACACATTTAGTTAGAACATGTGGCAGATTAATACAACTTAAAAAAAATCTGCAAATGCTTTGATTCATAAATACAGAAGAGCCTGAGAAAATATCATGTGCCTGTATCAAGGTCAAAGTGATGACACGAAAGTGTCACAGGCGTGGCTGTGAATTCCTGCCCTCTGCGGGCCACACAGAGCCTGTCCAAGGTATCTGTGATTAAGCTTCTGTTCCCAGAGAAAAGGACTGAAACCAAGACACAAATGCCAACTGAGTGTGCTTTCTGAAGAATTGGTAAAGTGGGGGGAAAAAAAAAACCATAAAGACAGTTGAAATATTTCATCTGTGATCAATCATCAAAGGATAAAATGCAAATTCCAAAAATGATTTAGACCAAGTTCATAGGCCCAGGAAAGACACTGTCTCTACTCTCCATCTGTTAGTCATAAATGCAGGCAGGAGTCTCTGGGGCTGCCGTGAGGGCCCAAGACAAGCTGCAGTGTTTACATGTTCTGTTTTAATATTTGGCAAAAAGGTACCTAAATCCATGGTCACTGTGGGATCTAAGCACTCAGGACCTTTATAGACTCTTAGCACTTGTTTATAGTTCCTGTCCCCCAGCTTAAACAGAACCATCATCAGGGAGGCTGTTGACAAGATGGTGTGTGTGCCAACTCCACACCCAGCATTTGCCCCGGAGCCTGCCAGCCCACCTCCCTGCACGAGCCCTCCACTGTCAATTCCTGCATCACATCCTTTCCCGTGTGCTTCTGGACCCTTTTCGGAGTTCCTGCATTCTTGCTCTTCAGTTCTCATCCCAGCTGGGCTAGCCTGAAGCAATCACAGACACGCTGAGGATTTTGTAGCTGCTAATGTACTGGGTATTGGATAAAAAAAAGCCCTTACTTCTCAAGGGTTGCTGCATTCCCAACTTTTGGTTGCATATTTTATACGCTTAACTGAATCCTCAAACAAACTTACATGATTCTGTTATCTCTATCCTACAAATGAGAAACTGAGAAGGAGGAAGGCTTAACAGCCTGAAGTCACAGGCTGTTTACACACAGGGTTTTCAGAACTCTGAAGTCCTTACCATAATGATACATTGCTGCTAATACTTAATGATACCAAAGATACAGTGGATAATCATTTAAAACCTCTGCTATCATTTGAATTGTTTGCCCTCCAAATAATATCTCATCACCATAAGCAAATGCAAGTTCCTCCAGGAGTTTCATCCTGGTAATTTGGAGGCACTGACCACCCACCAGTGCCAGGTAGCAATTCTTGAACTTCTGGTACTCTCTACCCTTCAAACATCTCTTTTGTACCAGAGAAGCTGAAACTTAGAAGTGACATTTCCCAGAACCCCTTGTCAACAGAGCTCTGATTAAACTCTGCTGATGACATGTGTGCACATGAGATTTGAAAGGTAAACAAGAGACGGTGCTCTCTGGAAGCAGCTTGGGGGTCTCCCGGTTGACCTCCTGGGAATCATTGACTGAGTACTTTTTGACACTGAGCCCCTGGCAGCTGTGCTTGGACTCTTGGACTTTAAGATTCCCTATGGTGAGAAAGAGTTTTTGCCAATCTTTGATCTTGACTCTTCCAATCATTTATGATTCCCTTTTCCTCATATTAAATTTACTTCTTACCTCAAGTACCTGATCAACATATTGCCCATGATAATAGCCCATTAAGAAAAGACATCCTGAGCTGGAGAGATGGCTTAGTGGTTAAGAGCACTGTCTGCTCTTCCAGAGGTCCTGAGTTCAATTCCCAGCAACCACATGGTGGCTCATAACCATCTATAATGAGATCTTCTAGTCTGCTGGTACATATGCAGGCAGAATACTGTATAAGTAATAAATAGAAACATCTTTTTAAAAAAAAAAGAGGCATCCTTTATATATATTACTCTGTGTGTGTGTGTGTATGTGTGTATGTATGTGTGTGTGTGTTACCTGCTATGATCAGGACATGGCTGTTGGTGGAAAAGTGCTTTACTCCTGGGAACAAATGCCCTGCCATTTGTTCTGCAAATCTTTTCATCCATTCTTCCTATTCCATCACCACAGCCACCTCCACATGACATGCCCTTCACGAGACTTACCTTCCACAGAGGACAGTCATCCGGGGATTAAACGTCTGTTTCTGATTTCATTGCTTTTCTTCTGAAAATCTGTTTCTGCCATGTTTATGTTTTCTATCTTCAAAGATGGGGTAAAGTAAGAAAAGAGAAGACAGTAAGTGGGCAAAAGAGAAGAAATGACTATAATGTAATACAGGGGTTCTCAACCTGTGGGTCACGACCCTTTTGTGTAAGGGGGTAGATGAGATATCATAACAGTAGGAAAACAACAGTTATTAAATAGCAACGAAATTATTTTAAGGTTGGCGTGTCACCACAACATGAGGAAACTGTATTAAAGGGTTGCAACATTAGGAAGGTTGAGAACCACTGCTCTAGACCACCTCCTTGCCCAACACACTGGGTTATTGTAAGAAGTAAATGTGGTGATGTAATGGCTGCCACACAACCAGTCTGCCTTCTCTCCCTCCTTTCTCTTCCAAGCCTCTTATCACCCTTCTTTAACTCATGCAGAACTACCTGAAGTTCCCCCTTGGTCCTTCTTGTCTATTTTGCATTAGTGTTTTCTGTTCCCTCCTATAGGAACAGAACTGGTCTTTGTCACTAATCAGTGAGTTCCTGCTGGACCTACAAAATAAGCTCACTTTTAAACAGTTCTGGAAAGCCTTCCTTGCCCTTCTCCGTACATCAGTGCTATCAAATTTCTCGGTGCTTTCCCATCTCTCAGGTTAATATGCGTCATTACTGTCATGACTGCTGTCATGAGTGAGTCTCATGTTTGTAGCTTTAGCTCCTAGCACAACACTTGTCTCTGAAGACAAAGAGAAGGAAGTGATAAAGACCCAGAATGACTGATAATTGGATAACCAGGGATGTGGAGGAATGGGAACTTCATCTTTAGAGGACCTGTCTTTATCTCCAAACTCCCTCCCCAAGGGCCAGAGCCATTTATCTAGAGAGAGCCTGAAGATACTCTCCAGATAAAGACCTTGGCAGCAATTGCAAATCATAGCCTAGACAAGCTAAAAAGGTCAGGAAGTCTCAGTTCCAGACCTATCCTATCCCAACAAACAATGTAATTGTTCAGAGCCTCCTGTGTAAAAATGAGAATACCAAGCTGGGTATCTCTGTAATGTTATCAGATAGTAACTGAGTAAATGATATGACTGAAATAAGTAATGTATAAATGACCTTCTCGTTTCTCCAAGGTAATCAGCACTATTTGAAGGAAGTATGTTGTGGAAAGCCCTTTGTTTGTCAGGCTGCTTTGTTATTGAGCTCTTGGCGAAAAATTTGTTTTCATCCTGGCCTTCACCTGGAGACAGGGATAGGCAGGATGTTTTGCCAAGTTTACTTCCTTTCGTTTGTGGGAGGTGGTAGAGGTAAACAAGTTTGACTTCCCAATAAACCCCTTCATTGTATTGAGGTGCTTTGCTCTGACTATAAAAAGGGATTATGAAATAAACCAGTGTGATGGTTCCTACTGGCAGTCCTCTTGAACTGATCCTATGTGTAGTGTGTTGGTTTTTAAATTTTCTTTCAATCCTCACTCCACACTCAAGAACTGTTTGACCCTGCTGGCAGGCTCCAGCAGTATGTGATGATGAAAAGTCCATTCTGTTGCCAGGCTGCCAGGGTTCAAGTTCAAATCTAATGCTGACTTACTATCTGCATGCCCTTGAGAAAGTTAGTCTTGCTTCACTTTCCTTGTCTATAAGATTAAGATGCTGTTATTTACCTTGCAGAGTTATTACCAAAGTCTGCACAGGCTGCCTGGTGAGCTCAGCAGCTCTCCAGACCTATCTACCACCAAATGAACCTGATCACCACCTGCCAGGATACTTGCATTGCCTAAAGTTTCCAAACTTTATTTTGTTTTACTTTTTAAGACAGCCTCACTCTATATATATCCCAGGTTGGCCTCAACATCATGGCAGTCCTCCACCTTCCCTCCCCAGTGAGCACATGAGCCACCGTGCCCAGCAGCTTCCAGACTTCCATCTGTGATGGGATTGGTCTTCAGTGATAACACCACTTAGATGACCATGAGGCATGAAACAAATATTCTCTGCAGTCACTCCCTGAGGGAAGTATGAGCCTCCCTTTTCCAAGAAGGGGTCTCAGGGAGTTAGCCATATAGCCAGCAAGATCTGAACTTGGGTCTCCCTAATGTCAAACCCAGAACCTTGGCTGAGGACAACTCCACTCTGTTCACCCACTCTCACATAGCATTTGATGGCCTAGTTGACACCTTGAGGAATTGTCAGTCTCAAGTTGCCTTCACAGTGGCTAGGAAATCAAGAGGAGTGCATATTTATCTGTCTAGGCTAGCTCACTCATGGATGCTGAGGAAGAAGCAAGTTTCCTGTGCCAGACTTCTACTACTTGTTACCAATCCCCAGTTCCAGGGGGGTCCCAATTACAACATTTTTGAGGTTTTCTCAGCTTTCGGGCCTGGCCACATTCAAACACTTGCTAGGCTTTGGGCCAGTCTCCCCTTCCCCCGGAAATGCCTCTGGCAACAGCAGCTCCATCCGGATGATCCAAACAGAAACAAGTCCTTGTGGCCTTTGAGAGACCAGGAGTGAGAGGAGATGGAGACCCTCAGAAAGCTGACAACTCCAGGACTCAACCATCAGAACCATCAGAAAGGGATGCCAGCAGGGGCCTTATACCGGACTGCTGGGTTAGGCAAATTCAGCCTCAACTTAACCACACACAGCAGGAAAAAAAAAAAAAAGAGCCACATATTCCTTGAGTCCCTTATTTACCATGCATCCCCTGAGCCTGGAGTGGAATCCAGCCAGCTTACTGGTCCCTCATCGTCAGCCCTGTAACCAGCTAAGCGTGTTGATCTGAAGAAAGAAGCCTCAGAGTAGAGTAGATTTCCCTGTCGTCAGCGCTTGCTTGCATGCCAGCTTCTATTCACTTACCCATTCATCCCTGTCCTGCTACTCTCTAGCTCTGGCAAGCTTACTTGACCACTCTGGCCTTCTGTGCCTCTCCTGTAAGATCCAGGGCTAGCTAGTAGTTGTGCTTCACGGGGTAAGAAGATGATATATGAAGACCTTCACATAATACCTCGAACACAGCTCACAGCATGTGTCATTAGCAACTACTAATGGGCAGAGAATAATTCATGCTGCCCGCCACACCTATCACAGCAGACTTTGTCTTACATGGTAATTCTTCAGGCATAGCTGGGTGGGGGCGGCACACGCCTTTAATCCCAGCACTTGGGAGGCAGAGGCAGGTGGATATCTGTGAGTTCAAGGCTAGCCGTGTATACAAAGTCCAGGATAGTCAAGGCTACACACAGAAAAACCCTGTCTCAAAAAAAAAAAAAAAAAGTTCCAGCATGACCCTCACTTTTGTAGCACTTATGATTCCTTCCCATAGCATAAATACTCCCAGCATGGCACCTCCAGGCTGATAACATCATGACACTGAAGACAGCACTGTATACAATCGGCTCTCACAAGCCAGTGCAAGATGTTGTAATTACTCACAGTGGACATCCTGGCTAGATATCCTGAGCCTAGATCTGGGAGTTGAGAATTCAGGAACTGAGGCATCGCTGTCCCCCTGGCAGGAGCTGCGTGTCCCTCTGTCTAAGTTAGGGTTTCTATTGCTGTGAAGAGATGCTTGGCCACAGCAACTCTTACAAAGGAAAAAGCATTTAACTGGGGCTGGCTTACAGATCAGAGATTTAGTTCACCACCTTCATCATCATCATGATCATCATCACGGGAAGCATGGTGGCACTCAGGCAGACACGGTCCTGAAGAGGTAGCCTCCCATGAGTAAGGTTGAACACCCCTGAGAGCAAACAGAAAGGCGCCTTTCTAGGACCTGAGAGCATAGTGCTAGGAGCAGTCAGGGTTTGAATTGAGAATGGCTAAGGAACAGAGCATGCCATACCTAATAATTTATTATGGTCTGTAATCCTCACAGCGACCATTAGAGGAAGCATTATTATCCCCAAATTACAGAATATTAGCCAAGGTTTGGACAGAATAAGTAATTGTTCAAAGCCCACCCATGATCAAGAGGGGTTTGAGGTTTC
Organism: Pachyuromys duprasi; assembly: GCA_028658305.1. Lineage (NCBI taxonomy): Eukaryota > Metazoa > Chordata > Mammalia > Rodentia > Muridae > Pachyuromys > Pachyuromys duprasi. The sequence continues at coordinate 31,218,740 of CM053754.1, read as the reverse complement.
TTCCTTTTCCAGCTTGTTCTGTACTCTGCACTCATCAATCCACCCCTCACCCCTAGGAATTTAGGGACTGAGAGGAAACAGTCTTGAAGCCATAGACACTTCCTCACCTCCACGGATCCTGGCCGGCATTTCCTTCCCAGGACTAGTGTTTGCCTGAGAAGAGAGACAAGGCCTCCACTTGTATTTGCTCACCCCCCTGATCCAAAGGACTTCTGTGTCCCACCCTTGACATTTCCCATGGGCACCATCCCAGATGTACTGCCACAAAAAGCCCCACGGAAGGATGTGGTGAGAACACCTGCTCCCACGTGTACCTCCAGGCCTGCTATGCCTGTGAGCACTTTAAATATTTAAGTGGCAGGCCTATGTCCCAGGGGCCTGTAACCTATGGATATGTGTATCCAACACACACACTCTGCAACAGTAGGGAGAAGGCGAAGAGCATCTAGCAGAGGCCGCGAGGTGAGAATAAGTCCAGGGCTTGCTCCTTCAAGCCGGACTTCAGGAGAGTTGTTCAACTTTCTGTACCTGAATTGCTTCACTAAAAAAAAAAAAAAAAAAAAAGCACAAGGCGTGGTGGTACGAGCCTTTAACCACTGGATCTTTGTGGACTGAAATTGAACTTGGTGTATATAGTGAGTGCTGGGCCAGCTAGAGATACAGAGTGAGACCCTGTCTCAACAAACAAACAAAAAAAAAGAGAGAAGAAAAAGAAAAGCCCTTCCTGGGCATCACATAAGGGACATCTGGTACCCAGCAGCCGGTGTACTTGCTGTCACAGTGGTTATTTCTGTTCTCAACCTTTATAAACTACAGAACACTAGCATGGAAGGATCTGAGGATTTCGTTCCTCAAAAATAGATTTCAAATGACATGAAGAATTCCCACAGTCTCTCTACACCATGTGCCTCTCTGTGGTACACATCGGTCTGGTGTGGGCAAAAAAAAAAAAAAAAAGCTGCAGTTAATAGTTGGGACGTTGTCAGATGTTTTCTGTTTGTTTACTTGATTCCTGAGTCAAAGACTCAAGTGCCTTTGAGCCTGAGTGGAGAGACCCCCAGATGAGCCTTAGTGTTCAGCCTTCTTGTGTGACACGTGTGTCTCCTAAGGACATTCTACAGCAGCGACTTACTTTTTAATTTATTTTATTTTCACAGTTCTGGACAAGTGCGCACTACACCAAGGCTTGTCCCAACTAGTCAAATGAAAACTCATGAAAATTTATTTATTGAGCATAGTTTTGTTGACTCTCTTCTGGGTCCAATCAAGACAGGAAAGTGTAACTTTTTAGTGTCAAGCTGATAAATATGAATTCTGTCCCCTCTTTATCTCCATCTCCTCTTGATCCCTGAAATAGCCCCACAGCACCCAAGGGCAGGGAGAACTCACGAAGTTTCTATGGAAGTTTCCTTCTGATAATGGAGGAGACTATCAGCTCCCCTAAAACATGACGTTCTTTTACATTCTTGAGGACACTGCTTAGCTGCCATGCCCAACGAACTGCACATCGTTTCTCAGATTTAAGGTATGTCTTCCTGCAATCTGCTAGCCTCTAATCTCTTGCCCATCTCCTGATAGATACTGAACTCTCCAGCCATGAGCATTCCTCAAAGCGAGATACTGCCAAGTCACTAGGCAGGCAGGAAGGCCCTTTGGTTACTTAAAATGTGGCCTCCAAGACGGGTAATGTCAGAAGGCTAAACAAGAGACTGGCCACTATAAGCTGATACCCACCCCTTTGAAACTCTTCTATGAAACACTACCACTACACCCCACTGACTACTTGAGGTGCCATAGTTCAAACATGGGCTCAGGCAGGAGTCGTCCCACGTTTCTCACTAGCGCAGACTGGCTCATTCAAGCACTCTCTTCCTTAAGACTAACAAGAGTAAAAGTCAAATGAAAGCAGACAATTGCACATTGCCATCTAACCTAGCTAGCTCCACATGCCCTGGGCCAGAATGGAAAATACTCCAAGCTCACTCTACCAGGCTCTTAATCTTCCCTGAAGCAGAAACCATTGCCTCCCCCTCTCCCTGTGCTTTTATTACTTCTTTAGTTTTTTGGTGATTATAGTATAATTACGTTATTTACCCCTTCCTTTCCCTTCCCTTCCCTTTCCTTCCCTTCCCTTCCCTGCCCTGCCCTTTCCTTCCCTTTCCTTCCTCCAAATGTCCCTATATACCCCTCCTTGCTTCCTTTCAAATGTATGGCCTCTTTTTTTCACTAATTGTTGTTACATGAATATATGTACATGTATGTGCACACACACACATATATGTGCATACATATATATTCCTAAATATAACCTGGTCAATCTGTATATTGTATTATGTATGTTTTTAGGGCTGCCATTTGATGTTGAATAACCAATTATTGCACCTTTCTCTGGGCAAAACTATTTCTCCTGCTCTCGGCATTATTTTGTTGCCTGTAGTTCCCCGAGTAGCGTTGAGGACTCCTGGGCTTTCCCCTATCCACTTTAGCATGCCTACCTTGTCCAGCTCATATTTAGGCAGCCATGTTGGTGAGACTCCATGGTTGCAGCTTCTGACATTCCTAGGACACACAATCTCACAGCAAACTCCCTGGTCCTCTGGCTCTTACAGTCTTTACACACTCCTCTTCCACAATGTTCCCTGAGCCTTCGGTGCCGGAGCTGCGTTTTAGATGTATCCGCTGGGACTGGGCTCCACAACTCTGCATTTTGATTGCTTGTGTGTTTCTGTAGTGGTCTCCATCTGTTGCTAAGAGAAGTTTCCTTGGTGGGGGACAGGGTGGGGATTGCACTTCTCTGTGAGTATAAAGACGATATATAGAATGTAGTTAGGGATTATGCTTGTTTAGTAAAGTTGTGGTGATAGATTCTCTTCCCCCCGGGCAATCATTGGTCTCTTGCAAACTGCTAAGTTATTTGACATCCAGATTCTAGAGAAGTAAGAACCAAAGAGAATCAATTGCTCTCTTCTATGTCTTCTTGACCCTCTAAAACCATGTCTTGGAGACGGAGAGATGACTCAGCCGTTAAGAGTATTTGCTGCTCCTGTAGAGAATTAGAGTTTGGTTCTCAGTGCTCACATCAGCAGTTCACGACAATCTGTTCACAACTGCCCTAGCTCCAAGAGGATCAGATGCCCTCTACTGACTTCTGTGGGCACCAGCACACATGCATATACATACACATACATGTAGTCAAAAATAGTACAAATAAAATCTTTAAATTGCAGCTTTTAAAAAGATTGTATTACAGTGAGGAAGGGTGAGGTATAAGCACCATGGTCTGTATGTGGAGGTCAGAGGGTAGTTTGCAGAAGTCAGTTTTCTCCCTCTACCATGTAGGTCCTGGGGATGAGTCTGGGTCATTAGAATTGCCTTTACATACTGAGCCATCTCACCAGCCGTAAAACTGCATCTTTTGAGCTCCTGTTTCCTGGTTCATGTTCTGCCTCTACCTAAAATGTACATGAGACATGAATAACCCGGAAAGGGAATAGCTCTTTCTTGCCCACTTCCTTAATAAAGTTACATCTAAAGAATATGCAAAAGTATCAGCATTGCTCAAAAGCTGTTCGTGCATTTTTATTGTTGAGTTTAAACTAGGGTGGGAGATTTTCTTTGCATAGCTGCTATGAGTCAGTCATATAGCTGTCTGCTCTCACATAAAGGTTCAAGGTAATCCTCAAAGAAATCTAATATAGCAAACATTATTATTAATTCCCCACTGTAAGTGGAGAAAATCAATACTTAGAGAGTGCAAGAAAATGTCTCCGTGATCGTTGCCAGGCAGCACTGAAATGAAACATTAAAGCCAGGTCACTCTAAGTCCAGAACCAAAACTCCAACCATTGACCCTGCCCAGAAGTCCCTGCCACTCAGCTCTGAGTGTTGTCATAGTTAGGAGTGGGTAGCATGGTTGGCTCCCAAAGTCATTCTACCCCAGCCCAACATAATACAGTAATCCCTCTTGCCAGTGACTGCTTGGGGATGGGCTACTCAAGGTAGCCTAAGTAGAGGTCAAAGGGTAATAGCCTAAGCTACTTTGAGTCAGTAAGATAAGAGGAGAAGCTTTTTGGACATTCCCTTATTGGGAAAACTACATATATGGTGTCAGAGGGAATCACTGGAAATCAGCCTCCCCTTTTTCTATTGGATGCCGACAAGGGAACACGTATTCTTAACAACTGGAGGAGAACAGCTTTGAGATGAAGCCAACACCTGTGGGGTTCACAATAAAAGAGGCAAAAGGATGCATGGTCTTTGAGAAGGTCACCAGGCTCTCAATCACCCAGTCCTGAGGTCTCCCTGCTCAGATCTCCTACGCAACAAATGGACACTGTGAAAATCTCTTTAATTTGGACTTCCTAATACCTGAAAACCAAGCACTTCCCTTGAGGCAGATAATAGTAGTATAGCTTTGCACTGTCAACTGATCAACCTTAGTCTAAAAGGACAGTTATGCATTGTAGTACCCTCAGATAGCAATATAATGCTCTAATTAAAATCTCTATCCCTTGGGTCTACATTTAAATTCCACCTCTTCCATTAAACAGCCGGGGAATTTTGCATGAGGAACTTGCTTGTTTCTGGTGCCTTGTCTACAGGATAGACACAATAGCAGTGTTCTCCTCAAAGGATTGCTGTTGGGCAGAAAACAGAAAACAAGCCTGGAACAGTCAAGATAGTAGACACAGGAAATATTAGAAATTTCAGTGATAGCTCGAGGTTGATTCCATCTGTTTCTGTCTTCCAAGGTGTGCTGCAGCATACAAGTGACCATGGGAGCTAATTCCTAGGCTAGACTGCTTTTGTCTGAGATAAATGCTAAACTGGAATGCAGGAGCAATCTATCCTAGGAAAATCTCGAGGTCACCAAGATTGGATCCTGGAAGGCATCACTTTCCAGAGATTCTCGTTCATCTAAAATACAGTTATTGTGCTCAACTCTAACTTCTTTGAGCATCCTGGAACTTCAGATTGCAGCCCACAATGAGTGGGAGTTCTTTACAAGAGCATTGTTGAAGAGCTGGATTGCAGCATAAAGCTAACATTTAGCATATTTCCTCTCTGCACTTTCAACAACAGAAACATTTTTACAAGCTCTTTGCAGACAGCTCTCAGCCTTCCTTAATCCCATATCTGTAATATATTTCAAAGAGATGCTAAGAAGACAGCATTGAGGAATCATCTTAATGTAATTATATGAGGCGGATTATTATCCCGCCTTGAAAAGATGACTCTCTTTTTCTTTATTCCATGCCAAAGGAAATTTCAGGAAATGAGTTCAAGCTGTAATCCTTCCTGCTGCAACCTCAGTGCCAATGCGAGAGTCCCAACATCACGTGTCCTGTGCCGATAGTGCTGAACTAAAGGCAGGTACCATGAAACCCATACAGAATCCTTCAGACTTCAAATGCTTTCATTAGCAAAGGTGCCTGACTTCTGGTGAGGTCCAGAATGGAGTCTTAGGAATCTGTCAGGCTGTGTGTGTTCCTTGTCTTTCTTAGCAGACACCTCCTGTTATACAAATGGCTTCAAAAGTTTACCCTGGGGCCTTTCCTCGATCAGAACGGACTTTGGGAAAAGTGATTCTGCCTCCTAAATCCCAGAAAGTTGACTGTCTCTACCATACTATTCCACACATGCGCGCGCACACACACGTGGCGTGGCAGGACTGATGTTGGGATGGACGTGGCCTCTTTTGGTTCCCAGGGTTTGAGCTCCTGTAGACCAACTTGGTCTAAACAGAGAGAAACTGGGGATTTTCTTTGACTGTTTGTAAGAGTATCCCTCTAACCCAACTAAGAACAAGGCTGCATGCTTACCCACAGGATGCTGGAAGCATCTCCACACCGAAGGGCTCCAGCTGAGGCAGCAGCTACCTTACTGAGGAGACTGGAGAGATGCTAGAACAAAGAGAGGTCCCTAAGCAAACCTTACTAAAAGCCTCCCTGCTTCAGAACCCCCAATTTCCCCTTCCACAAACACCATTGTAGCCTTTAAGAAAATTCACAACTGCTCTCTTAATGCCTTCTTCCTTGAAGAAATATAGACTGATGCCATAGAGACTTAGAGAAATTATTTATTAACTTGAATCATATAAAATTGCCTACACTTGTTATTTCAGCCATGGAAAACAATTGCATGTTATTCAACCAATTAGTAATATAAAAAAATTGTTTTCCAAAACTACATAACCAAAGTTCTTTGCCCTACTTACAAAACTTCCTTCCCGGGCTTCTCTCTAGCCCTCATCCAAAGCAACAGCACCTCTTGCCTGGAAGCTGCCCTCAAGGAGGCCCCATTGTCTCTCTAGACTCCTCCAATCCCATCCAGTCTCTCTGTTGCATCAGAGCAACCTCTTCCCCACGGAAATCTGACCTTGTCCTGCTTGAAGTCCTCTAATGACTTGGCATTCCTCAAAGAAAAATGTTTCAAAATCTACAAGTAGCTCCAGCTCCTCTGGAGATCTTCTGAGCTCTGCTTCCCTTTCCCCGTCCTTCCATGCTTCCTCCTTCTCATCTGGGCTCAAGCTACTCTGTCTTGAACATTCTGTCATCTGTTCATCAGGCTCATTTGGCATCAACTGGCACAGCCATGTCCACATAAGAATAGGAACTACATGCCACCAGACTCCTTCTCCCACTGGCAACAGAGGGATCAGCCAGATTTGGAAAGCAGGAATGAAAGTCCCTTATCCATCCAAGGTCATGGTGGCCATTTGACAGATGGAGAGCTGGGTCAGATCTGAAGGATATTCCAAACCTTAGCACATTGCGCAGGACACTGTGGGAGTTTCTTCATTTCATTTTCTCATTCATCTATTCTATTTTGTATTCACGTATTTGATGCCTACTATACAAAGACACTATGTTAAAATCTAGGAAGTAAAATTCAGTGGGTTCTAGCCTTCAAAAAAGGCTGAGTTCATTGTCCTACTCAGTGTTATTGCTGCGAAAAGACACCATATGGTATATTTATTAGGTTCTCTAGGGCTTTACTATATCTGGCTAGCCCCCAAAATATTGAAGACAGGGACCTAGCAATTCATTGAAGCAGCTTTAGGACAGTAACTGGGCATGCACAATTTAAACTAATTTTCTAAGCTACTCTGGCCATTTCCCCAAGTTACTTGCCAGTAAGTCATCCTATCAGGGCTGGATCTTCTCTATCATGCCATCTCCTCTTTCCCCATCTTCATTTTCCTTCCTCTTTCTCTCTGCTTTTCTCAGCCTAGAAGTCCTTCCTGAAAACCCCTAACTTGGGAACTGAAGCTCTGTCTACCTCTATTCTGCCCAACTACAGGCTTCAGCATTCCTTTATTTTAACCAATCAGAGAATATTGGGGATAAAAGTTTATACAATATTATTAGGTGTAAGTGAGAATGTGCTCATCTGGATAGCCACCAGATCTTGGGGACAAGTATTTAGCATTTGAATATACAGAGTACCAGATCAACTCTCAATACACCATAAATTCAATGGAGGCTTGCTTATAGTTGTAGAGGTTTAGTCCATTATCATCATGGTGGAGAAAATGGTGGTATACAAGCAGACATAGCATTGAGAGGTCTCTACATCCGATCCAATGGCAGCAGAAAGAGGAAAGAGAGACTCTGGAACAGGCTTGGACTTCTGAAACCTCAAATCCAGTGACATACTTCCTCCAACAAGAACACACCCCCTAGTCCCTTCAAACAGTGACATTCCCTAACCACTCAAATAGATGAGCCTATGGGGGTGGTTCTTATTTGAACCACCACAGTGGGAAAGGCAAAGGTAGATGGATACTTACAGCTTACAACAATATGTTGAATTCATTGTAGCAAAACCTGAAATGTCTCAGAGAGCCCACCAAACAATGGCTTAGGAAACAAGGAAATATGCTCCTGTCTTATGCATCAAATCCCAAGAAGAGAGGTGGGCTTTTTGCTCCACACATTCAGAGGCTTCACTTCCTTTCATCTTTGTACTTGAGGCTGAGCAGCATGCCTGTGCTGCTAATAGCAGGATGGGAAAAGATTATGAAAGTTCCAGGAATGAAAGTACAGCGGCATTGTATGGCCATTAATTTAGTCCCCTAAACATAACTAAGTGTGGTACAATTAGGCCTGTCAAGGAGTTGCTAGCTGCATATCAGGAACCACTGTTGCCATATTTGGAGGAGAAAAAAGATTATGGACAGCCAAGCCCCTACCAGCTTAGTGAGAATATAATGGGATCGATAGAAACAAGGAAGTCATCAGAAAAGAGACATCTCCTAAGCTGTGAGTCTTGAATGATAAGTAGGACCCAATCATTATAATAAGGTATCAAATTACTCCCTGGATGCAAAGGACAACTAGCCAAAGGGACCAGAATTCAAGTGTATGGGTGAAGTCATATTACATAGCTTTCTAGTATTTAAGTCATAAAGTCCAGGGCCAAAACACCTGCCCCGCCCTCTCCTAGATACCCACTGTTCTCTCCTCTTTCCTTGCTCTATTTCTTCCATTAGTTGGTTGCTGCTTTGGTGCCTTCATGGACCACCAAGAAAGAAGAGACATAAAAGCCAAATACAAAATTACTTGGTCTGGTCATACACTGACTTTGGTTTTTCTAATATGGAAGAGGCATAGCTCTTAGCTCTTTGTTGTATTACATTGTGTGTGTGTGTGCGCGCGCACTCTGTAACATTCATGTAACAGTACATATGTGGAGGTCAAATGACAACTTGGATTAGTCAATTCTCTCCTTCTGCCATTTGAATCCCAGGGACTGAACTCATGTGAGCTTTGGCAAAAAGCACCTTTACCTATGCTGAGTCATCTAGCCAGTTCTGGCTCACTCTTTTTGTGAAGAACTTTGATGGGTTCCTCGGAGACTTCTTGCTAAAAGGGACTTTTTTGAAGTTTCCCTGAGACAAGACTGTGGCGTCCAATGTGTCCTAGGGTGTTCTAACTCTCTGTTGAGTCCCATTTTTCTTCCTAGGACCCTCTTATAACAGGCTCCTTTTTCTATGGCCTCATTTCTTGTCTTTAAGAAATGTTGTCCTTGGTGTTCCATAACAACAGTGCCCTTTTCTGTATTTTATTTTGCTACACCCAGAAGCCATTAGCTTTCTCTAAGAATTACTGTGTCCTCCGAGTTCCTGGGACTATACCCCAAGCTCCCTGAGGAAGACCAACATGTGTGCCTCCTCTTCTCTAGGCTAGCAGCAGGGGAGTTTCTGTTGCCTGAAGCTCCTCTTGGGCAAGTGTGGCATGGGGGACCTAGCCCTCTAAAGCAAGCAGGGGTGTTCTTGGCCTTCTGACCTACCAGGGAAACGCCAAAAAAGCAGGAAGACATTCTTTAGCATACTGATTGGAGTTATTTGAGGGATCAGGGATGCAGCTCAGTGGTAGAGTACTTTCCTAGCATGTGTGATACCCTGGGTTCAATAAGGGAGGGGGGATGGAAATTTTGTTTTGCAATACAGCCTGTCCATTCTCTGGCTTATCAGAACAGTGGGGTCATTTAAGCCAGATGAGGTAGCATGGGTCTATAATCCCAGCCCCTGGGTCCAGAGGCAGGAGGGATGCAAATTCAAAGGCCACGTAGCTTAGAACCTTGTTTCTCAATAAAGCTAAAATAAAACAATGATTAAACACACACACACAAACCCAGATGGTAGTAGCAGCATACAAGTATAATCCCAGCACTCAGAAAGTTGATGCAGTTGGATCAGAAATTCGAGACCAGCCTGGGCTGTGCTTCAGGGCCGCGTGTCAAAGCCCATGTGGTTTACTGTCATCTACCACCCCCTTTGTTCCTCCCCTGCCCATCAATCATCTGAGCACCTACACTCTATGGGGCCCTGTCCTGGGTGCAGAGGGTACACGGTATATAAAGCAGAATAAATCTTGCCCCTTTAGGAGCTTGGATTTTAGGAGAATGGGATAAAAACTGAAGCTATTGCATGTGTGTGGATGTGATAAGTGCTCTGGTAAACCTCTCCCAGATGTGAAGATTACGGATGTCAGACCTAGTGGTCCTGGCAGCAGGCACTCTTAAGAAGGAGAATGGTATGTAAACACAATTAGAATACAATGCTGCCCAGTGAGTCAGATGGGCGTGTGTGCGTGTGTGCACAGAATGCTAAGTGCTTGCTTCAGGCCATCAGGGAAGATTTCACCCGCTTTTTGTTTAGAGAGCACACCATTGTATTATAGAAAAATAGAAGATAGCTATCTTCAAGCGTTTCTGCCAGCTTTCCCCAGAGCCTCAGGCAGTTCCCACCCAGAGGACTGCTCTGTTTCAGCGCTGGGGCCAGAAGTGGAACTGCACAAGGTGTTTTCTCTGACAAAGGCAGCACTGCAGGGCAAAAGGTCTAGGAAGAAACAGAGGGAAGGACTCCATGATCAGTCCATGAGACCTAGGGAGAAGGTAGCCAGTCAGCCGCTTTCTCCCTGTGGAGCCGGAGCCTGATGGGGCCTGGGACCATGGCCGTACTCATCGGTGATGCTTTTTAGATGGGAGCCCCCCGGCAAGCTCTAATGTCCCATCTCATCTTCTTTTGCATGAGTCTGGGGTCCAGACCCAGGACCTCCCCACAGCAGCTCAGTAGGTAAAGTTCATTTGCCAAAAGAGCTAGAGGTATAGCTCAAAGGTAATTTGCTTATCTTGAAAGTTCAAAGCCGTGGGTTCAAATCTAAACATTACTGAAAGAGAGAGAGAGATGAGCTCAATTCACAATGAAATCAAGTGCCCAGGAAGGACTTTGAGCTGAGACACGTGGCCGATGACTGGATTTTGGATTAAGCCATGCCAGAATGCTAATTCAGTCTCTTTAGTGTCCTCTTGGGCAAATCACTCCTATTCTATGGGTCTTTTCTTTGTCTACGTAGGTAATATTTGTTAATAAGATAAAATACGTTGTGAAGATTAATCAAAGTTGTTAAAGAGCATGGAGCATGTCATACCTTCTCATGGCACAGCCACTGTCACTCTTGAAGGGTGAAGTCTATGGTAGAGGTGGATCAAGCACAGTAAAGACCGAAAGGCTGTGTAGCCATTATAGTGCAGCAACAGGCTAAATGTTTTCTTTAGGAGGTGGTGAGCCCTCCCTCGACAGATTCAAGCAGTAAGGCTGGAAGACGGCGTCTCCATCAGAAACCCCTGCGCTTAGGAAGAGGTGGTCGGTAAAAGTGTGCTTCACACGCTTTTGAACAGGCCAAGTCCACCAGAACTGGTTCTGCAGGACAAGTTAGCAAATGAGAGCCTGGCTTCTGTGTAGCTACACTGCTTTCAAATCTCAAATCCCAAATCTCCAACGCTAGGAGAGTCGATTATTTCTTTGTGCCTCAGGTTCCTTGTTTGGAAACTGGCCACATGAGTAGAATCCATCAGGCAGAACTGGAATAAGGACCGTGTCTTCCAACGTCTGCATAGCCGCCTGCCCTAGGGTGCAGCGGGTTGTGACTTGTTTAACATCACAGCGAGTTTGCCTCACCTGAACCAATCATTTGGATTACTGAACCAATCCAATCATTTGGATTACTGTGAGGAAGGTAAGGCAATAGTTTCTGACAAGTAACCAGAACACGTACTGAAAGTCTTGAACCCTGGAAAATGCTGGTGTGAAAGCCATCCAATCTCTTCAAGTCTCCCAGGGATAGAAACAGGTTGGTGTAGCTTCTCAGCGCCATCTTACACACACACACATACACACACACACACACACACACACACACACACACACACACACACACACACACACACACCCGCTTTTCTTGAGGGGAAAAAAAAAGTATGCTACAGGAGCTAACGTATTTGGAGTTGTAACTACAATACCCCTGAGCACCCTTTAGCCCACCCCATCCACTAAAGGAAACCACAGCTTGCAGAGGTGGAATCATTCAAATTTTGACACATGACCTAAATGTTCTTGGCAGTCTCTTTCTGTCCTCCTAACTCCCTTACCCCAGGAAACCTTCACCACACTTTCTCTGTTGTCTTGTTCTCTGCTGTGTCCTCTTCTATGTTTGTGTGTACACCTGCACTCCAGAAGAGGGCGCCAGATCTCATTATAGATGGTTGTGGGCCACCATGTGGTTGCTGGGAATTAAACTCAGGACCTCTGGAAGAACAGCCAGTGCTCTTAACCTCTGAGCCATTTCTCCAGCCCCCTTCTATAATGTAAAAGAGAGAAAGTTTCCCTTTGACAGTACACTCTGGATGGGCCTGAACCTCCAATACAATAGTGTGCTTCTCAGCCAGATTCAGAGCCTACATGAAAGGCTTACAATTTCTGTATCCTATGCCTAATTCTGCTGGAGCAACCTCCCTCTTTTTCACTAAAGATGCTTCTCTCTACAACCCAGGCCTTGTAGAGAGGGCCATATCACCCAGCCATGATGGGGTGGCTTGAGTAAGAATTTCCCCCATAAATTTCATAGATTTGAATACTAGGTCACCAAGGAGTGGCACTGTTTGAAAGGATTAGGAGGTGTGGCCCTGTTGTAGGAAGTATTTCACTGGGGGTGGGCCTTAAGGTTTCAAAAAGCGCCTTCCAAGCCCAGGATGGCTCTCTCTCTCTCTCTCTCTCTCTCTCTCTCTCTCTCTCTGCTTCCTTTGGGTTTGGATGTAGAAGTCTCAGGCACTTTTCCATCACTATGTCTGTCTGCTTGCCACCATGCTTCCTGCAATGGTGATAATGGACTAAACCTGCAAAACTGTAAGCAAGCCCCAAGTCAAAGTTTTCTTTTATAAGAGTTGCTGCAGTAATGGTGTCTCTTCACAGCAGCAGAACCCTGAGCAAACACATGATTAATAGAGTTCTACATGCCATGGTTCCCCACCGCTAAGTCAAAGGCTGGCCAATAACAGCTAAAAGGCTGAGATTTAGAAATCTTGCTGAGGATGCGATTGTGAAACTCTAGGAAAAAGGGGAGGTTCATTGCTGTGGGGCTCCATGGAGGAAAAAGCCAGCATAGAAAGTAGATGTAAGATAAACTACGACACTTGGGCTCCTGCATAATCTTCCCTCAATGGTAGATCATAACCTATAAGCTGAAATAAGCCCTTTCCTCCTCTACGTGTCTTTTGGTGATGGTGTTGTTATAGCAACGAACTAAAACCAGTGGATGTCTCTGCCTTACCCCACTCTATGGTACTTCATTTACTCGGTGGCATGAAATGTGGAACTCACATCACTGGCATAGAAGAAATGACCATTTCCCTGTCCCTTAATCTCCTAAATTTCAAAATCCCAGAGCAAGTATGTTATCAGCCCATCTTGAGGCTATTGAAGAAGGAACAGGACTTATTAGCTCAGAAGGAATACTGTTAGTGTCTCCGTAGAGTCCTCAAACGCTTCCATTCCAGCATCTGGGTGCCATACACGAGGATAAGTTATTTCTGGGGTTATGAAAGGCTGATCTCACCTAAGTGGGTGGGAAACAGAAGTGATAGGGACTCTCAGCTCTTGAGAACAGCCCTCAGGAAAACCATCTGGGACTGGTGGATCAAAGCCCCAACTCTGTTTCTCCTGGGAGGGTAATTCTGAGGACTCTGGCTGCACCATTTTCCAGAACTCCCTGGGAAGGACACTCAGTGGTAAATGGCTTCAGAAGGCACACAATAATTTCTTCCTGTCCCTTAGTCTTACACTCAGGTCTCTAAATTAACAGCTCAAGCTTTGCTTCTGAGGAAGCTCAAATAAAAACACTAACCAAGGAAGAACCAAGTACAGGGCTGAAAGGAAAGCCAGTTATAACACACTTGCCTCAGAAGCCGCAGAACCTAAGTCTATTCCCTGGGAGCCCATGGAAGAGCTGGGTCTGTGACATGTAGCTATAATCCCAGAGTTGGTGGGAGGGTAGACACAGGAGAATCTCTGGGGCTCATTGATAAGCCAGCCTAAACAAATTGGCAAGCTCCAGGCCGCAATGAGAAACTGTCTCAAACAGCAAGGTGGATGGCTCCTGAGGAACAATACCCAAAGGTTGGCCCCTGGCCTTCATACCCATGTGTGCACACATGTTCATGCACACAGGCACACACGAGAGAGAGAGAGAGAGAGAGAGAGAGAGAGAGAGAGAACAAATGTAAACTAAGGAAGACAGACTTAATAGGTCAGGGAGGAGAAGCTGGCCCAAGGAGGAATGCCTGAGAGAAGGAGACTTCTCTGCCGATCTCTGCAGCAAGGTCTTGGGAGGGAGCAGAACAATCACATGCACAATTCTGGAAGCCAGATGGGCAGTGCAGTGCATGCTGCTTTGGGAACTGGGCATCCCCTGAGCCTGTAGGTATTGGGGCTTAGGGTGCAGGGGACGATGAGCCTTCAGGTTACATGTGTTGGGGTAAGGTGTGCTGTCACTGGCCTCTTTACTTCCCTCCCCCCTCCCCCCGCACACATGGCAATGACTTCCTGTGTCACTCAGTCTTTTCATGCGGAAAGGAGAGAAATGAGGCCCCAGAGAGGGAGTGAAGCTTTGAAGGCTGTGGTGCTCCATCTACCTGTCAGAAAAACCTTTAATAAATAAAAAGGGGAAGGGGGGAGGTATGGGGTGGCAGCGACAGAGAGAAAAAGATGAAGTGTGAATCCTCCGTACCTGGCTCTGAAACACAGCATTTTCAGTCCCTAGATAAAAGAGTGAAAATGGTCTGAGGCTGTGCTTCTCCTCTGCTATGCAGTACCCCAGGCCATGGGCAAGTCGAGGAGCACTCACTTTCCTGCCCAGAGGAGCAGCAGGTGGCCTGTTTCCAGAGCAGCTCTCTCCCATGGCTGGGCTAGTGATGTAGAAAATCCCAAGGAGGAAGTCCCCAGGGAAACAGTCCATCTCTGTGTATAGCTTATGGGGGTGGGGGGGAGGGGATGGGACAGGGAGACAGGGGAGACAGTGGATAGATGCTATATAAACCAGTTTTAGCTTCTTCCCCAAAGTAAACCATTGCATAGGATTTCCCAAGACCCAGAATAATTATCCACCATAAAAAAGCCATCTTGACATATCTTATCGTTAGGATTTTTAGAGAACATTCTGGAGAAGCACTTTTTTTTTTAACTGTACCACCTCACCTCAGACAGTAAAACAGAATTTCAAACTGGTGGTGATGTGGTCTAGAAATCCTCCCCAGCCCCACCCCCGGGGGCTCCGTGGGACTCAGGAGCAGAGGTTGAGATAGCAGGCTTCTCTTCACACTTTTCTCATCCGTGCCCAGCGTTTGTGGAGAGCTTTGTGTGCGTCTGCTGAGAAAGAAAGGGAAAAAAAAAAAAGAAAGAAAGAAACTGTTATGAACTCAGCTCAAATACTAGCGGTTAAAGCTCATTAAGTAGTGCAATGTCCCCAGGGCCCTCTGCTCACTAATCTTTAATCTGCTTAACATGCTGAGCAAGACTACCCTCCACCCTATACTTGTTGGAGACAAAGGGAGTGACTAGTCCCTGGATGAGCAGCGTTCAAGAGCAGGGGCTGTGAGATTGTCTAACCGCAGGTTCTTACTTGAG
Organism: Pachyuromys duprasi; assembly: GCA_028658305.1. Classification (NCBI taxonomy): domain Eukaryota; kingdom Metazoa; phylum Chordata; class Mammalia; order Rodentia; family Muridae; genus Pachyuromys; species Pachyuromys duprasi. The sequence continues at coordinate 31,203,274 of CM053754.1, read as the reverse complement.
AACTGTAGCTATGGCCTCCCCCACCCCCCATCTCCACCCTACCCCCCACCCCTAAGAACCGAAGCCCTAATCTTAGGAACCTCTGAATGTTCCTTTCGCTTTGAGACGCTTCATTAGGGGATAGTGATTATGCCAAGTCAAAAGCAGGGTCTCATTTCGTTTTGGGTTGGGTTGGGTTTTTTTTTTTTTTGCCACATGGAGGATTAAACCCAGGGTTTCCTGTGCATCAGCAAGTACTCTACCACGTAGCTGCCTGCATTCCCCGAAGTTCAGTTTTTATTTTGATAAAGGATCTTGCAAGGGCTCTCCCCAACTTTGTGATCTTCTTCCTGAACAGCTAGGATTACAGTTACACACCATGAGACCCAACGAATTGTACAAAATAATTAATTCTATTATGACACCTTCATGCACGTGCATAATAGACATTTGATCACCTCTCATCACCCTCTCCCATTGGTCCCCTTCTTTAAAAAAAAAAAGTGCTTCTCTCTGTTGTCTTTTAAGCTAGGTTCTACATTTAAGAGGAAGAATGTCAAAATCTTTTTTTCAGAGTCTGGCTGTACTTCCCTTAACAAAATGATCCCCGGCACCTTCCTTTTTTCAGCAAATGACATCATTCCGCTCTTCTTTGAGGCTGAATAAAACTTCATTGTGTATATATCATTGTGTGCTCTTATCTGGCAAAAAGGACTTGGCAGATGTTATCCAATTAAGGATCTTGAGATGGGGCATTATGTCAGGTTACCCAGGTGGGCCCTAAAGGTGGATGAGGCATAGGGAGATTTGACAGCACAAGAGAGAGGGCAATGTGAACATAAAGTAGAGACTAGAGCGATCTTGAAAAAGTCAAAGGCCAAAGCCAATGAGGATATAAGTGCTAAAAGAACAGCCAATATTTTTGTCAATCAGACCCCAGGAGATAGCGGGACACTTCTCCAAGTATTCTGTCACTTTATTAAGCAACCTGTCCTCTGGATCAGAGAAGCCACAGGGACCCCAGAGCTTGGATTCTGCAATAAATCTTCTTTCAATTTCTCTCTATACGAAAACCCTTTTTAAAACTCACCCTCCACTAATCATGAAAATCATTGTTTGAGTTTATAAGGTGAAGGACCCCAAAGTCATTGGCTCAGCACAGGCTTGGTGACCGGGAGTCCTGGGAACTTTCCTCCTAGGTTAAACCTTTCTGAGATGAGACCATCTCCGTCTGTCTTAGTTAGGGTTTCCATCGCTGTGAAGAGACACCGTGACCAAGACAGTTCTTATAAAGGAGAACGCTTAATTGAGGCCGGCTTACGGTTTCAGAAGTTTAGTCCATTATTGTCTGGGAAACATGGCAGACATGTAGGCCAGCATGGTGCTGGAGATAGGAGCTGAGAATTCTATATTTTGATGCACAGGAAGCAGAAGGGGACCGTGTGCCTCACTGACTCTAGCTTGAACATATATATGAGACCTCATATATATGATACATTTTCTGCAACAGGGTCACACCTACTCCAACAAGGCCACACCTCCTAATAATGCCACGCTCTATGGGGCCAACTATTCAAACTCCTGAGTCTATGGGGACCCTTACCTACTGAAACCCATCCTTCTCAAAGATCAAAGCCCAGGGTTGTAAGAGCCACCAAAAGCAGAAAGACACCAGAACAATTCTCCAACACGGCCTCCAGAGGACCCATAGGTCTGCAGACACATTGGTTTTGAACTTGTGAGACTGTCTGCTGCTGCCTAGCCTCCAGACTGCATGCTGATTTGAGGCACAGGAAGTGAATGCAACCACCAAATGGCATTACTTCTCAGAGGGGTGGGCCTGGCACAGTCAGAAGCTGGCGGAGAGAGAACTCAAGGCCACAGAGCTTTGCCACTCCACAAAGTTCACACCTCTCACCGACTTATGCTCCCTGTGATCTCAGTAATAAAATTGTCTGCACTCCCCCACCCCTGCCTCTTCTGGAACTTTGTAATTTGAACAACAAAGGGTACTTGAAGGTCCTTAATTTTATTTTATTTTATTATTTGTAGGGTTGTTTGGGACAGGGTGTTGCTATTGTTTCACATTTATGAAAAGCTGGGGAAGGCGCTCTAAATCCCACCATCCCCAGTGCTCAGTTCCTTTCCCTGGAATTCAGGAGGAAGCCGGGGACCAGCTGAAGGCAAACTCTGTCCCTCAGGTTGAGAGCAGATCTCTCTCCCCCATACCAACAGACAGGAGTGTCTATCTGCGTTCAGGCCTTTGAAGACCTTGAAGCCAAAAGAGAATTCTTCTTCGTTGGAACTCACTTTTCCTGGTTTAAGATTGCTGCCAGAAGGGTTGCTAGGGAGATAGCACGGTAAATAAGAGCACCTGCTATGCAAGCCTGCGGACCTGAACTTGAATCCCCAGAAGCCATGTCATAAGTGCCAGGCTTGGACGTGCTTGGGACTGACTAGAGATAGGAAAGTCACCGTTTGCCACCCTGGCTGAGAACCACATTCAACAAGAAATCTGTCTCAGGGGAATAAGGTGCAGAAGAGAAAGAGAGAGAAGGAGAGAGAGAGAGGAGGACACCTAATGCCATCCTTATCTTCTGCACACATGCACACCACACTTAAAATCACCATAAGAGTGTCTCTTTTAATTATAAAGCTACTCATATTTCATGCATATTTCATGTGAAAACACCCCACCTCCCAGACAGTTATTAAAAACAACTCCTTTTCCTACTGATGAGACCACTAAGGACAATTTCCTTCAAAAGTTACTTACTGAGCACTTATATTCCACAAGTTACCTGAGTATCTAGAGGAGTTAATAAGTCATGGCTGCCCTCATGCTTCATGGGAAGGCAACCAGGAAGAGAGAGCAAACAGTTGCACTAAGGTAAGTTATGAAAAGACAGAGTAAGACATAGTTATCTCTAGGAAAACTTTGAGAATGGGTGTGTTGGAAGGATTAGGACCTTGCTTAGCTTTGGGGGGTTGGGGACCATGGGCATTACTCTCCCACTGAGCTACATTGTCAGGGGGGGGGAGCTGTCCCATTTTTTAACATTTGGGAAGAGTCAGAAGGTTTGAAGAATGAGAACAATGATGCAATTTCAAGTTTCGAAGACACTGAACAAAGCTGGGTGGTGGTGTCACATGCCTTTAATCCCATCGATTGGGAGGTAGAGGCAGATCTCTGTGAGTTCGATGCCAGCCCAGTCAATAGAGGAGCTCCAGGGTTCTTACACAGAGAAACCCTGTCTCAAAAAGAAGGAAGAGGAGGAGGAGGAGGAGGAGAAGGAGGAGGAGGGAGGAGAAGGGAGGAGGAGGAGAAGGAAGGAAGGAAGAAAGGAAGGAAGGAAGGAAGGAAGAAAGGAAGGAAGGAAGGAAGGAAGAGGCCTGGAGAGATGGCTCAGAGTTTAAGAACACTGGTTGTTCTTCCAAAGGTCCTGAGTTCAATTCCCAGCAACCACGTGGTGATTCATATCCACCTATAGTAAGATCTGGTGCCATTTTCTGGTGTACAGGCACACATACAGGTAGAATGCTGTATAAATAATAAATAAATAAATCTTCAAAAAAAAAAGAAAGAGAGAGAGAAAGAAAACACTGAACAAAACGCAGCCACTTTTCCAGGACATTTATAATAGCTCCCCATAGCACCTCCAATTTACAGACATTGTTACTTCTCTTTTAGTGAAAAAGGGGTTTGCAGATTTGAAATGCTGTCCCAAAGTGAGCAGCGGACTCCCAAACACCAATATCTTAGACTCCACCCCTGGCCTATTCCCAGGACTCTAATTCTCTGTAACCCCTCACACTTGTTCATTTCAAAAGCCCAATACAGCACACAGCTATGCAGTTTATTCTTAGTCCTTAAAGCTCAACTCTCGAAGGATAGGTCTGGTGTCCCCCCTCTCTCCCAGCTCTCTCCTCTCAGGGGGACCCTCTTTCTTCCTCCATACAGAGGGTTGAAGAGGCATGAGTTCCTTTGAGCTGCTGACCCCTTCCGAGATTTTTACATGATAAATAAGTAAGTAAGTAAATTACCTCAGAGAAGCTATTCAACCTTCCCTTCCTTTCCACATGCCTCTCCAGGGATCTTTGAAAGCCAGGCCTCAGTAGGTCATAAATCTTCTTGGTGGCTACAATTTCACAAGCAGGAGGCTTCATTGCGCCTTGCAAGCCAGAGGTGTAAAGAGATTCACTGCACTCTCTGTTGGGACTCCTGAGGGCATCTCAGCTGGCAGGGAGGACGAGCCCCAGTCTCTGCCAGGCCCCCAGCGCCAGGTTGCTGGCTAGCTGGACTTGACCACAAGCCCTGGCTCCCCAGCCTCAGTTTCCACAGCAGGACCTTAGCAGTGCCTCTGGGCCTCCCACAGTGCCCTGCAGAGAAAATGCTCTATGAATATTTATAAAAGCAATGACTTGACTGCCCCTGAAGAAGGGTCTGTCACAGACACCTCACAGTGTGCTGAGCTGATTCAGGGAGGTGACACACTGGGGATCCCCTACAGAGGGGTCGCTCTCCTGTCCTTGCTTCTTCCTAGTCCCCCTCCCCCCTTCTTCTTTCTCTGTTCATCGTAGTACCATCTCTTTCTGCCTCCTTCTCTCCTGCTTTAGTAAGTCCGTCTTCCGTCTGGTTCTCTTGTTAGCAAGAGATGACTTCTACTTCGAAGCTGGCAGGAAAGCCTAAGAGCCAGACTTTTCGAAAGAAGCCTCTACCTCAGTGGTTCTCTAAGTTCCCAATGCTGCAACCCTTTAATACAGTTAGTTCCTCATGTTGTGGTGCCCCTCCACCATAAGATTATTTCATTGCTGCTTCGTAACTGTCACTTGGCTACTGTTATGAATCCTAATGTAATGTCTGTTAGGCAGGATATCTGATATGCGACCCCAGTAGAGGTTACGACCCACAAGTTTAGCGCCACTGCTCTACCCGGAATTAGGGATAGTTGAGCAACCCTCCCACCATGTGCGGGAAGATCTGAGTGCTCTAGACAGGCCTGTCCTGTATATCCAGCCTGCAAAGCCCACTGGCACCTTGGCCTTTCTTCCTGGAACTATTTCTGGGAGAATACAGGGGCAGTGTGGTTTCTGACTTGGTTTGCCGTTGGGAAAACGCAGGACTGAACTTTGCCAGCTCCCTTCCAACAGTAGGGCATGGAAGCTAAGCCACGTTGCGCTCCTGTGCTCACAAGCAGCAGCTATCGATTACAACACTTATAGCTGAAACTGTGCTTTTACTATGGGCTCGTAACAGCTGCTTGTGGCAGCCAGGCACGGGCCTCATGACTTTAAACGCAGCACTCGGGAGGCAGAGGCAGGCAGGTCTCTGTGAGTTAGAGGCCAGCCTGGTCTACAAAGTGAGCTTCAGGACAGCCAGGGCTACCTAGTAAAACCCTCTCTCAAACAGAACAAACAAAATTTAATAACAATAACAATAATGATAATACTTCTGTCTCCTCAGTAACTCAGTGTGCTGGCTAGTTTTATGTCAGCATGACACAGGCTAGAGTCATCACAGGTGCCAAGAAGCCACGCAGCCCAGTGTGGAGCAAGAGTGAGGTCAAGGCTTGTCCAAATCCCACTAATCTCCTCTTGAGACCAGCAGGAGTAAAATGGTTCCCTCCCTGCTAGGGGCCTTCATGTCCTGGCACCATCATCTGCCACCTGAGATGGTCATGTAGCCTGACAGCCAGGTCACAGGTTAAACTTCCTCTTTCCTCACTGGGTCACGTCCAGCAAATACCTGGAATTCCTTTTCCTGCAAATAAGAAGACATTCCCAGCACCTTAGCCCCAGCCAATGGTGTATACTCACCCCCAAACCTCTACTCACTCCCCAAAGGTTTAAATAACCATTGCTTCTCCCCCAAATTAAATAAGCGGTCCAATGAAGCCTGCTTCCTGAGAGTCTGTTCTCATCATGCTGGCCATTCCTGCCTCACCTTCCCTCTCAGGCCACTGTTCTGATCAGGTAATCATGCTATTAAGGGAGAGGGAGCTGAGTGGGAATGACAGGGAACCTTAATTGAGGAAATGCCTCCATAAGATTAGGCTTTAGCAAGCCTGTAGAGGAGTTTTTAATTAGTGATTGATGTTAGAGGGCTGAGCCAGTGGGCCATTCCTAGGCTGGTGGTCCTGGACTCTATAAGAAAGCAGCCTGAGCAAGCTATGAGGAGCAAGCCAGCAAGAAGTACCCCTCCACGGTCTACATCAGCTCCTGCCTCCAGGTTCCCACGCTGTTCGAGTTCCTGTTCTAACCTCCCTCAGTGTTGGACTATGGATATAGAAGCATAAGCCAAATAAACCCTTTCCTCCCCAACTTGCTTTTGGTCATGGTGTTTCATCATGGCAATAATAACCCAAATTAAGACACTCAGAGAATCTCAAAGACAAACATTTGGCCTTTTTATCTCTGTGTTAGTGTCTAGTATAGAGGGTGCCTTTAAAGTATCCTATTGAATAAATAAAGGTGTTAGTATTTATTATATGCAAAGCCTTGCAGTACATAAATAAAGGAAGCCAGGATTCTACATCAAGAAATTTAGAACCTTCTGGAGAAAATAAGTGGCTGTCATGTTGTAACACCAGATATGATGCTATGGAATCCAATGTTAACCTGTCCACCCCTTGGAACTTGCTCCTTAACAGTCAGGGGTCATAGAGATGGCTCAGTAGCTAAAGGGACTAACGGCCTATCCTGATGGCTGAGTTAGATCCTCCGGACCCACATGATAGAAGGAAGGAGCCAACCCCCAGAGATTATCCTGACTTCCACACACATGGCACACAGCATAGGTATACATAAAAACACAACATAAATATAAAAAAGAAAAGGTTTTAATTATAGTTAAAACTTTAGTTTTATTGCAGTGCTAAAAGCATTTTGGTCAGCAGGGCTAAAAAAGGTTATCTCATGTGCTGTTCGGTTTGAGGCTTTCATTATCAAACTAAACAAACACTTGTGGCACTCTGTTAGGTTAGGACTGATCAATGAATGAAGGAATGAGGCTTGAGACAGATCTTACATAAAAGAGGCTTATTAGGTGGAGAGCAGGACATGATGGGAAGAAAGAGAGAGAAAGGGAAAGAAGTGGGGGGAAAGAGAGAGAAGGGAGGAGAGAGGGCACCCCAATAGAGAGGAAGAAACAAGAGAGTAAGAGCCAAGAGAGAGACCATGTGGCGGGTTGTCTCTTTAAGGGGCCAGGTAACCATGCCTCCCAGGTGTGGCCACCTGGCTGGGCAACACAAGATGACATCTTAAGTTGCTAGGTAACCCAGAAGTAGGTTCTGTTTCAAAATACGAACACACTACAAAACTGATTAGCATTTCCTGGGTACCATTTATACTACGAGTAACAATGTTGCTAAGAACAATCTCCTAGACAGGTGTCGGCTTCCCATCTGCCTGTGTGCAGTATCACTCCCACAAGCTTCCAATCTGAGTGTGATGGTTGCTATTCCCCCCACCCCCTTCATCCCTACCCTCCCTCCATCACCATCTCCATCATCATGAGAATAACTCAGAAGCCCCAGGATTCTGTCAAATGCCTGCCAGGGAGCTGTCTGCTTGTTACTTACTTACTTTCCCTTTGAGGCTTCAATGTACTCTTTAGTTGCTGTCAGCTTTTCAAGGAAAAAAAATTTTTTTTGATGGGGTATTATGTTGAATTCCACAAGGGACATTTTTCACTTGCCTCCTTGGAGATCCGGCCTGTGGGCTGGGAATGGACCGTGACGCAGTTACACTCCCTGGTTTTCAGCAGGGCCTCATAACTCACATTGTGATCTGTGATGTGTGCCAGGAGAGCTTGTGTTCCAACGGGGCATGTTAAATACAAGACATGAAAAGGTAATAGCAATGGAGTCCCCAGTCTGCAAAACTAATCAGGCATCCCTGAAGGGGCTGGCATTCTCACAGCAAAATATCTGGGAGGATGGGGCGGGGTGGGGGGGGGGATGTTAGGTATCCAGACATGGAGAGCTTTTCCAGTCCTGCTTTCCTCTAGCAGAAATAAAAGCTGGCTTCCGAAAGAGGACCCACATACAGAGATACCAGCTGTAGAAAGTACAAATAAAAATTTATGGTCAGAAACCCAGCCAACATCAACACTCCATCACGCTCCCATCAGACACACACACTCGGTGTGTGTTCAAGAGGGTTCTCACCTCAAGACAGTGACTTTTCTCGGCGCATGTAGCTCACGTCTGAGGCAAGAACCCTGTCCTCCACGCTGGCTGGCTGTAGTTCTTCACCTGCTTCCCTGGTTTGAGCTCAGCAGCTGTCTGTCCTCTTCTCTTCAAACTCTGAGACCGCCTACTCCCTTGGCCTGCTTCAGACAGACAACTTGAGTTTCTAGGAGACTTTAGAACGTTTTCACCTACCCTGAACCTTTGGTTTTCTTCTTCGTAAAGTGAGTAAGACTGTGCTTTTAGTGTGGCCATGGTGAGAATTTTCAGAAATTCACTGAGTCATGACACTGACTCAGTAAAGGATGGAGCTTTGGCAAGTCAATGGGGGTAAACAACAGGGCAGCAGTATTAAAAAAAAAAAAATTTCCCCTGTTTCAATTGATGTCTGGGAGGCTTACTGCCTCTATCTGCTAACCTAGGCCCAGTCTTGGAAGCTTCTAGTCTCCATACAATTTAACATAGATCTAGAATGTTTTCAGCCTCTGAGACTTACTGCTTAATAAGCTCACCCTTTCTTGTCCTTTCTGAGCTCATAGCTGGCTGGTTCAATTCAGCTGCTCTGGCTCTAACTCCTCTCCCAGCTGGCTTATTCTCTTCTCTCGGCCTCTGAATTGCTCTGGTTGGCCTCAAACTAACTCCAGCCATCTTTTGTAACCTTCTGGTTCCTTCTCTTTCTCTGTCATTTTGTCCTCACATGTGTCTAACTTGTACTCTCAATTCAACCTTTCCGTAAAACTCTCCCGCTGAAACTGTCTCCTCTGTCTCTGCATTGCCCCTTAAGTAGCTTTCCTTTCCTCTCTCTTCTTGTGAGAACTGGGCATATTCTATTCTGTCAAATCTTCTCTGATTTGTCACTTTATTTTTCTGCAACTCAATTAGACACCACTTTCAAATATGGGTCTTTCCTTCTACAAACTAACTTTACCTTCATTGTTTGGGATTAAAGGCATGTACCACCACACCTGGACGTAAGCATTTTTTTTTTTTACCTGAAACTTGCTCTATACCAAGTTGGTCTTAAAATCAAAGATATGTTTGCCTCTGTCTCATGGATTAAAGGCATGTCTGTATTCCAGCCAAATCACATAGACTTTGAAGGTCTTTGGATGTGATCTCCTGTCAGAGCAGCCATGTTCTGAATTAAAATTTCTCCATGCAGCAGTGGTTGGTGATTCTGCTCCTGGCAACCCAGTGCGTTTTGATTTTAATGTAATTAATTGTACAACTATATGAAAAACAGGTCCCCCAAAAGTAAATGTACATTGCCACCTGGTCAACCAGTTCCACTTCTGGGGTGTACTCAAATGAATGGAAAAGCAGGGGCTCAGATTTGTATCTGTAAGTGATGTTTGCAGCAGCATTAGTCAGTCAGATTGTCCATCTGTATGTAAATAGGTATACAAAACTTGGCCTTATAAATAAAGGGAAATCTGATATACGCAATGACATAAACTTTAAAGACATTCTGCAAAAGAAGCTAATGCAGTCATTAAAATACAAAAGGTTACATAATTACATCTATATGAAATACCTGGAGTACCAGTAGCTTGAGAGCAATCAGGGACTAATGGAGAATCGTTAATGACTGGATTCAGAGTTTCATTGGTGGAAGCTAAGGGATGTGGGAGTAGATGATGAGGGAGGCTTGAGTCAGTGCAAAAGTCTCTAATGACGCTAAACAGCAGACCTGAAAATGATTAAGCTAGAAAACTTATGTTACATATGTTTCCGATAGTTTTTTTAAAAAAGATAACTCGATAACCCACATATTATCTATAAAGGAAGGGAAACTTACGTTGGATAAGGACAAATTCTAAGAATAATGGGGAAACTTGAATTTTCTCTGGGACTCGCTTTTTCCATGTGTATGAGTTATGCTGTTGCAAAAGACAACTACACTTCGTGGGTTCTAGCTTGACTGAGTAGTGAGAAGCGAGGTAGAGAACGAGGTAGCTTTTTTAAGTCAATATTTTAAATCAATATTTACTACAGGGCACTGGGAAATGACACGAAAGATCTAAGTAAAGTCAGTCACACTCTTTACGGGAGTGAGAAACGATTTCAAAATGCTCAATCCAGCCATAAATCATTACAGAAGAACTTTCTAGAGGAAGCAGATCGATCTGTTTGTTCATTCGTTTATGTTCAAATGAGGAAGAATCTCAAACTCTAGGACAGCCTCTAACTAGCTCCTGGTTCCCTTGGCTTTACCTTCCAAGTTCTGGGTTACAGACCTGTTTCACGTGCCCAGCTCTCTGTGTTAGGCAAGGGGCAGGAGAGCTGGGGCAGTGTTTGAGAGCAGCTGTTGCTCTTCTAAAGGACCTGGGTTTGGTTCCCACTGCCGACTCGGTAGCTCACGACAGTCTGTAGCTCGAGCTCCAAGAGATCCAATTCCTTCTTCTAACCTCTGGGGACACCAGGGGTCCGTGTTGTACACGAACACAACAAACAGAAACAAAGTGCTGATCAAATGAAACAAACAAATCTAAAATTAAAAAAAAGAAACATTCTATAAGGCACAAAGATCAATTCTGCCGCCTTAAGGTTTGGAGAAGCAGTGCACCTCGCTCTGTCCACCCCTAGATCAAGTCGTGGCACACACTGCCGGGGACAATGGCATGCATAAACTCAGGGAGACCACCACTGACCAGACCCTGGCCTCAGTCATGCCAGGTTGGATACCAGAAGTATCCCCACTTTGACAGCAGGATTTGGTTGAGTTGTTAAGACTGGTTTTTATTATGTAGCACAGGTTAACCTTGAACTCACTATCTTCCTGCCTCATTTTTCTGAGTGCTACAGTTAGTTGTGAGCATGTGCACCACGGTATATATTAGGTTCCTACAGTTCCTATGTTCTCATTAGTAAATATGTGTGTGTGCACGCGAACATATGTGTGTGGCATGCATGTGTGTGCATAGATGCATGTCTGTTTATACATGTGAGTTTGAGTGCATGTCTGTGTGTGCTTGCATATGGAAACCAAAGGTCAGCACTGGGTGCTGTTTCTCAAGTACTGTCGATTCTTTTATTTATTTTGAAAACAGGGTCTCTGCATGTCTTGGAACTCAACAAGTGGGCAGAGCTGCCTGGCCAGTGAGCTACAGGTGCTTTCGTTTCCCCTTCCCCAGAACAGGATGACAGATAGGCCTGCACCTGGCCTTTGTTTCCTGTTTGGTTCTGCTTAGCTTTTTTTCAATCATGGGTTGTAGGCCTAGAACTCAAGCCTTTCTGCTTTCCCAACGTGCATGACCGAGCTACCTCCCCAGCCTTTATTTTCTCTACTCTTTTTCACAGGTCAAAAACATGTTTCTTATTACTCATTTTAATCTTTGCATTGTCTCCAACGTCAGAATGAGATATCTTTAAATTGTCATTCCATATAAAATTTCCCCTCGTGGTGCTTGAAGATCATTATTTAAGTGTGACTCTGTTCCTAATGGCCTGGAAAAGGACGTAGGCATGCACTTGTCCATTTTAGGAAAAGAAAAACAAGCCATGTGTTTTCACAAAGTAATTCATCTTCTTCAGTTTCTACAGCTAATTAAAATGTTTGGGTTCAAAGAGAAGGAATAAACCAGACTTCTGGCTCTACATTATCCAAAGGGCAGTGTCAACTTAGAAGAGCAATCATTTCTGTTCCTCCCCTTCATTTCCATTGGCACAAAGGCAAGTATCTAAATTAGTGAGTGTAAATTAAGAAAGATCTCAACAGTAGTTACGTAAGATTATAAATTCATATAGAATATGAATATGCATGTAGAAATATACATATATATATATGAAAAATTAGCCAAACATTTCTCTTGGAGGTGGCAAACATGGATTGGGAAGTGTAGTTTCTCACCCTCAAGTTAAGGCAGACATCACTAAGGTCCAAATGTAGTCTAAGATATGTCCTACACAGTTCCCACAGCAACCACGACCAAGTGATTAGTGTTCAAATAAGAGACTATTGTATTATAATCATTTTACGTTAGGAGAGCATTGAGACCCATGAAGACTGAGTGACTTGCCCAAGCCACTAGCAACTGACCAAGCTGGGACTAGAATCCTTATTCTGTATGGTCTAAAAAGCCATCTTATCAGAGAGTCTTGATCTTAATTGACAATGGCCTAGACTCTAGGAGAGTCTGACAAGGTACGTCATTCCAGCCTTGTTTCTGTGGGCCAATGGTGCCTGCAGGAACAGGTGGGGACAGAGACAGGAGGAATGAGAAAATGAAAATACTTTCACAAACCTTGTGGAGCCCTCCTGACCAAGAACTGAGATCAAAAGAGACTTTCCCTGTAGGCAACAGCTCACAGCAGGACCAACTGTCTCACAACTTGCTCCAGGCTCCCATGGCCTGGGCTTGGAAGTCATTCACAGGGGTCATGTTCTTGAGCCCTTTCTCTCTGGGTGTTGGAACTGAGGAGATGATGTGGTTGCCTGTAGGGAACTTTTGGTGGGGCCTGGGAAACAAGAAGCTGCTAAATGAAGGTCAGACCTGCTTGTCGTTTCTAAGGAAACAGAATCCATGGCTGACACCACAGCAGCTCCAAGTCCCAAGGTGCACGTGAGACTACGGGGGGAGGGGGGGCGTGCATGAAGGAAGCTGGATGGTGAGTGAGCTCAAACTGAAGGGCTTTCTCCAAGTCTGCTTTCTGACCCCTGAGGGTCAGAGTGAAAATTGGTGGGCAGGCTTAAGCTGCCCCAGAGTCTACAAACATGAAACCAAGGCCTTAAGGTTTTTGAAAGGGGAAAAAAAAAGTCAAAAGTAGATTTTGAACATCATTAATTTGTACCCGAACACACTCCACACCATATAAAGTTCCACCAAGCCATTCTCTTGAACAGAAAAGGACTTAAAGATGCAAACAGAAGCCATATGAGGTACTGGGGGAATTGAAGCAGTTAGGGAAAGAAATTTAAAAAGCCAAGACAATAAGAACAAATTTTCCTTTTCTCAAAGAGGACAGATCCGGCGAACTATTGTTTCCAAAGGGCTGGTTCAAGCCGGTTACTCTCTCCCCCACTGGAATTCGATTGGGAAATGCAATGGCCAAAGGCAGGGAGTGTCTTCGTGCCAATTTGGCAAAGGAAGCCTGCGTGCAGGCCCCAGGGCATCCCACATCAGCTTGTGCACAGCCCTTCACTTTGCCAATATATTCGTCCGTTTCTCGGAAAAGCTGCAGTGATCTCTCAGGCTTCATCAGTGCACTTGGTCATCTGTCCTTCTGGAGACATCTGTCACCCAGGCAGGAAGGACCAGACACTACACAGTGTGCTGGCCTTCTGCGCACTTACTTTTGGCATTTACACCCTCACATCTTCACCGCACTCCCTTCCCATAACACGTAATAGAATCCTGAGGCTCAGAGAGGTTAGGACCCTGAACCAAGACTCACCCTGTTACCCTCTCCCTTCTACAACCCACCCTGCTCCTAGACAGTTTGACTTCTCATTTCATGTCATTAGTACATCTATGATACTGCGTGTCTGTGACATCTGAGGACTGTAAATCAATCTCTCTCTCTCTCTCCCTCCCTCCCTCCCTCTCTCTCTCTCTCTCTCTCTCTCTCTCTCTCTGTGTGTGTGTGTGTGTGTCTCTCTCTCTCTGAGATTGGCTTAATTTGCTTTGTACAGTTTTCTCCAGTCACATCCATGATCCTACGAACAACATAGCTTCATTCCTCTTTGTAGCTGAATATGATTCCGTTGTGTATATAAGCCACATCTTTTCTACCCAACCCTCTATTGTAAGACACCCCAGGTCAGCTCCACACTGTAGCTATCTCCAACAGTGGGGCAGTAAACACTGGTGCTCAAGTGTCTCTGTGGGGTGTTGACTTGATCCCTTTGGGAATACTCCTTAGAAGCAGTGTAGCCGCTGGGCCATCCAAAAGTTCTACATCCAGGCATTGGAGAACCTTTCATACTGACTTCCTTAAAGGCTGGACTAGTTTGCATTCCTGCCAAACTAGGGTTCAATCCTGTCCACATCCTTGTCTGCATTTGTTGCTATTTACTTTCAGGAGGATCGCCATGCTGTCTGGAGTAAGACAGTATTTCAATGTAGTTTTATTGTGTTGCTTGGAGGCAGGTTGTTGCTCTTTGCATTTCTCTGATGACTACTGAGCTTGACCTATTTTTATGCTTATTTGTCATTTGTAGTTAATCTTTTGAGAATGGTTCTCCCATTTATTGACCGGGTTGCAAGAGTTTTTATTATTTAGTTTCTTAGTTCTATTCTATTTTAGCTAATAATCCTGTCATATGTATAGCTAGCAAGAAATATAAGCTTTTTTGCCTTATTTTTATTTTTAGTGTTTTGTTTTGTTGAGACAGGGTCTCACTGTGTTGTCTTGACTGGCTTGAAAATCACTATGTAGACCAGGCTGGCCACTAACTCATAGAAATCTACCTGCTTCTTCTTTCTGAGTATTGTTATCAAAGGCATGTACCACCATGCACAGCTCAGTATTTTTAATGAAATGAAAGATAAAACACAGGATATTTTACATAAAGAATAAGTATTAGTTTGTGATATCTTTGTTTCAGTTATACACATATATATATATATCTTATGCTATATTTTATATTATGATGTAAAGTTAATTTATTATTGAAGGTCATAGTTTTTTAGAGTACTTAAAAATCTACTAACTAAACTAAACTATGCTAAAACTATGCAGCATTCTTGCCTACATGGGAAGATGGGTGTTATTCCAGTTAGTTTCCTTGCTGAATTTTGAAAGGTTTGTAAAGAGAAAGCACTGATAATGAGAAAATAGGAACTCTGTTCTTTTTCATCATTACATCTAGGGTCTAAAAACTTTCTAGAGCCAGGAGTGAGGTTTACTAGCTGGATAGTCTGTTGCTAACGCTCAACTCTGCAAAGCAGCCATGCACTGGCTATGTAAATGGATGTGCCCGTGTTCCAGTGAAACCTTACTTAGAAAACAACACACTAGGATTTTCTTTCCCCTATTCTGGGCCTTGGCCTGTAATGATTGATATCCCCAGATTCTGAGGGCAGCTCCAGCTTCAAATGATCAGCAAAAACTAAATGCCCCAATTTGTGCTCCTAAAGACATCATCATGACACTATTAGGCATTTTTAGCTTAAAAACTCATAAATATTACAATGTAAAACTTAAGAGTACATGTTTACCATGTGTGAGATCCGAAGTTTAATACCCAGTGAAAGAGAGAGAGGAGTAGGAGAGGGAGTAGGGAGAGAGAGAGAGAGAGAGAGAGAGAGAGAGAGAGAGAGAGAGAGAGAGAGAGAGAGAGATGGTATTTTATTAGTTCAGTGAGCCAAGAATCTCAGTATGGCTTAGCTAAGGCCTCTACCTCTACATTCCCACAAAGGTATAATCAAGCTATCAGCTGGATGTTGCCTTATGTGAAAGGGCTGAGAAAGAGCCTCTGCCAATACACTCCTCCAGTTCCTTGCCATCCTGACAGCCTCTCCATGGGATAGCCCACAACTGCCTCCCAGCAGGGTACACAAGTGAAAAAGCAAGGGAAGGCCAACAGGAGGGATACCAGAGCCCTTTGATAACAACCTGATTGATCTTAGAAGTAGCCTACAATTGCTTTCCACATGATACCTGCTGGAAATAAGTCATTTAGTCCAACTCACACTTAAGGAGGAGGTATCAGGAGATTGAATTCCAGGAACCTCTACACAGGAAACCCAGTTAGGAGAGTGTGTTGGCTTGGTTGGAGTTGGTGAAGATAATAAAAGTCCAAATCTTACTTTCACTCTAAGGAGCAAAATTCTACTCTAGAAGGGCTTGTTAGCTGAGCTCAGTCAGTAAATGTTCTGTTTGTTGTGAGCAATGTGAAAAGATTCTGAGAACAAGTCCTACTCTGGACTCCTTCAGTTAACAGACTACAACACACACAACAGCTGACCATGTTAACTCAGAGACTGTAACTGCATGACATCAGTGAAGACAGACCCAGAACAAATGAACATTTAGGTTACTGTTCACTTGAAGCTTGATTATAGTTTGTGAAAAAAAATATTGAAATTCCAGAGTTGGACCTTCAAAAAAATTATAAAACAACCACAAGAAAATTGATATCCTTGGGAGAAATCCAGGTTTAATCTTAACCATAGCCTGGAGCATCAAAAGACTAAGGGATTTGGATCAGTGAATTTTCCCAATGCCGGTGAACAGAACCGAATCACACCCCACATCAGACAAAAGGGAACAGGACGATTTTATAGTTTCATGGATAGCCCACTCATTGTAATCTCCTCCCATGTTCCCACATGCTGAGCCCAGTATGCTTTGACAAGGCGTTGCCCTTTAAGTAAGAGGATTTAGGATCAGTTTTTCCCATCTACTCCCCCGGAAATCCACCTGAGTAAATGGGTTGGGGCCAAGAAAGCATTGGGACTTGGCCACGGCTACCCCATTAGGCAGAGGAAAACACTAAAAACCAAATACTTAGTAATAAAAAATAAATAAAAATTAAAAGTTTGAGTTGTTGTGGCAACTGCAAGGGGTTCAACTGTGATTTTGGACTGCCCTTGCCTACCAAATGCAGACATTATGTTGATTCCTTTGTTCCTATGACCACCTAGCATCACAGAACTAAGCTTGACTGGCCTAAGAACTCATGGCTTGCAGGAATAAGGACAGTTTACAACACCCCAGCTCTTCCAAGCCACAGTCCCGCTGGTTGTCTATGCTTCGTCTGTGCTCTGATCTCCATCCTTGACACTCACTGAGCCTGAATTAAATATCAGTCACACCCAGTCTTCACTCTGAGAATGAATGTCCTCAGTGGATTGGGAGACAAGAGCAGCAAATTAAGTTAGAAATTATGTCAGACACAGAATTGCAAAGCAGGCCATGGCTCTGTGAAGAAGAGTTAGGAGAATGAGAGTTCCTGTGCCTTCCAACTGGTCTAAAGTCAAGCGTCAGCTGTGTCATTTGGTAACCATGTTTCCTCAGGGCAATTATTTAATTTCTCTAAACCCCAGCTTCTTTAAAACAAGAACAATAATTGTGTCTGTCCTGTTAAATTCTGTGGATGGAAAATTCATAGCCAGGCGGTGACCCAGGCCTATAATCACAGCACCCTGGACGATGAAATAGAATATCCAGCTGGTGGCCAGCCTGGCCTACATATTGAATATTAGACCAACCTGGGATACTATCTCAAAAGACAGAGGATGGGGAGAAGATAGGGGAGGAAGAGAACAGGAAGGGAGAGGGTGGGAGGGGAAAAGAAAGGAAAGCAACAAAAATTCTGTGCTTCTGAGAATAAGTGTCTGAAGAGTGCTGGGCTGCAAATCATACCCCTCTCCTCCCCAAAAGACTCAAGGAACGCTGAGAAAGAAGAGATGAAGAGATCCTAAGAGCCAGGGGGGTCAGAAGTGAAGCCATGTCTTCTAGACATCACTGAACCACTGCATTTATAAACTCATAACAGTTGTATTTGCCTGCCTAAGACCTGCACAAGATCAAGCCAGCCAACACTCCAGCCAGCATGGAGCAGGGAGGAGCTCATAGACCTCTACCCTTAAGGGAGGGGCTACGACAATTGGCAACCACTGGAGGATGGTGGGTGTTTTCTTTACAGATGTGGTTCCTGGTAGGTTAGTCATGCTTCAGTAGGTGGTCCCACACCTGTGTATTTATGGACAGCGTAGCTGGACTCATTGGGATGTGTGTGTGTCTGTGTGTGCATGTTACATGGTGTTGGGAGGGTATAGGATATGGAGATGAGTCTTGAAGGAGTCAGGGAGGAATGGGGTGCCTATGACCAAAATGCATTTATGTATGTATGAATTTCTCAAGTAGTTAATATAAATAGCATATTTAAAAATCTTATGCACCCATAGTGCTGGAGAGATAGCTCAATGGTTAAGAGCACCGGCCACTCTTGCAGAGGACCTGGGTTTGATTCCCAGCATGCACTCAATGGCTCACAGCTTCCTGTAACTCTTGTTCCAGAGGGTCCTGATGCCCTCTTCTGACCTCCACAGTGATCAGGCACACACATGGCAAAGCAAACATACATGAAGACAAAATGCTCATACAATAAAAATAAAGACATAAATTAAGAAAAACTAATGATTCCAAATGTCAGCAGTTACTTCAGTTGAGAACCGTAAAGCAGCTACTCAATTATTAACAACCAACTGAATTTTAGCAATTAATCAGATCCATAGGCCAATGGTGCTTTATTGACTTCTTGTCTAATAGAGCTCAAAGATTCCACTTGGCTTTAAAATGTGAGAGTATTAATAAAATAAAATAAATTTTGCAAATAAAAATTACCTCAGAAAGACGGATTAATTAAGAAATGAGGGCTCGGTGGTTAAAAACCCTGCTATTGAAGCGTAGGGACTGAAGTTCAGATTCCAGTATACACTAACAAGTCAGGTGTGGTCCTGAGCACACCCGGACTTTGTGGGAAATGGCTGGTTGCCCTCAGAACTTGGTAGTGAGACCCTATCGCTAAAGGTATCTTATATTTGAGTCTTAAATATGGAGGAATCAATCTGATAACGACCTGTGGCCTTCACCCCTCCTGGCTAGCTTTCATAGTGCCAGAAGGTCCTTTAAATGCTACCTGTGGAGAAAACAATATCAGTCCTAGCCAGCTGCAAATCTTATGTGCTACAACAATAACTGTCCTGGCAAGACATCCCTACTCATGCAATAGTGGCATGAATGTTGTTGGAGTAACCAGCCACTTTCTGATTGGCCCACTCCATGCAATGGAATCCATACCTGGCAACATTATTAGGGCCAAGAACTTACAGGTAGTAGGCCCTAGGAAATCACTTATTACTACTATTCTGCTAAATGGACAGAGTATTAAAATGGCTTCCGACTTCTGATGTAAGATTAGTGAATCTCTCAACCCTCATTAGAGAAGCTTCTTCTTACAGTAGAGGATCGTTAGTGCAGAAATCTACAACTGGTCAACATGTAATGAATAAGACATAGGCGCTCAGCTCTGAACAGGGTATCTGTGTCACCCCCCACACCCCAAGGCTCAGGGATCTTCCCAGCGGGGAGGACAGAAGTTATGGAGAGAGTGTTTTCTAGATATAACAAGGCAATTGCATACATAAACTCAAAGCGACTATGGCAGGGTACACAAGACCATGCAAGTTCAAGCTTGATGCAGTTCTCCCACAGAGTAGGAGAGCTGAGCGTGAAGGCCTAGCTGGGGACCCATCAGCCTTTGATAACTTTCAGGGTAGGCTGGCCACTCTCTAGGGAAAGTCCCACAACTGAGAATGCTTGGGCAGCGGAAATTGGACTCCATGGGTTTAAAACAAAAAATAAAGGGAGAAGGAGAAAGAGGGAAAAGGAGAGACAGACACACACACAGAGCAAAGTTTGGTGGATAAGGAGGTGAAATGAATTAGAAAAGAGTTGAGAAAGAAGAAGTAAATATGATCAAAATATATCCCCCAAAGAATTGATAGAAATAATTTAAAGGAAAACTTATGATAGGTGACTTAGCAGTTCAGAGCGCTTGCAGCTCTTGCAGAAGACCTAGGTTTGGTTCCCATCGCCTACGTGGTGCCTAACAACCCTAAGTATCTTTAGTTCCTGGGTTCTAATACCTATTTCTGGCCTCCAAGGGCAGCAGGCACCCAAATGGTACACATCAGGCATGTAGACAAAGCATCTGTATATGTGCATGTACATATAAAATATTTTGTAATATATTTTGCATATCTTGTAATTTGTATATACATATATGTATGTATATATATATATAATAAATGTTTTTTTTGAAAACCTCTTATGAGAGCCACTCTCTGCACACATGTTCCACACAGAACTGCTGCCCATAAGTGCAGCGCCATACAACAGAGCAGCCTTACTCCTGCTACACATCGGAAACCTCGAACCTGACGAATCACAGTCCCCCACCCCTCCCATGCACCCCAGTCCTTAAGCCAATCGCCATTCCACCCTCTGATTCTCTGAGCTTCTTGCTTCAGAGCCCTCACGTAAGAGGGATTATGTAACGTCTGTCCTCTGTGATCTTTATCAAGCATTAGATCTTTAAGGCTCATCCATGTTGCATATGACAGAATTTCTTTCCTTTCTAAGACCAGATGCTGGTGCATTTCATGAAGATGCCATGTTTTCCACATCCGTCCATCCATCCATGAACATGCACCTTCTTCCCACCTTTTTCTATTACAAATCATGCTACCATGAGCAGAGGTACAACAATCTTATTTCAGTGCTTTTGGAAAAATATCCACACTGGGATTGCTGGATTTGTGGTCGTCCTATTTCCAATGTTTTTTGTTTGGTTTTGAAGAGATTTCCATTCTGGTTTCCATAGAAACTGCACCATTTTTGCATCCATAACCATGCTTGCAGGAGGGCTCCTGTTTCTCCACAGAGGCAACTTTTACATAGTAATAAGCAGACTGATAGAACTTGCCCGGTAATATGAGAGTCGGGTCATCAGATTAAGGAACCACTTGGTCAGAGTCTGGGGAACCCCAGGGATGTAATCCCCTTCAGTCATGGAAAAATAAAGAAAATTAAATTCTGTACCCATGAATACATAATAGAAAATTATACTTGCTCCACTCAAAGCAAATTGATTTCTTCTTTCTCTTCTTCTCTCTTACATCTCCTACTTTATATAGATATTTCCATTTGCTAGTTTATTCCTCAATTTAGTTATTTGGGGAAAAAAGTTCTAAGGACTGGTAGCCAGTAATTTGCCTTTGTGTGGATTTAGACAATAAGCTCATTGCAGATGGCATGGGACTGAGGGGTTTCCTGGTTAGTGGCCCTCAGAGTGGAGGGTCCCATATTTCTCAACCTGTGGGTCATAGCCCCTTGGGGTTGTATATCAGATATTTCCATTATGATTCGTAAGAGTGGAAATTTTACAGTTATGAAGCAGCAATGAAAATAGTTTTATGGTTGGGGTCACCACAACATGAGGAACTGTATTAAGGGGTCACAGCATCAGGAAGGTAGAGAACCACAAGTCTAGATAGGACCCGAGACAACAGTGTAGTTCATAGTGCTTTCCTGGCCAATGCTGATGAGGAAAAACAGCGTTTTATATAGAAGATGTACTTACCCACTCTATTCATGTAAGTCCCAGTAAATGTCAATTGCCCAATATCAAAGAATTCCTTTTTTAAAAAAAATGGTATATTGTTATTGTGATTAGGTAAGTGTGTTGGTGGTGACCTTCAGGAAGGGGCTCCTACCCCAGGATTCAGTCACCACTTCACACCTCCCAGGATCCTACACTCAGCGTGACTTTGCTGCCTTCTTCGCTTTACCAAGTGTAGTTAATTACTAATTTTTTAAAAATGCCCTGTGTGAGGAAAACCCACTTAACAGCGCTGGTGACATCAACGAGAAAGTATCGAAGTCTAAGAAAGGGAAAGTGTTTTTGTTTTTAAGATTAGCGATTGTTTCAATACGGCCTGGGCAAACATGGAGACTCTGCAAACTAACCGAACTACATTTTAGACTACGTATTTCTGTGTATTTCCTGCCCATTTCTGTGTGCTTTCTTTTCACTTGGCATATCCACACATTCCCCCTTTGCTTTGGGATTTGGTTTTTGGGGGGTTTTTTCAAGACAGGGTTTCTCTGTTTAGCTTTGGCTGTTCTGGACTCACTTGGTCGACCAGGCTGGCCTTGAAATCATAGAGATCCACCTGCCTCAGCCTCCCTTAGTGATGCGATTACAGGCATGTAACACCTCCCCCACTATGTTCCCATTTTCATGAAGACACTCCCAAAACATAGATTTTTCTTGTTCTTAGTCTTGCTGTTAGTGTGTGATAGGGCATAGGAAGGAGTAACAGGCTGTTCTAGTTAGTTTTTGGTGTTGCTTGTTTTCCTTTTTCCCAACTTAACAGAAACAAGAGCCATATCTGAGAAGAGGGACTCTTAATTGAAAAAAAAAAGTTTCAGTAAGACTGACCTATTGGTAAGCCTGTGGTGCATTTTATTGATTAATGATTGATGTGGGAAAAGGTTCAGCTCAGCGTGGGCAGTGCCACACCTGGGCAGGTGGTCCTGGAATGAATACAAAATCAGGCTGAGCAGGCCATGACTGGTAAGCCAGTAAGCAGCACTCCCCCATGGTCTTTGCTTCAGTTTCTGTCTTCAGTTCCTGCCTTGAGATGGTTACTTCCCTTCATAATGGACTATAAGCAATAAGATGAAATAAACCCTTTCTCTGCAAGTTGCTCTTGGCCATCGTGTTTTATCACAGTAGTAGAAGCCTCAGTGAAGAGAAAGGTCATGTCACATTTTTGGAGTTCTGAGGACATCTCTGTAGAGGGTCACTTCTCCCACCGTTACACAGGTCCTGGGGATGGAATGTCAGTCATCAGGCTTGGACAGCAGGTGAGTTCTTTTACCTGATGAACTATCTCACCAGCTCCCTCACAAATAAGTTTTAATGAATGCATTTTATTTCTTTACATTAAAGTAACACACTGTTTTAATCATTCTCCTAGTTAGTTCTTCTCATTCTAACTTTACTTCCATATAAATAATATTAAAATGACGACTTTATACTTTTTTTCTGGTACAAAGGAGATTTATTGTGGGAAAGGGATGGAGGGAGAGAGATCAGGGAGAGAGAGAAGGGTGCCCATGACAGAGAGACAGACAGAGGGAGAGAAAGCAAGAGAGTGTGTGAGAGGAAAAAGAGCCACTTTATAAATTTTAATTGAAAGTCATATTCTGAGAGATAGATTGTATATATGTTATATAATATATATAATGCCTATATATATTTACATAAATAGGTATAAAACTACCCAGAAGATTATCTTTAAATTCATATGACACAGCACTCTCCAGCAAAGTTAGTCTAATTTGTACCTTTGCTAGCCATATATGAGATTAGGTTCCTTACTGTTGATGCTGAGAATTTACAGTTTAACAATCTGATCTCATGACTGGAGTTACAACTCAGTAGTCAAGGGTGTTCAGCATGAACAAGACCATGAACTGAATCCTTAGCACTGTATTTAAAAACCCCATCATCGGGCTGGAGAGATGGCCTGTCAGTAAAGAGCACTTGGTGTTGTTGCAGAGGGCCCTGGTTTGATTCCCAGCACCCACATAGCAACTTGCTGTAACTCTAGTTCCAGGCTACTCAAAGCCCTCTTCTGGCCTCTTCAGGCCCTGCACAACATGGTGTCCTTACATGCACATAGATAAAACACTCAAACTCATAAAATTAAAAAATATGTATACATTAAAAAATATGAAACAAACTCAGCCTGATCTCAATGGTAAGCTAAGAAAATTGTCTAATACATTTTGGTTCAGTTCTTCTCCAAATTGTTTTTAGTGCTGTTTGTGGAATAAACTGCCTCCCTACCATACTGTAGCCCCTCTCATCTTTCTGTTGTTTGCTGCAAGCCTGTCTGTGTGCTTTTCTTTCTCACCCCCATGATGTTTATACCTGGGTCACACACAATTCCCCTTCAGTATTTGGTGGCTGGTCTGTTATTAGCCTTTTTGTATAATCCTAAGCAAGTTCCACCTTTGCAGATCACTGTGGCTTGTGTTTTACCTGATGTCGTGGTTATATAACTTGTACCCCTGAAGAAACAGAAAATTGCTTGCTATGGAGATTTTCCTATCTTTTTTAAGTTCTCTTTTCTGTACTTTTTTTTTAACTCACAAAATATAGAGAAAGCTTTTCAACTGCGGGCTATTGGATTCTGTCAGAAGCAATGGAGGATTCTGTCAGAGGCCTGGAAAGTAAGTGGGTAAGTGCCCTTGCTGTGCAAAGCATGGCAGCCTGAACCCAAACCTCAAGAGCCCACGTAAAAATCAGGGTGTGCCTGTATACCAGGTCTACCAGCAAAACACTGTGGGGGGGGGGGGTTGCAGAAACAGGACAGTCATTGTGACTCGCTAGCCACCAGGCTTGCTCTAGGTTCCATGAGAGACCTCTCTTCAAGGAATAGGATGGAAACCAGTGTTCTCTTCTGCCTTCAGCATAGCAGATATGTGTGTAGGGGAACACTCACAGACACATATGCACACTGAATACACCAAAGTACACCACACAGACACACACACACAAATACATCAAATACATATAGAGAACCAACTTCAGAATGGACTAGTCTCCTCTTTTCTGAAGACCAAGGAATTCTGAAGATAGCCGAGCCATGATCATTCACCTCCAGCAAATTCCTAAGCAAAGACATAGAAAAACTAAGTGATGGAGAACAGTTCACTCACTGCCCCAAGCATGTTCTTCCAATGCTAAGGGCAATCAGGAAGTTATCAGCATAATACAGGATCTATGGAGGGAAGTATGGCCATGCACTAGTTAGTAGTTATCAGAAGTGCCCTCACACAAGGCCTAAATATTAAGTAAAATATCTGCAGTTGCTAACATGACCCATCTCTTCCTAAAATGGGAGGCTCTAGTAAGTAAGGTTATTACATGTGCCAAATCCCAGCTCTGCCGTTTGGCATTTCTGAAAATACGGACGTTCGCTGGAGATATTAAAAATACAAGTATTTTACTTGTGTAGGGAATGCATTTGCTCTCAGCCTACTGTGTAAGCCAAGCTCTAAAGAGCAGACTGAGCTCAGAGTACAGCTCTATCCTGGCTTCATTCCCGGGCACTGATGCAGGTGGATGGAGATGGAGAGGGCTATATCAAGATTAACACTGACAGAGGAAAACTGGAAGCCTTTCTCAGCCTGGGATACATGTGAGAAGCATGCTCAAGAAAAGCCTGTGCTATGCAAATAGACGGGAAATGGATGCTAGCTATGTAAATAATCTGTAAAGTTTGTGAGCCCAAGGCCGGAGCTTGAGTGCATGGTTTTCCCTTGGCTTGTCAGTACACTCCATTTCTCAGTGTTTCCTTTTTCCTAATAAAATATATGTCTAATTCTGACCATGTGGACATAGTCCTGATAAACAAGAATCTAACTCAAACAGGTGCCCTTCCAACTCAGCTTCATGCCTGTGACAGCCCAGGGGATGGAAGGAAATACAGGGGAAGGGAAGCACAGATTCCTGCCTATCACAGAGATTTTGACTCTGTAAGGCTAAGGCTGAAGCCAAAAGGCTATTTCATTCTATCTCATTTTCTTCCTTCCCTTCAACTATCTCTCTTTCTACCTTTCTCTTTTTTTTCTTTCTCCCCAGGTTATTTTAATACAGTTATCTGGAAACTGCCCGGCTAGAAACATGTTCTGAGCCCGAGACCACTGCAACAGACCCACTCGTGTTTTAATGTAAACTATTCTGCAGGATCCTACTGCAAACCACTGGGTGCCACAGAGGACTCTGAGGAGAAGATACAGCACATGTTGATCCTGACAGAAACGAGGAAGAGTCACAGGGGTTCACCCTGGGGACTTACTCTTGGTCTGTAATCATGAACTTCGTGTTTAAGTTTTGGGTCAGAGGAGGGATGTCAGGTAAAGAGAGGAAAGAGCTGTCAAGATGTGCGCTGAGGGGGACAGAAAGTTATCCAGACCTTCTTATCTGCTCCCACCTTTTCCAAACTAGCCCCCCTGGGGGCCAGAACAGGTGCCTGGAGGCATGCAGTTAAAACTCAACTCCTCCTTAATCTTTCTTTCCAACCCATGTACCTGAGAGTCCAGATTCACTAGGCAGGCTCTGGCAAAGGGGGGTTGAGAAACAAAGGTCCTGTCCTTGGGATGTTCAAGATCAGCATGGGACCCCCACCACGGGTCTAGAGCACAGGAATGCTCTCTACTGTGAGGGACAAGCCTTAAGAACCAGAGGAGAAGGTTAGTGAGGAAGGGAAAATGGACAGGCCCTGCTGTTAACATCTTTTGTCCTCAGTGTCCGGAAGTCAGCCAGGCTGTCCCTGTGTTCAAACTAATACTTTTGAGACTGCCTTCATGGTGATGCACACCACGGTCCAAGGGTAACCCTAAAATCTCAGCTGTTGCCTCTTTTCTGTTGTTTCCATATTCTGGAGCTTTCTGACTGTAACTGCTGTGCCACTGCCTTCCGACAAAGCGCGTGGCCAGAGGTCACACTGGCCAAGCTTGTTTCTTTGAAGGTGTCCAGCTGCATGAGCCAAAGAATCACTGGTCCTGTAGACATCAAACCAAGAGCAAGAAGAACTCGGTAAACAGACAGATCGGAAAGGAAGCAAATTCTGTTTGTTTGTTTGTTTGTTTGTTTTTAAAATATCAAATGATAACAGGTCACCAGGGCAGTAATGTGACCAAGAGGCAGGGCTAACATGTCTTCAGACACTCAACACTGAAAAGGAAGGTCTGGCCACAGCCTATCCAGAGTCATCCAGGGTTCTTCCCAGCTAGTTTCTGTATTCCTAGCCTCGGAAATCATGCCTCAAACCAGGCTCTGGTGGAATCTCCTGTGTAGGAATGTGACGAGAACACCACTCCACTCTAACACAAGGCGAGAATGGCTATTTCAGCTCAGCCCGGACTCTTCTAGGGCATCTTTATCTGCACAAACTTTCTGAGCTGCCTTTTATCTGACCCAGATGGTCTATAATAATTTCCTATGATTACTCCTCGGTTCCTTTTATCTTTCATTTCCATCCAAACACATTTTGTTCTCCGGCCAATGTATTTATTATGTGGCATTCTTTCTCCCATCAGACACAATATCCGCCCTGACCCATATTGGCACAATTCCCCTTAGCCTGTTGTGTCTGCCCTTGTATAAACTTTCCATATCCAAATTATTCAAAGTCTGTTTCTGGTTTTAGGCCCTCCTTAGTAATCCTGGTTGCATAATGTGCCTATTATATCTCTTGGTATTTGTTTTCTTTCAGTCACTTCTTACCATGCATATGAAAGCCATTTGTAAGAAAAGCTGTTTAGAATTTGCTTTTAGCCACCCCCCCCACCACCACTCCCGTTTCCTTTAGGGCTCTGCCTCCACCCGTGGAGTTCTTTAAACCCAACTCTCCTCTTTCTCCCAAGCCCCCTCCATTTTCAGCACCACATGATACCTTCTTCTCGGACGTAGGCGCTTTTACTGCATCTTTGTGCATTGCTGTGTGATTTTGCAGAAGAACCCGGCTTCCTTTGTTTGCTCTGCACTGTCTACCAGTGGCTTGTTTGTGAGAACTTATTCGAGATTGCTTTTATCTCTGAATGTGTCTGGAGTCTGAAAATGTACAAAAAGCTCATTTTATACCTTTATGAAATTTTAGCTGCCTATAAATGAAAATTATTTTTTGTCAGTTTTTCATTTAGTCTATAGGGGGTCACATAGTTTGAATTATTATTCCTTGTACAACTTTTTTTTTAAAGATTTATTTGTGTACATATATCTGTATGTATATATGTGTGAGTGAGTGCGTGCGTGTGTGTGTGTGTGTGTATCACATGTTTCCAGGTGCCTGAAGGGGCCAAGAAGAGAGTGTGAGACTCCTGGTGATAGAAATTAAAAGTAGTTGTTAGCCATCTGATGAGGGTGCTGGGAACCACACCTGGGTCCTCTGGAAGAGCAAGAAGCATTCTTCTTAAGTGTGTACATGTTTGTGTGTAATTTTTAATATTATGTTTATGGCTGTTTTGCATGCATGTATGTATGTATCTGTGCACCACATGTGTGCAGTGCCCACAAGGGCCAGAAGAGGGCATCAGATTCCCTGGAACTAAAATTACCAGCGTAATCTCCTCCATACTTCTTTTGAGTTGACAGAAAAGCGCACCCAAAAATGTGACAGGGACACTTGCGCTTCCTATTTCATTTAGTCCATCCAAGTGGTGAGGAAAGGTGGAAGAAGGAGGGAAATAAAGCCGGGAGCCTGAGTGGAAGTCTAGAAGCAACTCTGAAATATTTTCGGAAATGCAAATTCTTCAGGGAGAGTCTATGTCTGTAGTTAGCCTGTTTCTTAACTCCTCCAGACCCTAGGGTGGAAACGGAGATGCTGATGAAATGAAATGAAATAATGAAATGAAATGAAATAATGAAATGACAAGCTGTGCTGATGAGATCCTCACCAGGGTTGCTAAAATACTGCTACGAAAAAAGGATACGTGACTGGCGGGCTTTGAACACCGCCCCGGTTCATTCAGAATGTTTTTGTACAGGGAAGTAGTGAGTCACCTATTAGCCTTAAAAAGAAAAGCAGACAGACCCCCACAGACTTAGGTTAGTCCTGGAGAGTCCAAATGGGCACATTGAACTCGAGTCGTTGTTTGCATAGGGCCAAGTTCCCCATGCTGAGATCCATGCCAAAGGAAGTCTGGGAAGCTTAGGAGACAGAAACCAGCAAATTCTTAAGCCAGGAGCTACTATATTCAGAAACATGAATTTTAAAGAAGAAGCCACACTTGTGTTTGCTTTGGGAGCACAGATCCGGCAGTCCTGTTGTCTACATAAAACTAATCAAGAAATTAGTTTCCCTGTTTCTCATGATAGGTAGGTGACTTTTTCACCCTGAATCCCAGTTTCCTCTGATGTAAAGGAAGGATTACCAAAGTGTCTACCAAGCAGGGAATCCTGAGAAATTGTTTTGATGCCCAGAAAAATCTTTATCCCTGTTTTGGGATAAAGACTGGCACTCAGTAAACACTAAATAATAATTTGCCTTTATTTTTACTGCTGTTTGGGAAAAGGTGACGTTCAAAAACAATTCTATTTCCCAAAGCCTCAAAAGGATCCTCTAAAAGAGCAAAATCAAGGTTCTCGGCTAATGTCAGCGGTCAGGGATTTCCCATCACCCCACTGCGACATCCGTGCTTGTCCTCTGTACTCACCTCCACTCTTTGTTACACTGAGAAATGCTTCCTGGAGAAGACAAGCCCTTATTTACACTTTAGGCAGACTGTTGTCCTGGATAAAGGCCACTGTTCCGGTGACAAGTTTGCCAAGAGTGAGATCGCTCATCTCTCTTGCCTTGGTCCTCCTACCTTCCAGATAGCAAACTCGCTGAGGCAAGGGGCAATCATGAGCTCTTTAAATGCATACATCCCTGAGCCTTGTCACCTTGCAACTGTTGCCCACATCTCAGAAAGCAACTCAGGAATGTTAGTGTTCATGTATTAGCAACCATTTCTTGGGAGCTTTACCAAATATCCCTAACTCTTAGGGATTTTTTATAGATCACTAACTCCTATTTCTCACTACATCCCACTTTACAAAAAAAGGGACCATGGCTCAAAAGTTAAATTGCCAAAGTTAAGTGACTTGTCCAAGGTCACAATACTTATATCTCCCTCCCAGGAATTCAAGCCAAGAGTGACTAAACCAAAAATTCATTACAAGAGAAGAGAAGGCAGAAGAGGGAAACTTGTACTATATTTTTCAGACATAATTCAATCTGATTAAAATTCATTTCTGTTAGAACACACACATATTTTTTTTGAGAGAATAAATTTCAGATGGCTTCACTATCTCAAGTGTAGAGAAGGCTTTTTGCTGACAGGAAATTGACATTTTTCTATTCTTTTTAACTACTTAGTCTTCTCTCTCTAGTCCTCTCTCTCTCCCTCTCCATTTCTCTCCCCCTCTATCTCGTGTGTGTGTGTGTGTGTGTGTGTGTGTGTGCGCGCGCGCGCGCGCGCGTGCGCTTGTGTATTCAGAAATAAGCATGTAGAGGCCAGAGGACAACTTCTGGGAATTAGTTCTCTCCTGCCACTTTGAGGGAATTCAAAGATTAAATTCAGGTCATCAAGTGTGTGAACAAGCCTACCCACTAAGCCACCTTACCAGCCTTGAATCAATGTCTGTTTTCCAACATCATTTACACACACACACACACACGCATACACACACACACAATCACACACCTTTTCGTCAAGGGAATGGTAGGTTTCCCCTTATTTGAAGCATAAACCTCAACTTAGTTTCTGCCCAGAGTCTGAGTGGTATTTATTTAATTTAACACACACATTTAATTGTAGAAGAACCAACTGTGTCTTTTATGTGACGTTCTTTGTATCTTCAAACATTCTGTTTTGATCTATCCCAGCTTCATGTTGGGATTCGTTTAAAAATTGTCAAAAAAATGCTTTGTTATAAAACACTACTAAAGAAAATTTGAATAAATTTATGTTTTACACAAGAGAATTTTCTTAAACTCTTTATAACTGTAGATAATTAGAAAAGGAGAGCAAAAGGAATCTATTGCAAATTTATTTATATCTGAAATGGAGATATATATATATATATATATATATATATATATATATATATATATATGAGGCATCATGACCTTTTCACCATCCAGCGTTTATGACTTTAGGCAATTAGATAAAATATCTCTCAAACTCTTGAAGTCAATGCAAACACTGAGACTACAAAAACAAAATCACTGTCAACAAAATGTCCTTACCACATCATACTGAATGTCAAGGAAATCAAAGGAGAAACTTTGTGGAGAGAGTACTTGTAAAAAAAAAAAAAAATAGTTCATTTCAGTCTCATTTTGGAGCTTTATAGCAATCTGATCCCCCAGCATTTAGGGCATCTCAGTCAGAACCTGGGTGGGAGGCATTCTCTTGGCAGCATCGGGAAGTCAATCTGAAGCACAACACCTTTATAAACCAAGTGTTTTAAACAATTGCCTTGTACAGAACTGTCTTTCAACTAAAGCTGATTAGGGTCTTGACGACAGACATTAGATTTCTGATTTCATGTTTTCATCTCCCATTCTCTCCTTCCTCTCCTTTTCCCTCTTCCCTTCCCTCGCCCGTGTGTGTGTGTGTGTGTGTGTGTGTGTGTGTGTGTGTGTGTGTGTGTGTGTGTGTGTTTGGGCACCTGTGCACACACTGATGATGGATGGATGCTAGGATCTCATACATGTTAACTATACAATCTTCCACTGAACTAACCTCCCCAAGACTACATATTTTCCTTTCTAGAGAAGAAATTTACAATATTCTGTTTTCACTTTTTAAAAAGTGTGTGTGGGTGTTTTGCCTGCATGAATGTCTGTACATCGTGTGTGTACAGTGCCTGGGGCGACCAGAAGAGAGCAACAAATCCTCTGTAACCGGAGTTAGAGGCAGTTGTCAGCCACAGTTGTTAGCTAGAACCCTTTGGAAGAGCAGCAAATGCTCTTAGTACCTGAGCCATCTCCCCAGCCCGTATTTTCACCATCTTAATGTGATCTGGGGGTATTCAGAGGTTAGGTAAGGTCACCAGAATTTTATCTTTGAGGATTTCTCAAAAGGACAGGGGAGTTAGATGCATCCCCTGTAGGGTGAAGGGGTCCTGTACAGAATGATAAATAGGATTCCAGAAAAAAAAGAAGCTCAAGCCTCAAAGGAGGGCTAGAATCTGTCCCCACAAACCCAGAGACCTTACAGTCTTGAGGTATTACGCCTCAGAAGAATAAAAAGAAAGCAAAAGTTAGTTCTAGAATCATAGCTAGGAGTAAATCAAAGCAAACCAATACCAGTGAAGATGAAGGATGACAAAAGATGAGGAAAGTGAGCTGTATGGGTCTGTAATCACCTACATCACTCAAAAGGACCAAATGGGAGAAAGAAGAAAACGGGCCACACAAAACAGAAAGCATATACAGCATTCACGAGCTGACAGTACAAATGTGCCACGAGAGCTCAGAGGCTGGTGAGGGAGTGAGACAGATGCAAGAAAAGGCAACAGCACTACGATACTCATTAAGAAAACCAAAATGATCAACTCAAAGCTGACAAATTAAGAAGCAGTTCATAGTGGCCATGATGGTGTACACTTGTAATCCCAACATTTAGGAGGCAGAAACAGGAGGATCACCATAAGTTACAGACTAACCTGCTCTACAGAGTAAGTTCTAGGCTAGCCAGGTCTACACAGTAAGATGCTGCTTCAAACAAACAAGACTCTACTATTTTAGACAACAGTAAATACAGCAAGCAGAATATAGATGATATTTTGATATATTTATAAGATATTAAAGCACTTTAGATATTCAATATTAACACTAAGGAAAAAGGCAAAGATAGCTTAAAAAGTACCTGGAAGGTTGGGATGCTAATAACAGAACCCTTAGAAATGGTGAAAATATGTAAGGATATAATGTAAGAAATGTTTTCAGGAACAAAAGAACTGATCTTCCTTAATTTGCAACATACATACACACACCATGCACCTGCATACCACACACCACACTCTCACACCACACATGCTTGTACACACACCACGCACACTTATATACCCATACCACACATCACACACACATACTACAGTCACACACACAAACACGTACTTATAAACACCACACACACTTGTACACACGTATTCACACACCATAGAACACAAAGAACAGTTACATGAACACATTTACTGGCAAAGTCATGAAATTTTTGAAATTCTCCAGGTTTCCAGGTTCCTCCCTGACATGCCATGTGACAGAAATCAAGTATACAAATGAGGGGGGTGGGAAATGAGGCTATTTCCTGCTAAAAAACCTTGAATGAGAGAAGACAAAATAACAAATGTTGTTACTATCTGAGGAAAAGAAAAAAACAGTTATGCCCAGTGTCGTAGAAAGTGGTCCTCTGACCAAGTGGCGGCCATCTGCATTGGGTCAGCTGGCCTAGCTTGGACAGGCACCTGGTATTTCAGCTCTTCATTCCAGCCACTTATGTGCAATTCTGCCCTAATTACATCTGGAGGCTGGCGGGGGTGGGGAGTATTCGAAGGGTGGTCTCAGAAAGTGGTAGAGTGTATGGGGGTATCAAATGAAAGGGGGACCCTTCCATGCAACGGTGGAGAAGCCATGCTGCATAAAGGCTTTCTGGCACAGCTATGTTAGGGTCACTCACACTTCTGCCAATGACTCCTCTCCCATGCTCTGTAAATAAGCCCCAAATGCTCATTAGTTCCCCACAGTGAACTCTAGAGAAATCCTGTTTTGCTTTATGATGGGGCCATATAAGGATGGGTTGGACTCTGTTTACATCTCCCCACAGAAGGCATTCTTGCAACACTCAGCCAAATGTTTACCCAAGGGTAAAGGCAGCTTAGAGTTTCTTTGGTGCTTTAGAAGAAGATGCTGGCCACAGCAAACTTCTCAACGACCTGCCAAAATGAAGGCCAAGAGAGAAGGTACCCCTGTGGTCCCCATAATTGTTCAAACACAGAATTAGACTTAAGCAGCCAAAAGAATTTTGACTACAAAATAAGAGCAAATTTGTAATCTCTGACCAAATCAAAATAAATATGTAAATATGAAGAATTATGAGTTGTTGGGTTTTTTTTCACCTTTCTTAGCAAATTGTCAGTCTCCCTTAGGTAAATCTGAAACATGTTAGTAAATAATAAATAAATGATTCTTACCTCTTAGAGGATTTTATTTCTATCTAACCAACCATTCATCCACCTATAATTTCATCCACACTGCATCTTAATTTGTACATGTAGACATATCATAAGCAATTATACTTATCAAATATTAACAGTAGTTATGTGGGGATAGTATCACTTTGAATAATCTGTAGCCTTTTTTATAATCTTTATTGTGTTTGAATTTCCAAAAGGAGGTTCATTATCACTGTAGTGCTCTAAAACTAGCAGGAATTTTTATAGAGTTTCTTCCCAGAAAGTAGTAGCGTCTGTCTCCAGTCACTGTGTCTGAGGTTGCATTGTGATTGACATTGATAAACAACAGAAACAATGTGCTGAGACCCCCATGCTCACTTTCAGGACCCTAAAATAGCTGTGCCTTCAAGCCTTGGATTTAAAGAAAAACAACAAAAACAACAGCAACTCTTGAAGAGATGGCCTCAATGTCTCCACCACCCTAGATGAGGTCCTAGCCACCAACTGAATCTATCTCTCCCTGGTGAACTGCCTATGGCTCACAAGGGAGCCCAGGCAGAGTTAACATCCTAGCTAATCTCAAATGTGTGAGTTTTAATGGACTTGGTGACTGGTTGTAGAGCTATTTCTCGAGTAGGATAGTGTTTCAGTTCCCTTTCTATTGACGTGACAAAGCTGTCGGTGGGCATCTAGGCTGGTTCCATGTCCCACCTGTTGTGACCGCTGAAGCTGTCAACAAGAATGTGGTATGGGGGTGCAAGTGTTGGAGAGAGACTGGGTCATACGGCAGTCCCAATTTCAGCTGTGTGGGGACCTCCTTGCTGATTTCCACGGTGGCTGCAGAGAATAGGAGTTCCTTTCTCCCCCACATCCTCTCAAGCACTTGTCAGCTCTTTTCCTGATGCTAGCTAACCTGCCGGGATAAAACAGAACCCAGAGCAGTTTGAACGTGTAAACCTTGATGGCTGGGGGTGCTGGATGACTTTTCAAGTACTGACTGGCTGTTTCTTCCCGTAAGAACTGTTTATTCGGTTCATTAGTGCACTGTGTGTATTATGAGTCTGTGTGTTTGGGTGTGTGGAGGTCAGAGGTCAAGGTTAAATGCAGAAGAGTGTCGTAGAGAAGAGGGAAAGTGCAAGAGATTTTTAAAAAGGAAAAGAGATTGCCCTGGAGTAAAAATAAAAAGTTGTAAGATGAAATTAAACAAATACCAAAAGAGGGAATAAAAGTAAAGACATACTAGGCTTTTCAAATGAAATAGAGGGTCACTGATATAGCTCACTAATGAAGTGCTAGGTTTCTCTTCAGCACCACATACCCTAGACATAGGTGGTGCTACATGCCTGTCACCCTAGGAACGAGGAGACAGAGGCAGATTAGAAATTCAAGGCCATTCTTGGTTATTTAGCACATTCTAGTCCAGTGTGGGAAGACTCTTGTCTCAGCAAAAACATCAAGGCAATACGGTAAAGCCAAATACTGCTAAATTACTAGGTATAGTAGGAGGATACACAGGGACAAAAGAGGAAAACATAAAACAAATAAGGAAAAGAAAAACTACAATATTGTCCCCCAAAGGAAGCTGTGTACAAACAAAATTAAATAAATATATGATGGAGAATAACAAATAAAAGAGTGGGTACAATCCAGTAGCCAGCTAAGCGTGCAGTCATTGTTGTTTAGAAGTCACGGAGAAGCGGGGCTGGCGAGATGGCACCATCTGCTCTTGCGGAATACCTGGCTTCAGTTCCCAGCACCCACACGGTGGCTCACAATCATCTGTAACTCTAGCTGCAGGGGAGCAGATGCCCTCCTCCGACCTCCAAAGGCACCAGGCACACATGAGGTACACAGAGAGGTATGTAGGCAAAACCCTTGCACACACAAAATGAAAAGGATTGGCCTTTCTTTTAAAGAAAAATAATAATAACCTCACAGAACAGTAACTTCTATCTGGGCGCCTGAGAACTGGAAACAGCCAGTATCATGGATGGTGGAAGGAGGGTCAGATTAAGCCTGCAATACAAAGATATTCCTCAATGAAAAGGAACAAATTGTTTCAAAGCCAGAAGAGGAGTATGCACAGAGGAAAAGGATCGCTCAGCAGAAACAAAAACAAACAAAGTTATGACACAGGAATCCATTCAGCATAAAATAAATGCAAATAATTTTTATTTTTTAAATTTGCTCCAAGGTGTGGTTAGCTTGGTGCGCAAGAAGAGTAGCACATGGAAGCATGCCCAGAATTGTTTAAAAGACCTTTCTCCGGGGCTGGAGAGATGGCTCAGAGGTTAAGAGCACTGCGTGCTCTTTCCAGAGGTCCTGAGTTCAATTCCCAGCAACCACATGGTGGTTCACAACCATCTATAATGAGATCTGGTGCCCTCTTCTGGCGTTCACGTGTACAAGCAGGCAGAACATCGTTTACATAACAAAACCAATAAATCTTTAATGAAAAAAAAAAAAAAAAAGACCTTACCCCATCAGTCAGGATTGCTACCAGTAAGCAACAGAACTGTGGGCTAAGTTAAGGAGGAAGATTGGGTAGCTCATGGTGGGGTGCTTCAGAGGGACCCAAGATCCGGGTCTGAAGGTGGCAGTGCCCGGTACAGTGGCAAAAAAAGATAGAGCAAAATTGATGTGGCCTGGGTGGCTTAGACCGCTATTGGCACCGCCAGTACTTCTACACCTTGGGAATAGACCGCATTCAAAGCCATAGAATAAACAGCCAGCATTGCACAACGTCTCCATCACCTTCACAGCTGCTACTGTCACATCCACCAGCAGACATTTCTGTCCCCGCTCTCATCCTGCCGCATGGCTGGCGTTGCCGTCTCTACAAGCTCCTGCCGGACCCTGAGCTTTCACAGCGTGGCAGAGCCGACATCACATGATCAGCCCCCCCCCCACACACACACACACACACAATCAGGGAACATGTACAAATGTTTACTGTTCACAATGGGACAGTGTGAGAAACTCTGAGACACAAAGGTTTCAGACACTGGGAAGCTCCGCGGCCCAGAGACTGGGGTTGCTGCTCATGGCGCACTTAGCGGATCCTGCCCCTGCTCCAAAATCAAATAAGGTCCCATGAACACACAAATCCTTTATATCTCCACATGCATGAACACGATCTTCAGACGCTTTTAAGCGTCCATGAAGACACTAACACAAAGTGCGCAGCTTTGCAAAACTGCAGCTCGGCCCGCGCGGTGCGCATGCCCACACCAGCTGTTCATTGCTAAGGTCTCCTACCTGCCCCTCCTTCTCCATTTCTTCACCACCGTTCCGCTCCTATGGACTTGGATCTTCTTGCTCTGAAGGATCATGAGTTGTAACCAACGACATGAGGGACTACAGCTTAGTGAAGACTGCACACGCAGCAGACCCTTCTCAGAAAAGTTCTGGGGTCCCGTCTCGCTACAGTACCTGCCTTCAAGTACTCTCCTGGATGCTGAGGGTCCTTGCCTTGATTCCTCTGCTGACATAGTTGCCGGTTTCCTCCACAGAACTCTTGGAGCAGTCCTGCCCTCACTGGCCGGTTGGTCACTCCCGTGCTTGAACATCACAGCGCCTGGCCCACCGCCAGCTGACTGTGTCCCTTCTTCTGCTCTCCTTTTCACGCTGTCCTTCCCTAGACCCTCTCATGATCAGCCCTTTTAATCTTTGCTCTGTCCACCCAAAGCTTGCCTTCATCTGGTGCCCAAGCCTCCGCGTCATCTCCTCCTATAGATGCTGCTGATGAGCAGAGAAGAAGGAGGGTCAGGACCCAGGGCAGTCTGAAAGAAACGAGAGCGGGGGAAAAAAAACCATCACAAGAAGCTGGTGTTTATTTGAAATACCTTTTAAATTTTTAAAGGCTTCTTTCTCTGAAGCTGACTTCTCACTAGTGTATCTTCCGTTCTTTTATGCTCACAGTGTCTGTCTCCTTTGCAGTCTTCTGTGGCATCTCAGAAAACCCGCTTCCATCTAAATATAATTGGGAACAGGCTCCCCGAAGGGTGTTGGAAGGAACCAAACATTGATTGTTCTGTCCCAGGGAAAAGCCTAATCCTCAACCATGCCTGAAGCAGCTCATTAGCTGGCTTACCCTCAGCAGTACTCTGGGCTCTCCGTGCAAAAGGTACACTCATGCTCAGTTTCTCAGCTCTCTCACAAGGGCTGTGACCTGATCCTGAGGAAGGGCTACAACAAGCAAAATGCCCTTTTGTCCAGCAGCTAGAGCTCTTCTCTATGGAATCGAGAGAAAAAGGGACATGTGGCTTCCGGTAACAACCCTAGTCAACTGCCCCCAGCAGAACACACAGCTACGGTCTGTAAAAGAGTGTGCCACTTGTCAAGTCACCAGGGGCCCTATGCCTGGGGTCACCTGTTGACTTTCATTGCTTATGTAAAAACTGTGTCTTGCTCTTCTGGTCTCAGTCTCTGTGGGAGCCTTCAGTTACCATGCAGACATGGCCAAGTCCAAGAACCACAGCACATACAACCAGTCACGCAAACAGCACAGAAATGGCATCAAGAGACCCTAATCACAAAGATATGAATCTCTTGAGGGGGTTGACCACCACCAAGTTCCTGAGGAACAAGAGCTTTGCCAAGAAGATGAAGGTGAACAACGCAAAGGCAATGAGTGCGTGAGCAGACGCCATCAAGGCCCTTGTGAAGCCTGCGGCAGTTAACCCAAAATGCCAAAGGGCCCCAGCTGCAAGCTCAGCTTTCTGACTTTCATTACTCACACCAAGCTTGGGAAGCAAATTCAAAGCTACACAGCCAAGGGTCATAGGCTCTGCCAACCAAAGCCCACGGTTCAAAACAAGGCAGAGGTCACAGCTCCAGCTAAGTCCCAGGCTTCAGCCCCAGTTCAGGCTCCTAAAGGTGCCCAGGCCTCTGTGACAGCCCCATAGGAAAGGCTTCCACTAATGTGAAGACAGATGGGCTGGTGTGATACACTTACCTACATACTGCAGATGACCAGTATCCTGTGCTGATTTTACAAATAAACCTGAGGCAAGTACTGTAAGGAAAAAAAAAATCTTGAGGTGGATCCCCAATGCACAAAAGATGCAGAGTTCCTGGCCCCAAGCACTGTCACGGCTGTGTTGCAGTCATTCACAACAGACAGGCACCTAGACATCATGACCATGCGCTCCGCTGTCGGATTCTGAGTTTGATGGAATTCCAGTTAAAAGAAAATATGGTGAATCAATAATAATAATAATAATTTTTAAATCTATCTCTTTGGTGTAAGAATCCTCCATACAGCCACGTTATATGTAGTGGCTAGACTTGAAGGACACTGAAGTTCATCCCCAAAGTTTTGATCCCCATTTCTTCCTTCTCCTAACTACTCCAAGTCATCTCCACTGGGAGAAAAAAAAATCAATAACATTGAATGATTGCTCTCCTCATCCCGATTCTGCCCACACAACACCTTAAATCCTTTCCGGAAGTTGTTCTCCTGAATAATCAGCAGGGGGTTTCTCTGGATAATGCTGTGTGTGCATTTGCTTTATTTCACTTACCACCTTTCCTGTGGTCTCCCTGGGGCTGGATGGACCCTGATCTTTGTCCTTACAACCGAGTCCCCTGAGACCAATGTAGGAGGAGTTCTAGGAGAGCCTGTTTCAGTATGAGTTCCCCAGAGCAGCACTCAGGAAAGTGTGAGCGAAGGATTCTGCCACCAAGCCATCTCAAGAAGCCCTGTTAAAGAAGACTGACAAGGCTGGACGGTATCTGCAAATGAGTAGGTACAGATTTTAAAAATAGAAATTAAGAAATCTTATTTTGTTAAAATTTAGTTTTATTTACCTGTGTGTGTGTGCCTTGTGTTTGTGGGCAGAAGACAGAGGAGAGTATCAGATGCCCTGGAGCTGGAGTTCCAGGTCTTCTGCAGAAACGTCCTTATCTACTGTGCCCTCTTTGGATCCTCCATCTCATCTATACCCTTTTTCTCATGTCCTTTCATTGTCCCTCTAAGAGCTGTTATGTGTGTGACATGCTATGTGTTTGTTCTAAAAGTTCTGTTGGTCAAGCTTTGTTTGCTAATGTTTCCGGTACCCATTTTATATATATGTTCCCATATGAAAAGCACTATAGAAGCAATGACAGCTTCATCTCTGGACTCAGAAGTATGGCACAGCCTGATGACCTGAGTTTAATCTCCTGAACACATGTAGAAAGGAGAAGACCAACTCCCACAAGTTGTCCTCTGTCCTCCTCATGCGCTCTGTGATGTATGGACACCTACACACACACACACACACACACACACACACACACACAGGCAAACTCATATAATATTTGATTAAAATTTTTAAATAATACAATTTTAAAAATATAATAGAAAGTCCTTGTCTGAGGGAAAGAATTAGATGGGTCCCTTGACCACAGGACTTTGGTGAGGTAACGTGTTTCAGATTACAAAGAAGATATATGTATGGCACTTCCCATGTACAGTTGACACAGAAAGTCTATTATTGAGAATCTTACAAGATGTGCTCTTTGGGGAAGTAAAGCTTGCCTACTGTCCAACTTCCTTCCTCCAAAAATAGAAAAGCAAGCAAACAAACCAGGAAAGCATACGAAGTAAACTACATTTGTGAACACATCCATCTCTGCAGCTGCCGTCTGAAAGAGCTCCCCACCATCCCCACCCCAGGAGACTCCAGCTCAGCTCTGTTCTGCACTCCAGGCCTGCTGGTCTCGCTTGGCTTCTCACTGTCTCCATCGGCCTCTCTGCCTGGCCTTCCGGTGGCTGTCATTCCTCAAAACTGTCCTCTTCCTGGTGGCAAGACCTCACCTTCCCCAGCTTCTGAGAGAACCCTGCTTGCCTGGACCTCTTGTTCTCACCCTTTCACTCCCACCTCCACACATGCTGCCCAGCTGACCCGTCTGTAACCTACACCTGTGGCTTGGCCCACAGCAACAGAGTAATAACACGGACTATTGAAGCTTGCCAGACTCCTAAGTATTGGAAGGAACTACAGGAATAGCACGCCTGGGTATGAAGTCTCCAAGACTCCATGGCAGCACTTGGCTTCTGCTGAGGTCACCATGGTTCAGAGTAATCTTCCACGATTAGTCCCTGGATATCCTTGAGCTATATTCTTATTTTTTTAAAAAAAAGATTTATTTATCATTTATACAGCATTCTGTCTGAATGTGTACCTGTGCACCAAATCTCACTACAGATGGTTATGAGCTACACCATGTGGTTGCTGGGAATTGAACTCAGGACCTTTAGGAAGAACAGCCAGTGTGCTTAACCTCTGAGCCATCTCTCCAGCCATAGAGCTATGTTCTTCACGACAATGATGTTTCAAAGACTTATTCTTTCCTATATTTTTAATGTAGAACTAGAACCTTACTTATTCACGTTTTATTGAGAGCCATGAAAACTCCCTGCTGATAAACCAGATTATGATCAGCCTGTCATTTTATTTGATATTTATTTGTTTATGGTTATTTTTTTCCGTTAAAGTGCCCAAAATCCTGCAGGCAGGAGTGCCTTGAAGTTAAACTGTATTGTTAATATTCCAGGCCGCACACACCAACACTTCATGTGGCTTTGAGGTTTGCTGCTGAGATGAACGTGCCCAGTATTCTGGGGATGAGAGAATGTGCCCAGTCCAGCCTGTGTTGCAGGAATGCCTTTGTTCCTGGAGGCAAATTTGTCAAGGATTTGTTAAAGGTGCAACTGGGATTCACTGACTTCTTCCCTCAAGGTCGCCTGTCAATAAGTTTAATGAAAGGCAAATAGGTACGTGACTTCAACACAGCCAAGCAGACTTTCCTTTCAGAAGTGTGCGTGTGTGTGTGTGTGTGTGTGTGTGTGTGCACGTGCTTACATTCTAGAGGAGTGTGTGTCCATGTGAGTAGCTAAGGAAAGAATACAAGGCTCTCTTTGAGTGGCAACCTAAGGCCAGAACACTTAAAACAACTGACAAGGTTACTTATCAATTGAGAAGAAATTACCATTATAAACAGGCATCAGAAAAATGTGTTTCCATTAACCTAGATGCTTGCAAAATACTTAGCAGATGCTGTACCTTATTGTTTAAGGCAGGGTTCTTAACCCTCCTAATGCTGCGA
Organism: Pachyuromys duprasi; assembly: GCA_028658305.1. Classification (NCBI taxonomy): domain Eukaryota; kingdom Metazoa; phylum Chordata; class Mammalia; order Rodentia; family Muridae; genus Pachyuromys; species Pachyuromys duprasi. The sequence goes on along the minus strand of CM053754.1, from coordinate 31,161,757 downwards.
CCCTTTAATATAGCTTCTCATGTTGTGGTGACCCCCGGCCACAAAATAATTTCATTTCTACTTCATGACTGTCATTTGCTACTGATATGAATCATAATGTAAATATCTGATATTCAGGATATCTGATATGTGATCCTCAAAGAGGTTGTGACCCACAGGTTGAGAACTGCTGATTTAAGGACTATGACTTCTTCATGCTAAGGCAAACCAGGTTCCAAGCTTATTCACATACCCACACTCTTGGTCCATTGAGTCAATGCCATACAGGTATATTATAAAGAAAAGAGGTTTTCCTTGGCACATGGGTTCTGGTCCAAGGTTGAAGGTCCAAATATGACGTGGTCTTCTTGTTAACAGAGATATAGTTCAGGATATTATGACAAGAGATAGGAGCACAGAAGAGATCTAAACAGCCTGCCTTTTATAGCAGGCCCACTCTCAAGATAACTGTCAACCCAGCCCCAGGTACAGGGTCTTAAAAGTTACTTTGCTTCCATGAATAGCAAAGGAATGAGTGGGTTTAAATGTGGGTTAAGGAATCAGGAACACTAGAGGTATTAAACTTTTTAAAAAGTCAGGCTGAGCCCTGCCCAAAGCGATTGACCCTTCGGGAGCAGCTTGGGTTAGCCACCTATTCGGTCTCGTATGCTTGATAAACTTGCAACCACCTAAGCTGTGGGCAGGAGGCAAAGTGAAAATCTCCACCGCCTGAATGCTTCATAGAGGGAGTCAGAGATGTATGAAAATAGCTGGAAGGAGAGTGATGAAACCAACAGAAAAAAGCTAGGAGAGACGAGGAGCAGAAAGAGATTAATTATGATCTTAATTACTAATTAAGATGTTAAAAAACGGGACATCACTGTGTCACTTTAGAACAACCACAGAGAGGCCGAGTACCTCGTGTGACTACATTGCCACAAAGCGAAGCACCAGGGTGGACATAAGGAGCTTGTCCAGAGGGCAGAGGATTTACGGAAGATGGGGGAGGCTTCCCTGGAAAGGAAGATGTGCTAAGCATTGTCCTTCTGGTACCTGGGTAGTGGGAGGTGCTACCTTTTGTCTCCAGATGAGTCAATGAATAGGAGATGAGCTCAGAGCTGTGCTGATGGCAAAACTGACCAAGAACTGACCAGATCCTTGGTGGCTTCTGAGCCTGGAGCCAGAGCCAAGCACAAGCACAAGCACACACACACACACACACACTGCAGACATTTACATAGAATAAGTTTGAGGCTTAATTATTACACTGGACCAAGGTGATGTCATGTGGCTCTTAGGCTAGCATGGGCTCTTGAAATGCAGGAACAACAAGACTATATAGTATCTAAGCACAACTGGAAAAGCCACGGACTCACTCCAGATTTAATCCAGGGTGGGTTTAAACTAAGGAAGAGAGTTGGAGGAAGAGAAAAATAATATTCTCTGAGGACAATCATCCAGTGGCAATTCATTCAATAAAACTATTTTTCTAATCAAATACCTCCAAGAAAAGGGAGGAGCAAGAAACAGAAAGTAATTGTTCACAAATGTCATTATAGCATAGACCCTTTTTCCACATACTAAAAAAATAGGGAAAAGAAAAGTTGAATTCCATTGATAATAACCTAAGACACATAAGAGCAAAGACCTAACTTTAGAGTACAATAAATGCATGCAGCCACGAAAGGAACATCCAACTCTTGAAAGTGGTGTTTCCCTCCCTTCAGAATGTTTCCTAACGGGTCTTCCTAAGATAGCCTGCAGAGGGAGCCACTGTTCCAACATCTGCAAAGGAGATTAGCTTTGCTCGGCCTCCTATTTCAGTTACGTGATGTTCCGTTGCGTCTGACTTCTTATATCTGGCATACTGTTTTTGAAAGTCATCAATACTTCTCTTGTGCATAGCTCATCTTTGATATTTCAGTAAAATCCAGTATTACAAATACCCTACCTTCTCTCCTTTCTCCCATCCATGGGCATTCGCTTAGCTCCTGTTGGTGACTGTCACAGCAAAATTTATGCTGAACGAGCTTGTGCAAATGTGGGAACCTTATTGCCCTTAGATAAATCCCTAAGAGCAGAATTGCTGAGTTATGGATGAGTGTTTGTTGACCTCAAGAAGAAAAGGTTGTGTAAAATTATCACTGTGGAGAATTCCAGTTGCTTCCCACCTGTGTTTGTTTGCTGGCACTGTTGGAGGAACACCAGACAGGGTGCTTAAGACAGTAAACTTCCAGTGTTGCACAGTTATAGAGTCTGAAAGTCCAATAACAAGAGGTTGGCAAAGCCAGGCTCTCTTTGAAACCTGGGAGAGAAGAGGGTCCATTGCAGCGTCTGGTAGCTCCCACTGGTCCTTGACGCGGAGGCAATGACTCAGATATTCATCTCTATCTCCACATGATGTTCCTCCTGAATCTGCCATCAGTCTTGGCTTAGTGAAAGCAGAATCCTGTTGTGTTACAGGACTCTCTTACTCCAGGATATCCTCATCAGTTATATCCTGCAAACACCTTCTTTACAAGCAGGCGGGATCTCTCTTTTTTTGGTAGGAAGCAATTCCACCCATAGCTACATTTTTTTTCGACCTTTAATCTTGTTGCTTCATCTTTATAATCTACAAGGTGTAAGATAGTATCTAATTCTGGTTTAAAAGTGTGTTGACCCTCTGGAGGCAGAAACAGGTGGATCTATGGGAGTCTGAGGCCAGCCTGGTCTACATAGCTTGTTCCAGGATAGCCAGAGCAACATAACAGAAAGACCCTGTCTCAAAATTAGATAAGACAGACAATTAGATGTGCTTGACCTTAAAACCACTGTATCTCCACAGATCTGTATGGAGTGACTTCAGGTTTTCTACTCACAACTTTTTTTTTCTCTTTTCAAGAATAATTCACAGATAATAAATGTGTCTATCTAAGACTATACTGTGGTGTGTATTCTTTTTTTTAAAGATTTAGTTATTTTTTTTTTTATGTATGAGTACTCCAGCTGCATGTACACCTGCATGTCAGAAAAGGGCACCAGATCTCATTATAGATGGTTGTGAGCCACCATGTGGCTGCTGGGAATTGAACTCAGGACCTCTGGGAGAAAAGACAATGCTCTTAACCACTGAGCCATCTCTCTAGCCCACATGTTTTGACTTTACATATTTTTCCTTTCTTTTCTTTTCTTTCTTTTTTTCTTTTATGAAGCCGGGGACCCAAACCAGAGCCTGGTACATGCTAGGCAGGAATTCTACTGCGGAGTTAAGCCTCCAGCTTCTACCGTTTGCTTAATATTAAATATAAAATATTTTCACAATCAAAATTTTGTATAGATAATCTTTTAATAATTTCTTCCACAAGTTTTTTACATGCCTTTTTGCAAACAATCTTCCTACATCTATTGAGAAAATCACATTATATTTTCCCTATCGCTGAGGTACTGGAGTGGGTCCCGTTAATAAGTTTTAAGTGTTAAACCAGCCTTGGATTCCTGGGGTCGGCTTCCCTGATTATAGTGTATTATGCTTTGTGCTGGTCTGTTTTTGTCAACTTGACACAAACTAGAGTCTCCTGTGCAGAAGGAACCTCCATTAAGGAATTGCCTCAGCCAGATTGTCTTGTGGGCCTCTCTGTGAGGGCATTTCCTTGGTTAATGTGGAAAGGCTAAGCCCACCTAGAGTGATGAGTGCCACCCCAGGCAGACAGTTCTGAGCTGTATAAGGAACGGAGCTGAGCCGGTAAGCAGGTGTCTCTGTGGTTCCTGCCTCTGCCCCTGGGGTCCTAGGTTCTACCCCCTAGCACAACCGAAAGGTAGCTGTTACTACGCATAGCGCATTGTTTGGCTACAATGGAATTAAATTGGAAATCACTAACAATGTATCTAGGATATTCTTAATATTAATAAATTGTGCACAACATGTCCAATTAAGTGGAAGGTAAAGAAAAAGTTACAAGGAAAATCGTATTTTAATACATATTTTTTTCTATTCCAAGTTTCCTTTAGGCTTTTAATATGAAGGGACATTGAACTTGATTGAAGGCCCTTTTTGTATAAATTGAGATAATCTATGGTTTCTACCTTTATGTCTATTTATGTGCTGAATTACAGGTAGTGATACATCAATGCTGACCTAACTTTGCATCTCTGGAATGTGACCATCTTGGTCACAATTTGTAATATTTTCAGTCTATTCTTGAGCTTTATATGTAAGACATTTATTGAGAATTCTTGCATCTGTGTTCTTTGGAGAAGTTGGTATTTATTAATGTTCTTTGTCCTGTGTCTTCACGCGGTTTTGATATCAGGGTAATGCTATTCTTGTGGAAACATATGGCACTCTTCCCTTTCCTTTGCCTGGAACCATCTGAGGTAATGAGTGTTAGCTCTTCTTTAACTCCATCTCATCCAGGACACTTCTTTGTGGAGAGAATTTTTATTTCTGCTTCAGTCTTGATTGTTATATGTGTGTATGTGTGTCTGTTAAGATCGCTTATATTTTGTTGTTTTAATTTTGGTTGGCCATAGGTGTGTAGGAATTTATTATTTTCCTCTAAAATTTTAAGTTTGGTGGAATATGAGCTTTCGAAGTACTTCCTAATGATTTGTGAATTTTATTGGAATCTTATGTAACCTCCCCATTTTTACCTCCTTTTACTAACTCTTTTTGTAGTTGTGGTAGGAGCTCTTCAATCTTGGTTTTTGTTTGTTTGTTTAAGAACCAACCCTGTGGCCAATTAGTTCTGTCTGTTCTTCAGTACCATTTACTCTGCTTTGGTCTGTGTGATTTCTTGCCATGTACTGCTTTGGGGTTTGCAATGTAATTTTTTTTAAGATCTTGAGATTCATGATAAGGTTATTTATTGTAGGTAATATTTATTTTAATATTTATTATTATTAATTGTTGCTCTGTGTGTGTGTGTGTGTGCGTGTGTATGCACGCTGAAGCCAAGAGAGAGAATCAGATCCCCTGATATTGGAGTTATAGCACTTGTGAGTCATTTGAGGCAACAGAATTGAGGTCCTCTACCAGACCAGGGTGCGCTCTGGACTGCTGAGCCAGCCCCCATTCTTTTTGGTTTGTTAATTGGTTGGTTGGTTGGTTTTAGAGGGGTCAGGTGTTTTTTGTTGTTGTTGTTTTTCTTTTTTGGTCTTTTCAAAACAGGATTTCTGTGTGTAGCCCTGGCTGTCCTGGAACTTATCTGTAGACCAGGCTGGTCTCAATCTCAACGATCCGTGTGCCTCTGAGGCAGAGCACTGGGGTTAAAGGTGTGCGCCACCACTGTCATGCCCGGATCCCATTCTTATTTTTTAACTTAAGTATTCATAGATATGAGCTTTCTTCTTAGAACCTCCTGAGCTCTCTCTCAAATGCCCCGGTGTGCTCTTCTTTAATTTTATGCATGCTAGAATTTGTTTCATTTCCTTCATGACTTCTTCAGTGTCTCATTTGTCACGTGGGGATTGACATCCTCATGTCAAGAGGATTTTCTTTAGTCTCGATGTATCTGTCAAGTTTCTGTAGTTTTTCTTCCATTAGCTTCTAGTTTTATTGCACCACTGTCTAATAAGATATGAGGCATTACCTTCATATTTTTTGTACTTGATAAGGCTTGATTTTGTGGTCTAGCATGTGATCTATTTCAGAAAAGGTTCCACGTGATGCTAAGACAAATGCTTGTTCTGTTTCTGTTGGATGACATATTGTACGGATCTCTATGAAGTCCACTTGCTCTTTGGTGTAGTATAACTCTTATGCTCCTTATCATTTGTATTTTTGGATTATCTATGTAGAGATGAGAGTAATTGTTGAAATTGACTGTTACCATCATATCAGGAGCCACCTGACCTTTCCAGCATGTTAGTATTTGTTTCGTGAATCTGATCTGTTTATGGGTCTAACTGAAATATGGTCTTGGTGAATATTACTTTGGTAATATATTCATTTTTCAGGTTCCATTTGATTAATGGATTTTTTTTCTTCTGTCTCTAAATTTCTGGTCTATGAGTATGTTTATCAGGAAGGTGTGTCTTTTCATTACCGTTGTTTGGATCTGCTTTTGTACTTTATACTGCAGTCAGCCTGTCTGTGCCTCTTTGGTGGTTGAGTCAAGGTCATTCATATTTAAAGCGATCATTGACAGAAGATTACTAATTCTTATAAATGGTCCTTTTTTTCCTTTTCTGGCTTTGTAGAATGTATTGAATATGCCTCATCTTGGGAAAACCACCTTCATGATCATGTTATTTCCTGTCAGGTAAATATTATGTAACTTAGAGTTGCCTGTGCCCTCAAGATTGAGAGTCTTTATTGTTCTTCTGTATGTACCATTCATCTAAGTAAAATCTTAAGCATTTCTGGCTTGGTGGTCATAAACTGCCTTAGTTTTTGTCTTCAAATTTTCTTATTTCTGTATCAGTTTTCAAAAACATCTTTGGTGAAAATCACACTCTAGGTTGGCAGTTATTTACTTTCAGGGCTTGAAATATTTATTCTGTGCATTTCTGGCTCTGGGGCTGCTGACAAGAGATCTGACATTATTCTGATGTTTCTGCCTTGTGAGTGAGTTGGCATCTTCCTTTACAGCTTTCCATAATGTTTCTTCACTGTGCACATTTGACATCGTGACTATACATCATGGAGAGTTTCTTCTCTGGTCATGTCTATTTGAGCTTCTAAATGCTCTTGTGTTTGAATGTCTACTTCCTTCTCTTGGCTTGGGGAATTTGCTGCTATGACTCTCTTGAACAGATATCCATACCTTTAGTGTTTGTCTCAGCCTCCTATTCTATCCCTATCTCTCCCTATCCCTTTCTATCCCTGTCCCTCTCCCTATCTAGTCTGTGGAGTCTGGACTTTGGTCTTATCATTGTTTCCCAAAGTTCTAGGACATTGTCATCATGCTTGCATATTTTTTTTCATCCTTTTTGACATTTAAATATAGCATTCTGTTAACTTTGTCCTCCATGCCTAACATTCTTCTGCTTGGTCAAGTCTACTGGTGGTACATTCCGAGATGCTTTTTGATTGATTCCTTTTTGAGTATGTCTTTTGAGACATTCTCCTGTACCCCAGACAGCCTTCAACTCAATACCTACCTAAAGATGACCTTCACCTTCCTGTCATCGCCTCCTCTGCCCTGAGACTGTACACAGACACCACCACACTCCGATCCCGACGTACTGAGGATCCTCTTGAGGACTTGGTGAATGCTGCACAAGTACTCTGTGACCTGAGCTCCGGCCAGCCGCAGCCCTCTACAGTTTGCATTTCCAACATTGCCATCTCTTCTCTTCTAAATGTCAATTTCTTTGCTGAAGTCGTCTTCGTTATTGCTGGCTGTTTCCGTGCACGTCTCTCGTTTTCTCATCTGTTTTGCCCGCTTTGGCTTTTGTGTTCTGGCTTTCCTCTCTGTGTGCTGCCGGACGGAACTCAGCTCTGCTCTGTTTTCTCTTCCAGGTCTTCCGTCACTTTTACCAGAAAATGTTCGAAGCCTTCATCCGGTGTATCTTTCAGTGCAGGCTGGGAGAATTAGGAGTCACGATGGTGATCTTTCATACTTCTTGCATTTCCATATTGCAATTTGAACATGTGTGGTTTGGGATAAGTCTTCTGGTTTGAGGAGATGGGTGTCTTCTGAATAAACAGTCTACTTTTGTGCTACTCCGTGAGGAGAAAGCAAAATTTCTGTAGCAGCAGTCAAACCAGAAAAGTGTAGAGATGTACTTAAATCAGCTGCAGCCCAATAAACAGCACCAATGACCATACAACTAAACCCGGAAAAACTACTGTGCTTTGTGCTAGAGCACTAAGAGTTAAAGTAAATGTGGATAAGAGAGATAAGGGAAAGAGTCAGCGAGAGGAAGAAAAGGAGAAGTGAATAGGCAAAGGGAGAAAGAAGATTCATGCAGATAAGTGGAGGAGAGAACAGAGCAAGAGATTAGACAGAAGGAAAAGGGAACAAAGATTCCTAGTAGTGAGCTTAAAGCTAAAATTAGATAAATGGTATTATAAGTAATATATCATATCATAATATATTTTACTATACGAAATAAAAGAAGCATGAGTGTTGAAAAGAGAACACTAATAGCTCTATTAGTAAAGGGCTTGCCTTGCAAGCCTGAAGTCCTGAATTTGGTCCCCAGAACCCACATTTAGAATCTGAGCACTGTCTCTGCCTTCCCAGTGCTGGGATGATAAATGTGCACCACCATACAAGGCTCTTTCAAAATATGGATTCCGAGAGTTGAAATCCTCATGCCTGAAGAAAAGCACTTTACCAATTGTTCTGGCTAATTTTATGTCAATGTGATTCAAGCTAGAGTCATCAGAGAGGAGAGAGCCTCAATTGAAAAAATGTCTCCATTAAGATCAGGCTGTAGGCAAGCCTTTTTTTTTTTTTGATTAGTTATTGATGGGGGAGGGTCCAGCCCATTTTTGGTGGGGCCATCTCTGGCCTGGTGGTCCAGGGTTCTATAAGAAAGCAGGCTGAGCAAGCCATAAAGAGCAAGCCAGTAAGCAGCATCTCTCCATGGTCTCTGCATCAGTTCCTGCCTCCAAATTCTTGTCTTGTTTGAGTTCCTGTTCTGATTTCCTTCAGTGATGGACTGTGATGTGGAAGCATAAACCAAATGAGCCTTTTCCTCCCCAACTTGCTTTTAGGACATGGTGTTTCATCATAGAAATGGTAATCCAAACTAAGATACCAACTGAGCCATCTTCTGAGACCAAGAAATGTTATAAAATAACTTCATCCATGAATTATTCTGAGTAATATTTATGAGTAAATGTTTGATTTGTATGCCCCTTTTGTATCCCTAAACACTTGGAGATTGTATAGAATTTCTAAAATGAAAGGGTTCACAGTGGGAAAAGTTTGAACCTAGAGAGATGGCTTACTGATTAAGAAAGCTTGTTGCTCTTGCAGAGGATCTGAGTTCACTTTCCACTACCTACAACAGGCAGCTTATGGTCACCCATAAGTCCAGCTTCAGGGAATATGATGCCTTCTTCTAGTCTTCATAGGTACAAACACACAGGCACACAGTCATAGACACACACAGACACACAGTCACACACACACAGGCACACAATCATACACACACACACACCTGCTTATATACACGAAGGCAAACAGTCAAGCACATAAATAAAAATAAATCTTAAAAAACATTTTTTTAAATAAAAAGGCTTGAACAATACTGGCTTAGATTATTCTTCCTATGTCCAATATTAGGTTAAGGAACAGAGTTTATTTGCAGTATTCCTGAGCAATGACACATGACTAATTCAGGAAAAGTAGGACCTTTCCATTCCCAAAGGATCTAATCCAAGACTCTCAGACGATGTCCAAAGCCGTGGACGGTATAAGATCCTGTTTTTAGTATATTTTTCTCATACAAATAGATCTACGATCAAGTTTCGTTTATAAATTATACATAAAAGCCAACGATAAATAGAACAGTTAATATACTGTAATGAATGTCACATAGGCCTCTCTCTTCCCTCGCGTCTCACTGTGCTTCAGTCACTCATTTGCCTGCCTGGTAGGATGGAGGGAGGCGCATGACGCAAGCGCAGTATGGCAGCATCGGACTACCGGAGCAGGATCCCTCAAACAAAGGCACCACAGTGAGGTAGACAACTAGCACGACTACTAGCTGAGCAAGGCTTCAGCACGGACACACTAAACAAAGGGAGGATTCTTGCCACAGGTGTGCTGGCTCCAGAGCCAAGACTGCCCCATGCTAGTTAAAAGGCACAAAACTGAGAGCCCACGAATGGCTTATTTCTGGAGCGTTTTGCTTAATATTTTCAGGCTGCGGTTGAACACAGGTAACTGAAACTGTAGAGAGTGAGATCACAGATAAAAGGAACCGCAATCTGAGGTGGGCTTTTCCCCCTAGTAAATCTGACTATATTTTTATGATACATTAAGGGCAAGCGGTCTTAGAAAAAGCTCAAATATGCTTGCAGAACACTGAAGAGTGATTACGGGTGTAATTATGTAAACGATTGTAACATGACGCTTTACCTAATGCTGCCATTGCCTATTCTATGAAGTTAGGCAAGTTGTGGCCTTGAATCTGACACTGGTTTCTGCCCTTTGGATTTCTTAGGGTTTTCTGCAAAGCACACAGAACAAGCTTTGTCTTAATGAATTTCAAGACTTGCCAATGATAAGCAAAGGGAATGAGGGTTTCAGCAAGCTAATATAATTAATGGCCTGGACATGTGTAATTTGTTTCTTTCCAGCTCTGCTTTCTGCGATTTTACTCTGTTTTTGTTTTGTTTGAATGGCATCCCCACACAGGACTGATGAACGGTGGCAGAGATCCACATGCCAGTATTGTTGAGATGCCAGTCCATGACAACCTGCGTCCAAAAACAAGAGCTGGAGTCAGCGCTAATGAATCGGGACATTCATAATTGGAAAATAAGCTCTTTCTCTCTGCCCCCGGATTCACCGATACCTCTCATTAGCCGGGGGTTCCCGGATTCACCGATACCTCTCATTAGCCGGGGGTTCTCAGAATGCCTGGATAAGGATCTCAAGGCAAAGTTGGGTGGAGAAAAGTTCTAATCCTATTGATGGGAGAAGAAAGGGGGAGCAAGCCGCCTTTTCTTTTCACCCACTTTATGGTATTTTAATTAATCCAAGACTTTGTTGTGTGGTGTACAGGCATGAGGGAACCTCAGGCAGCTGCATTTTATGTAGCATGGCTATAAATAGAAGAATTAATATAGAAAAGATTAAAAAGCTGTGCGGATAATGGGTGTCTATTACCTCCTGGAACACTATTGTGCTTTTACTAAAGAACACCGGCCTCTGTACCTGCTCTTCCAAAACTGACTTCTCTGAGCAAGGAAGATCAGATGCAGAACTCTGGGGGCTGATGGGAGAACCTCCTTTTGAGTTCTCACATGTAATTCTCTAAGTATGACTTATAATTCTACATTAGCTGTTTAGCTCCATTAAGGCTCCTTTCCTCAAGTAATTGATAAAACTAGAAACCATGTGATTCTGTTCACCGCTGTAAGTTCCTAGCATATGACCCAGTACAATATAGGCCTTCCATGCATAGTTGTGCAATAAATAAGAGATATTTTTAAATGCTAGCTCTTCCATGCATGGGGCCGTGTACCTTGAACCCCAATACTCAGGAATCAGAAGCAAGCAGATCTCCATGAATTTGAGACCAGGTTGGGCTACATAATGAGTTTCAGGCCAGCCTGCACTGCTCAGTGAGACCCTGCCTCAAAAAGAAAAAAAAAAAACAGCCAGTTCATAATTTTCATGGACTCGTTCACAAATACATAACTGATAGAATGAACATACTCATTAAGAGGGGATTTATTAAGAGCCAGGCAGGGGTGACCTGTAGTCCCAGCACTCTGGAGGCAGAGGCAGGCAGATGTCTGAGTTTGAGGCCAGCCTCATCTACAGAGTGAGCTCCAGGACAGTTCAGGGCCACACAAAGAAACCTGTCTTGAAAAGCCAAAAAAAAAAAAAAGTTTTTGAAAAAGAGTGATTTATTACATTATCTCCTAGACTGCGGCCCAGGGAGTCCACCAATGGCTGTTTCACACTGGAGAGGCCAAGAGACTGGTAGTCATTCAGGCTACGAGGCTGGATGATTCAGAAGTTCCAATCTGGTGCCAAAGGCCTGAAGGATGCCTGGAGAGCCACTGGTTTTCAGCACACATCAGAAGGCCAAAGAAACTGGTTCTAACACAGGGAGAGAATGCACAAGCCACAGGACAGACAAATGATGGCAAGCAAGCAGAAAGCACGTCCCTCCAGAGTCCTTTTATCTGGGCTGACGCCACCCACATTTAGGGGTGGGTCTTTTCTGCTTCAAATAATCTAATCAAGAAAACCCCTCTTGAGTGCTTGTGTTTTAGTTGATTCCAAATACAGTCACCTTGACAACCCAGATTAGCCGTTGTACAGAGCAAGCACTCTTAACTACCGAACCGTCTCTCCAGCTCCACTTTTTCTTTTGTGAGTAAAGCAATTCAAGTACACAGGTTAAAAACGTCAAACAAGAGGCCGGAGAGATGTCTCAGCAGTTAAGAGCACGCTGGCAGAAAAACAGAGTCCAGTTCACAACATCAGGCTCCTAACAACCTGTGATTTCAGCTTCAGTGATTCAGCTCCTCTGGCTACCTGCACATGTACATGTATATCTACCGTTACACACACGCACACTCATGTTTTTCAAAATAAAAAACAAGCCCTTCTTAAAATGTCAAATAAAGATGGGAGGATGGCTCAGTGGTGAGGAGCACCGGGTACTCTTCCAGAGGACCTGAATTGGTTCCCAGCATCCACATGATAGCTCACCACCATCTATAACTTCACTTTCGGGGATCTGATGCTCTCTTCTAAACACCAGGCACACGTGTGAGGCACAGACAAACAGGCAGGCAAAGCACCTGTCTTAGTGAGGGTTTCTGTTGCTGCTTTAAAACACCATGACCAAAAGCAGCTTGGGGAGGAAAGTGTTTGCTTCCTTTACACCTCCACATCACAGAGCAGGAACCTGGAGGCAGAAGCTGGTGCAGAGGCCATGGAGAGTGCTGCTTACTGGCTTGCTCTCTATACCTGCTTATCGTATAGAACCCAGGACCACCTTCCCAGGAGTGGCACCAGCCACAATGGGCTGGACCTTTCCATATCAATCACTAATTAAGAAAATGTCGTATAGCCCGATCTAATGGAAGCATTTTCTCAAGTGAGGTTTACTTCCTCTCAGATGACCTAGCTTGTGTCAAGTTGACATAAAACTAGCTGGCACAGCACCCATGCACACCCATAAGATGATAAAATGCAAATTTAAAAAGGTCAAATAATACTGTGTTTTAATAACAACTGTCTCTGCTGCCATTCTTTCTTACCCGTACCCACCCCGGTTCCATTGTTAAGAATTTGAAATGATAACCGTTTCCACCTCTGTTAGCCATTCTAATGTTGACCTCCATATTATTACTAACTTATGTTTTAAGTGCTACTTAATTTAACCACATGCTCCTGTAGGCTCTCACATCTGTATCTTCACATACCGCTTTCCTTCATCTTTCCAAAATGGGTCACATTACAGCACTATTCACAGTAGAAGGGATATGGAATCAGCCTACGTAGACATCAACAGATGAATGTTTAAAGGAGACGAACACAGCATTACTCGGCCATAATGGAAACTGAAATCCTGTCACTTTTCACCAAAATGAAGAAAACTGAGGACACTGAGTGAAGTAGTCCGGGTACAAAAAGCTGAGCACTGTATGTTCCCAATCATACATACAAGCTTTAAAATATATAGAACAGTGATTACTGGAGATTTAGACAGACAGGGCAGGGCCGACCAGTTTGCCCTCTCTGTATTTATGAAACTGCAACACTAAACATCATTAACACATACAGTTAATACAGGTTCATTGAAAATTAGGGCCAATGAGCTGACCCAGTGGTTAAGGCATTTGCCACACAAATGTGGCAACCTTAGACCTGACTATGGAAGGAAGGAACCAGCTCTGAAAAATCTTTTCTGACCTCCACACAGGTACCATGGCACACATTTGTCCACATTTGCACACATCACACTCACCCATAGGTGCACTAATAATAAATCATAAAGTTTTCTAAGATTTTTAAGAACAGAAATTCAGATCGTTATTTGTAGTTAAATCATTATTCAATGTTTTCATTAAGACTGTTAAATGAGCTAGGTGAGAGGCGGTGACACACGCCTTTAATCCCAGCGCTTGAAAGGCAGAAGCAGGTACATGTCTGTAAGCTTGAGGCCAGCATGGTCTACGGAGTGGATTTCAGGGCAGCCAGGGCTACTTAGAGAAACACTGTATCAAATAACCACAGAGAGTGAGATGGAGAGAAAGAGAGAGAGAGAGAGAGAGAGAGAGAAAGATTTTGGAATGATATCCTTAGCTAAACTGTAAGATTTTTTTCATAATAAAACACCTAAATGTTTCTTAATTGTTCCCATAATCTTGAAGAGAACTGAGAGGTCTTCTTCCGTTTACAGCCAGCAAGGGCCCTGTCACACCTTCTCGTGGTGGGCCCGCACAGGCCCCTCTGTGCGCCCCTCCTGCCTGGACTGATCATGTGTTTGCCATCCTTCCAGTGTTTCCTTTGATTGGCTCTCTGCAAAGGGTCGTTATCTACAGGTGTTTTCCTTCAGGGCTGACTGGGCTTATGACACAGATGCCTCCTGTCTTTGCTTGGAAGCACAAGCCTTCAGCCCGTGTTCTGAGAGCTGAAAAAAAAGGAGTTAGCTGACAATGGCATCTGTAATTGTCAAGAAGGGAAAACTTTTCACTTGTTGTCTTACATCTGTTTCACGAGGCTCTGCAAGCTACGAGGAGAACTATTAAAGGAGACACGTAATCTTATCAATATTTACATGCACAGAATTACACAGAAAAGATATAAGACTCAGAAAGCAGTTAGATTGGAATGATTTTTCCCTCTTTCACAAAGATGTAGTCTTAATTAGCCAGATCCTATCAAATTTCCTCTGAGTTACAAGTGGATATTTATAGTAGGCTCTGAATGATAAGGCATTTCTTCACAATGATTTATGATGTTGTATAGATTCTAGACTGGCACATCGATTGGAAATATAGCCTAAAGCCATGAAGTACAACTCACTATTCTTATTGTCAATGGGTGTAGTAATGATGTTGACATTGGTTGGCTGTTAAGCAATGCCAGATGACATGGAAAAATATGACGGCATAAATGAGTCTTCTTTTGTTAAAATCTCAGACAACATGGAGTAAAGCTAAGCATCAGCAAGTAAGAGCAACTTCCACCAAGCCTGATGATCTGTGCTTGCTTCCTGGGACTCAGAAGGTGGAAGGAGAGAACAGACTCCTGTGAATTCTCTTTTGACTCCCAACATGCATACCATGACATGAGCACACGCACAAACACATACACATGCACACACGTATACAAACACATACATACACACAAACACACACACACATACACACACAAACATACACACAATACACACAGACACATACACACATATATACAAACACACATATACACACTAAAACACACACATACAAACAGACATACACACAGATACATATACACCCACAAATACAGTTATGCATACACAAACAAACATACACATACACACAAACACACACACACATACACACACATAGACATACACAAACATATACATGCATATAAACATACAAATACACACATCACACACATTCACACACGCATGCACACATACAAACACACATAAGCACACACAAATAAATAAATGTATTAAAAATAAAAACACCTAGGAGATATAACTTTAAAAACAAAATATGGCTTGGAAGGCAGCTCAGTGATACAACATCTAATTAGCAAGTGGGATGCCCTGAGTTCAATCCCCAGCACATACACAGATACTCACATACAAGCGTTGTTTTACACAATAACTGTTGGGCATAGTTCAATCCATAACTTTCTGCCATTGGTTCGTGAAGTGCCATAGCCTCCCTAAATGGAACAGCCCCCAGAATCTTAATTCTTTGCAGATCAATTTGAAAACCAGGTGTGCCATGTCTCAAGTACCTATCACCTAAATTAGTCAAGAGGGAGGCCTGTGGTGTGATTCATCCAGAGACAAAAACTCCGCTTCTGCGGCGAGCCAGCCTGTGACACACACACACAGGCCATGTGCTTCCGACACAAACGGTAGGAGTGGCATAGGCCAACCGCTTCCCTTCTCAGAAGAAGCAGAAAACAAACGAGGTCCCAGGCCAGGCAGACTCCATCTGAACCCAAGACTCATGAGTGAGTCTAATTTGATGTTCACCCTCTGAACACACAGGGGTGACCGCATCACACTCACGGCTCCGCCCTGCAGCACTAGCAGATGGGGTCCCAACACCAAATGTGTGGGGAGCCCCCTTCTTGGGTGCTAAAACAGAGGTGACAGCCTGTCTCAGTTAATTTCTGTGGCTGTGAAGAGACACCACGACCAAGGAAACTCTTAGAAAAGAAAGCATTTGATCGGGAGCTTGCTCACAGTTTCAGGGGTTTAGTCCATCGCCCTGGTGGTGGAGAGTGACGGCACACAGGTAGGCAGGTGCTGGAGAAGTAGCTTTATTTCCTGATCTGAAGGTAGCAGGCAGGGAGTGGGGGTGGTGAGGAGGGAGACTGAGCCAGGCTTGAGCTTTTGAAACCTCAAAGCCCAAGCCTAGTGACACACCTCCTCCGACAAGGCCTCACCTCCTAATCCTTTTCAAACAGTTCGTCCACTGGGGACTAAGCGTGCACATATATGCGCCTATGGGGGCCATTTTCATACAAACCGCTACACAGCCCGTCCTTGACTCCAGAGTGGGAGCCCTGACGCCGGGGAGTCACCTTCGGGGTCATTCTGACCCTCACATTTAAGATAGAAGGGCCCTGGGGCTGGCCCTGTGAGACTTAAGAGCTCTCTCAGCCTCCCGTGATTGGGCCGTCACTGTCCTCTTCAGTGTCTCTTTCCACTGACTAGCCAGCTGGCGGCGGCCACGCAGCATCTACGGGGAACCGCGAGTGAACACTTCACTGGTGGCTCTGCATGCAGCAAGGCCCAGGAAAACCCCTTCCCACTTGGCAAGGACCTGTGGGTTGAATTTTAGTGGCCTCTATACTTACGACCTAGATCTTAACGCACTACAAGCTCTCCTTGCTTCCTCGGTGCTCTGTAGCCACATTTGCTTCCACTGTGTCGGTCATGGGCAAGGCCAGGATCACGGGGGCTGAAAGCCCAGTGGAGGATTCTGTGGTTTCCTCAAAACTCTTTCGAGAGATAAAACCCTCTTCTCTCGATCGTCCAGACGTGACCATTAGTCCTGGGTATTCCGGGACACGTAGAGAAACAGCTACAGCCGCACTGAGCAAGCCTGCTAACAGGAGCGTTGTGGAGAGCAATGGGTCCTGCTTGCACAACTGTTCCGGGGAAGCTGGATCTGATCGACAAAGGCTTAAAAAAATGGTTCTAGAAGAGATGGTATCAGGAATTGGTGGGTACGTATCAGGAAAGGGTGCTTGATATGTTGAGTACGCCTCTCTGCAATTTAAAAGGTATTACGACAAAGGAGTGCTATTTGATGTCTGGGGGAAAGACTAAATTGTAATCTCAAAGCTAGAGGGGGCATAGACTTAACGCCTACAAATGGCTAATCTGTCTCTCACCTTGCACAACTGTGTGAACGCATTTGCTGCCAGCTGGTATGTGCTCATACCTACAGGACATGCCTGGCTAGACATTTGTTTTTGGCTTGCTGAAATTGTGCTTTGTAGTGCAAAATAAGGTTAGGAGGTGATTGACCCTGTAGAAGCAGGAAGTAGGAAGGGAACTATTGGGGAATACGTTCTTTGTTTTGTTTGTAACCATGGGGCTTATGTAGTCCTGATATTATGATTTCTTTAAACAAAATAACCAATAATATCACTGCTCAGGCAAGCAAGTTTATGATTGCATAATGACGAATGCTCCAAGCTATTCACGGCCACTTGCTTGAACTTGAACAGTATTCAAGTTCACTCTGGCCAACACCACACCTCTGTCCTCAGGTTTCAGAAACCTGCTGAAGTGCTGGTCGCTGGCACCAGGCCCCTGTTATACCCACAATCACCTTCCCTTTCTACTTTCCACACTCCCTTAGACTCTGTTATGCTCTGTTAAGCTCTGTTATGCTAGCCCGACTCTGTGTTGGTGATAGAGCTTGCTATTCCTCCCTGGGAGTCTACAAGACTTCAAACCTCTACCAGCACTGATGCTTCCTTGTTATGACTTTCAGGTATGTTTTGCTAGAAGCCATTCTCCAAAAGCCCTTTCTTCCTTCTGGAGATGAAAGTAAAATAAGAGATAAAATAAACCAATAAGCAATAAAGTAAAATAAGACAAAATAAAACTAATAACAACAATAAAACAAAGACACTGAAGAGCAACACATGTGTATCAACAGAATCCATTTTACCTACTAATGGAAACAATTGATTTCTATCAGTCTACCTCAATGGACATGTCCAGGAAGCAGTTTGGGAGTCAAGTTAGGATCAGAGTTGAAGAGAAAGATGGAAAATCACCTCATGGAGTCTACTGCGGACACCTCAAGGGGAGGAACAGTTTGGATGGGGACAGAGGAGAGCTTCTCAACATATAGTTCTCATGGAGGAGGACAGATGTTTCATCTCTTTTTATTGAGATTTAAGAGGTAGCGTTACAACTGAATATGCAATCCATTTACTTCAGAAAAAGAATGTAAACTATGTAAGTAAACATAGGGTAGAAAAAAAAAAAACATAGGGCAGATATGTTGCCTTAAACAAATAGGAGACATCTTGAAGTGTGGAAGTAACTATTTGAAATAATACTAAATAATAAAAACAAAACGGAATCAGATGCAGTGTTATTGAATGAAAAACCCTTTTTATGAAGTACAGAAAAATAAATATTTTAATGGTTGGGTTTTAAAAACAGTTATGGATTTTTTTGCTAAGAAGCTGCTATAAACATTTGTAGAAACAATATTTTAAACTTGAGATAATATTTAGCTAGTTACTATAATAAGATTATTTAAATTTTTGTGGGGTCATGATTTTCAAATGTTAACTCAGTTTTTTTTTCTAGACATGGAAATGTCAACAGTTTGTTTTTCAAATGGAAATCACCCTGTCATATTTTTTTCATTTTTAATATAAACTTTATTTAAAGTATGATGCATTTAAGATAAAAAATATTATGTAGGTCTCTGATATAAGCCAGTATATTTAGATCCAAGTTATCAAACTCTGTGGTAGCTTAGATTACATAATAAAAACATTATCTAATGTTTTTTTATTTATTTCTTACTTTTTAATTTAATTTCCTATTGGGACTCAAGTGGGTATCAGAGTTGAAGAGAAAGACTAAAAATCACCGCATAAACTCGGCAGTGGACACAGCAAAGGTCGGAAGAGTTGGTATGGGGACAGAGGAGGCTTCTCAGCACATAGATATATTCATCGAAACAGTTCTAATCCATGAGGACAGAGGCTTTATTGAGATTTTCAATTTTAAGAGAAAGTCTCCCTGTACACCCTGGCCTTAAATTTATAATTCTCCTGTATCAGCCTCTGAGGACACTGCTAAGGTTACAAACCCACACCTGGCTTTGGGATTCGTTAAAAAAAAAAAAAGTATAAAATCTAGAGGCTTGGGAGATATAGCTTGGTGGGTAAATCACTTGCCCTGCAAGTGTAAAGACCAGGGTTCGGATCCCCAGAACCCACATTAATGCTGGTTGGGAATGGCGGCCCATAGGTTATAATTCCAGCAATCAGACATCAGAGACAGGGGAATTCCCCCAGAGCAAGCTGGCTAGCTACACTAGTCATATTGACTAGCTCTCGGTTCAACTGAGAAACCCTGCCTCAAAACAGAGGCTAGAGAGTGATTGGGGAAGATTCCCAGTGTCAACCTCAGCCATCAGCATACATATGCATGTTCATCAGTATACACACACGTAAATGTAAATGCCTCGCTCAAGATTATGTGTGGGGAAGCTGGAGAGATGGCTCAGTGGTTAAGAGCACTGACTGCTCTTCCAAAGAGGTTCAATTCCCAGCACCTACATGGCAGCTCAAATCTGCCTAAGGCTTCAGTTCCAGGGGACCTGACATCCTCACACAGATAAACATGCAGGCAAAACACCAACGCACATAAAATAAAAAGTAAGTTTAAAACAATTATGTGTGGTTATCACATTAGCTCTGAACTACCTGCTTCTGGGTCTCTTTTTAGGTAGAAATGCAGTAAGTTGGGATCTTGTTTAAATTGCTATTACTTCCTTTTTTTTAAATCACACGTAGTAGATCTAATTCTAACTGGTACAGGTTCACAGGGACAGCATCTCATGTCTGCCTCCTCCCTGGCCCCACCCCTTCCCTCTCAGTGCTGGCCTTGGCCACAGGCCTTTCACAGCTGAGTTCCACCGAGCCTCTGAGATGCTGTCCTACAATCCTTGAAGTAGCACTAACTAGTGTTATAGTCATTTGCCAAAACTCTGGGAATTCCTTATTTTATGACCCCTAAGTGAAGCAAAGAGACCACCTGCTGTCATGGCTGGAGATCATAGCTACATCACACTGTGCACAGGAACATCAGACCTCCTGGCCCCAAGAAGGTAGAACATGACTAGAGATGAGAACAAAATCCTGCCTCCTGCATGGAAGCCACTCTTTAGGTAACAGCCACTTCCCACTCATAGTCCGTCGACCAAAGCCATTCCTATGGCTTCATTAAGAAATAAAGGGAGCTGAGAAAATGTAGTTTTTTAAGTTTATTCTTATTTCATGCGCATTGGTGGTTTGCCTGCATGTAAGTCTGTATGAGGGTATCAGATCCTCTGGAACTGGAGTTACAGACAGTTGTGATCTGCCTTGTAGGTCTGGGAATTGAACCTGGGTCCTTTGGAAGAACAGTTAGTGCTGAGCCATCTGTCCAGCCCTAAGAAATGTAATTTTTTAAGTTAAGAAATACTATAAAGGATCTAGGTGTGGTAGTGTTGGACTCCCGAGGTGGGGAGACCCTCCATTCCTCGGGATAGACACCAGACCCCAATAACTCACAAAATGGAACTCAATGCAAACAGCAAGAGGTGTTTACTAGTAGCCAGCATGCCAGGGCTCTGCACACAGCTCCCACGCAAGAGGGTGGTACAGAGCCCTGAGCTACAGAATCACAGAGTTTATAAAGGCAAAAACCACAAAACAGGAGGAGGTCTAGAGGTAAGGGATTTTTCTAACGGGGGCAGTCAGTGATTGGCTGTGCCCGGGTGTGGTGACTAGGGGATGGTTAGGGACTATTTGCACTTCTCAGTCCAGGAACAAAGAAGGGTGTTTAGGGCCAAGTTAAAATTTCCTACTCTTACAGTAGCGCATGCCTTTAATCCCAGCACTCAGGAGGTAGAGGCAGGTGAGTTCAAGGCCACCTTGGTCTTATAGTGAAGTCTAGGGCAGTTGGGACTGCATAGAAAAACCCTGTCTCAAAACAAAACAACAAAACAAAATTACTATAAAGAATACAGGGATTGGTGGCATAGTTAACTATGATCAGTATGGGTCCAAGTCTCAGCACTACTAAAAACAGAAGGAAAAAAAATGTAGAGGCTAAAGGTTGCTGGTCATCTTTGAGAGAAATCATGAGGTTCAATGTATATATATATACATATATATATGCTTTAAAGCATTTATCTCCACCCCCCTCTTGTGCATGTTTCCTAACTTTCCATATTCTTGTTCCATCTTTTAATTGGGAATCTGTGTCTTTTCCCATCACCATCTACAAGCTCTACATGTACAGACACTGATCTCTTACTAAGGGAACTATACTTCCCTAGTTGGTGACTAGCTTCATATATATCTATAATTGGCTTTGACATGTAGTATAAACATCACAATCAAGTTTTGTTCTATTGCTTTAAGCTATTTATTGACACAGTTTCTCTCCATGTAGCCCAGGCTGTCCTGGAACTCTCTATGTAGGGCAGACTGGCCTCTAACTCAAGAGAGATCTGCCTGCCTCTGCCTCAAATTTGAGGCCAGCCTGGTCTAGATAGTGAGCTCCAGGACAGTCAGCGCAAATAGTGGGACATTGTCTCAAAAACCCAAAAGGAAAGAAAGAGAGAGAGACAGAGAGATGGGGGAGGGAGGAAGAGGAGAAGGAGGAGGAGAAGGAGGAGGAGGAGGAGAAAAGCCATGATTGATTTCTGTAAGGCTTGATTACCCAAACTCTTTGGACAGCAGTACTTCTAACAAGGACTTCCAACCACCTAAGCCCCTGTTGTAATCTGCACACTTCAATGACTTTGCCATGTGGAGCTGGTCAGTCTAGGCTCTGGTTTTTTCTCACAGTCAGACCACTTTGACAGTTAATGACAGAAACACAGTGTGAGAAAGCACTACTAAAACAGTAAACTTCCCTTGTGGTGATTTCCCTGCCCACCCCCATCTTCCATTTAGTTTCCTGAGGTTCGGCTACAGTCAACTAAGGTCCAAAAATATTAAATGGAAAACTCCAGGTTAAAAAAAAAATCATTAATTTAAAATTGAAAGACATTCTGGAAAACATGATGAAATCTCTCTCTTCTACATGGAGTGTGAGCCATTCTTGCAACCCACTTATTATCACCGAATAGCTCCTGCCATCAGCAGGTCAGCTGTCAAGGTACAGCTGCACCTGGGGTCACGTAACCTGTATTTTACTAAATAACAGCCTGAAGCGTAAGAGCTGTGTTGCTAGTAACTTGAATATGTCAAGGAGAGGTTGTGAGGTGCTTCAATTTTAAAAGGGTAAAAAGAAAAGTGAAAGCAATGTAAAGTTGCTAAGGTCTACAGCAAAAACAAATGTCAGTCTGCCAACTACAGAGGGGAAAAGGGAATGTTTCCCAGCTTTGCCGTATCAGCGACTGCGCAAAGTACAGTTGCCATCACCATGTGTAATAACCACACCACACTGTGTGGTTAAGATAGGACTTGGTGCCTTCCTTGGAGGGTGTTAGAGCATGTCTTCCATAGACAAAGAGAGGTGATATTACTATACTTAGGTGTTTGTGAGGATGCAGAATCCATCTTTAACATCTCTAGGAATCTGCCAAGTGTCCTGTTCTCCTTCAGTGGCCAATTTCTCCTCTTTGCAGATACATGCTGGGAAACATAGCTGTAGATAATCATGGTTTCACACACCGCCTTCCTGGGAAACTGATGGTATATTCCTGCCCCAGCACAAGTTGGAGATGACTTCTTTAATTACTGAGCCTAGGAGTTAAGTACCGAACTGTCTGGTTTGGACTTGTATTAGTTGCTTTTCTGTTACTGTGATTGAAAAACAAACAAACAAAAACAACAAAACCTAAAAATTAAATTTAAAGAAGAAATGGTTTATTTTATCCTATAGTTCCAAAGGATAGAGGCTCTCATGACGGAGAAACTGTGGTGACAGGAGCAGGAATCTAGCTGATCACATTGTCATCCACGCTAGGAGCACAGAGAACAGGAAGTGCAGCTAGGCTGTGCAACCCTCAAAGCCTTCCCCCAGGGCCACACTTGCTCCAGTAAGGCTCCACTTCCTAAAGGTTCAATAACCTCCCCAAACAGCACCAGTAATCTGGGAGCAAATTCCAGGTATATGAGCCTCTGGGAGACATTTCTCATTCAAAGCACCACAGCACCTTCATCTACCTGTTGGAACCAGGGGCAGTGGGAAAGCCACCCTCTTCATGCCAAGGGCCCTCCACCCAGCGCATTGTTCCAGCACTAATGTGGTGCTAGTGGGGTAGACTGCCACCAGAGGGCCTGTGTGATACAGACACAGCTGCTGTGGGGTCTCTGAAAGGAGAGCTGTCTTTCTCCTCTCTTCAGACCCTTATCTGTAAGACAAGGTCTTGGATCTGCTATGAACTAGGATAGCGGTTGAACTTGGAAATCATTACAGTATTGAGTACAGAACATGGGTGATCATAAATTAATTCTCAACACCATACTATAGCTGATTATCTCAGCAAAATGTAGTCAAGTATCCACTCCTGGTTATTATACTGATTAAAATTTTTTTAAAAACCACATTATTTTACTTTTTTCACTCCATATTAAAATCCTCTCTATTCCTGAAAATAATTAGAAACTGATTTCATTAAACATAAACCCATTATTTGATAATGAAAATAATTATATCAACTTCATATGTAAGTTGGTTTCTAGGTCCTCTTCCATTTTGTTGATTTATTTTTCTGCTTTTAAATTATAGCCATGTTTGCTGAGAAGATGGCTCAGTGGTTAGAACCTGGTGTCCTCTTCTGTCCTCCTTGAGCAAGTGCATGTACACACACACACACACACACACACACACACACACACTACACTACACTACACTATACTACACTACACTACACTACACTACACCAAATGTGATGTGAGCAGAAATATTTATTAACCCATTGTGTCTGAGAGCTGTTTGCCATAGCAATTGACAGTCTTTCGAATAAACTTTACAATCATAATTTTTAAATGCTGCTATCAAGAACAAAGGGGAGAGTCTGTCTACTGAGCAGCTTTTCTGTGTAGACTGAGCTCTCCCTGACGCAAAACCTTAGTTTAGTTCACTTTTCCTGATCTGCTTTGATGCCCTCCAGACTTTCACTATTATTTCTATTACAGAATGCCCCAAATTATTGTCTCCCACTAACATTTTGGCTGAGAGGCTTTATTTGCTTAGGCTGTGTTTGTGGGAGGTGGAATATTTGGGCAAACACAGATTTAGAGTCACACTAAACTCTATTTCTGTGAATGATACGGTTGAGTTTTGCATGAGCTATTCTAAATCTCAGTTTTCTCTTCTAGAGTAATAATAATTCCCATCTTGGAAGATGTTGTGTGACATTTTCTGGGGAGAAATATTTACTTACCAACAGAGAGGGCACCAACAACAGATTAAAGTAACAATTATTTAAAGAGCTAGTTTTTAATTTGTGTGGGTGTTTTGCCTGCATGCATACCTGTGTACCTCATATGCGCAGTGCCTTCGGAGTCCAGCAGAGGGTGTTAGATCCCCTGGAACTGGAGTTACAGATGGTTATGAGCTGATGTGAGGGGGCGGGGAACCAAATCAAAATGAGGGGTTGCTTACAGGAGTGTGTGTGACCCAAAAGTTGCCCTAAGGAAAGTCTCACTCTGGTATGAACAATGGCTTTTCCATACCTCCGTAGATGGAGTCCCAGCTCTTCAGTTAACTTTCTTCTACTATATACTCTTATAAATTATATAACTTTTCTATATACTCTGACACCTCCTGAAACTATTACACATCCCTTCGACAAAATTATATACACCTGGGAGGGGAGCGCAGGCCCAAGGGAGCGGCTGCAATCTCAGGTGCGTCTAATAACACTGCCCATGCCGCCTTTCTGGGAAGGAAAGTCAACAGGGCAACTTTATTGAAAAGGACTGGCAGGCAGTGCAGCTCTTTTAAGATAGTAAAAGCTGTTACCTTCAAAGGATAGTGCTGCACTGCAGAGGGGCTATGAGGGTTAATCAAAATAATACACATAAAACACCAGGTACACAGTTCAACCTTAATAAATCATGATTGTTATCCTCATTATCACTCTTAGTTTGACAGGTAATTCTGTCTCTTCACTCCCTTTGTCTCTCCTAAGTTCTCTTGATCTCACTCTCCATTTCTTCCCTCTCTTCCTCACTGTGCTCCTTCACAATCCAGAATGTATGTCCACAGGAAGAAATCGGGTCCTAAATTAAGCTACAGTGTTGCCACCAACTAAGCAATTCATATTCTACCCCATCCTGTAAGAATAAGATTGTTTACTCCTAGTGGTTAAAACCTGAAGTTTACTTCTTCGTTGCAATGCACTGACATTGAAAACCTCCTGAACTGGATTTGTCTTTACAAACCTTTGGGTATTTATTGTACATGAGCTCTTTTGTGATGTATTTCTTTGGAGGGAAACAACACAGGACTCACATCAGAGGGACCCCAACTCAAAAACTGGTTCTGCCCTAGATCTGGTCATCAATCTCTCAAGCAGAAAATCATCTACCCGGAAACAGATGTTTGCAGCCTCTTTCTCCTGAGAGTGCTTCCCAATGATTCCCCATCGTCCATCACCTCTGTTCCTCCTTCCAGCCCTCTCACTGTTTTTCAGTCTGGATCTGCTCTAGCTTCATCAGGATGACCTCAGAAAACAGGCCACACCAAGGTCTTTTCACCAGGGTCAGAGTGTCTTCCCTGACCTGATCTCAGCTTCTGAACATGAGTTCGAAACCTCCCCAGGGGAATCTGGCACTTTCTCTAGAACAGTGATTCGCACCTTTCCTAATGCTTCCACTCTTGAACGCAGTTCCTCATGTTGTGGTGACCCCCAGCCAAAGTATAATTTCATTGCTACTTCATAACTGTAATTGTTTAGGAATCATAGGGTAAATATCTGTGTTTCCTGATGGTCTTAGGTGACCCCTGTGAAAGTGTCGTGAGCCAGAAGTTGAGAAGCACTGCTCTAGAGGAATTGAACTGGTAGAATGTGTGGGGGCGAGGATTAATTAGAGTGATTTACAGGCTGTGGTCCAGCTAGTCCAACAATGGCTGTCTACCAACGGTAAGTCCAAGAATCCCAGTTATTCAGTTCACGAGGCTGGATGCCTCAGCCGGTCTTCAGTATGTGCAAGAATCTCAAGGAAGTGTGCTCTTATATCAGAGAAGGGACAGACTTGCCAGTGAGCGTGAGGGTCGGCCTTCCTGCCGACTCTCTAAAATGAGCAAGGCTTAGACACCAAACATTCATTTTCTTTTTCAACTCTCCGGGCAGCCGCCCTTTTTCTATGAACTATAGATCATACCTTCAGAAGCACGGTTCATCTTCTCCCTTCCCCCACTGTGGCACAACAGCCATCCCTGTACATTGTAACTCCACAACGTCTTTTGAAGGCATCTCCTGAGAGGTGACTCATGGATTCTCATGCAGCCACCCACCATAACTGAGACACACATTTGCTTTCCCTTTGACCATGACAGGAACTCTCTGCTGACATCACCATCCCCATGCCTTTCATTCACCAGCCTGTCCTGTCACAGAACCCTTTCTAGGCACAAGCACAGCTTTTCTTCATTTCTATACAAAATCTATCAACAGCGATTGATCTTTCTGAATTACCTTAAGAAGCCATCACCCTGACAGTCACACCATACTTGGCTTCACCTACTGCATAGCTTTCAGATCTGCTTCCACACTAAAACACGCCTGGGTTAAAATCTGGCTTTGCCCCTTCCTAACTACAGCCGTAGAAAAACTGCCTCATCCCAATCGATATAAATGAGATTATTCGTGGTATTCATCAATAGTAGATTACTGGTAAGTTTACCACATCTATAAAGCTCCTGTTAATCAAAGGTTGAACTGCAGTTGAAGGCA
The DNA here is from genome assembly GCA_028658305.1 of Pachyuromys duprasi. Classification (NCBI taxonomy): domain Eukaryota; kingdom Metazoa; phylum Chordata; class Mammalia; order Rodentia; family Muridae; genus Pachyuromys; species Pachyuromys duprasi. Next base: position 31,134,801 of record CM053754.1, on the reverse strand, counting down.
TGACGGCTTACACCTGGAATCCAAGAACGTTCAGGGTCTGAGGGAAGAGAATTGCTCCAGCTTTGAGATCAGCTTGACTTACACAATTGGTCCTAGGCTAGCATCAGCTACAGAGTAAGACCTAGTCTCACAAACAAGAATACGGACTCTTTCCCCACTCCTTCAATTCGAGTTTGTCTTGTGACTTGCTTTGGTCATTAGAGTCTGCAACATTAATCTTGTACAGTTTGCCAGCTCCAATGCTGCAGCAGCTTGACCTAGCCTCTGAACAGCTCTGCGAGAGCTGCACAGACCTCCGCTTTGCCTGCGCTAGGCACATAACAGAGGCTGAGGTTCTCTTTCCTGACTAACTGCCTGGTGAGTCCCAGGCAAACCCAGTGGCACCTCTACACACTGGGAAGCCCCCTGGGCAACCCACAGGGCTCTGAGCCTGTGTTAGCCACTAGCATTTTGCAGTGATAGCTATGCATGATCGCATGAGGGTATATGCAAATATGGTTACTGTTTTGAAAGCAGGAAAAGTATGCTGGCATAGCACCTTACAGGGATGTCATAAGTGTTAAACAAGGAAGTCCACGTGGCACAGGACATTCACCATTAACGCATTATTCCCTCATTCTGCATACTCCAGTAGCTCATGGCTTGACTGTTTACTGTTACCTAAATGAGCTCTATTCCTTCTTTCATACCTTGCTTCCGAGCTTTAAGCAGACTGAATGCACTTCCGTCTCCTTGCTTAATTGTTCTTATCCCACCCAGGATTCACGCCTCACCTCAACGCCCACTTCTGGATGAAACCTCTAACTTATCTATACCTAGATAAGAGGGGTCAAGACGATGAGACTTTGAAGCCAAACAAACCTACCTCTGATTGCTGGCTCTTCACTACCACTAGATTAGATATACAAATTTGGTTAATATTTTAAAAGCATTTCCAAACTTCATCTTCCAGTCCTATAAGACAGGCTGTTGCAAGCATTAAATGACAGTGTCTGACCTGCGACATGCATTCAACCAGCATTAGATCCTTTCACCCTCCCTGCCTGCAATTCTCACAGCTCAGTCCACCGTTCTGCACTTGGCTATAATCTTGAGTACTTGCTTCATACCCTACTTAGAAAAAGAGGGCCTTATTTATCTTGGAGGCCCACACAGTACCTTATACGGTTATTTCCACATGATAAACACTCAATAAATATTTACTGCATTGGAATTTTAAAATTGCCAAGTTTCACAAGCAATGCTGGAGTAGAAGCTATTTTGGCTGGGTGGTCATTGGAAAGTTTATAGAAATCTTAGAAGCAAACTGTTTCTGTGTGTGTGTCTGTGTGCGCGCGCGCGCGCACAATTTAATGAAAGAGATTGAATCTGAGACAGATGGAAGGCCATGCAGGACCATGGTACCAGTTTAACCAGAGCAGAAGGCTGAGGGCAAAGCTAAAAGGAGGGCTAGAGAAAGTTCATCTTGTTTGGCTTTGCTTTCAGATAATAGAGTCATGAAGAGGTTGTGATTATTGTCTCTTTCTTTTATAAAAAAAAAAAAGTAAGAAGTCTATGCATTATAGAAAGTGTGGGGAATACAAATAAGAAACAACAGAAATGAGCAAGTGCCCCTAATCTGATTCAGGGACCAACGCTGTCAACACTGTGTTATCTCCTTCCACACATTTTCGAAATACAGGTGTGATGCAAACCCAACCATTTTATGGACACCTCTATCGAAATGTTTCAACAGTTGTCATTTCCCAATGTTTTTATTATTCTCTTCCTCTTTCTGAACCACTTGAATACAGGTGGCATATGATGACTCACTAAACACTTCATTATGGTTTGGTCTTCTGTGTTTAGGCAGAGTCTCCTGTCCCCCAGGCTAGCCTCCAACTTACTCTACACATTAGAAAAAAAAAACTTGAACTTCCTCCTGCCTCCATCTCCTGAATGCTATGATTACAGAAGTGTGCTAATTTCCACAGTGCTTTGGATTGAGCCCAGGGCTCCGTGAATGCTTGGCGGGTACTCTGCCAACAGGGCTACATACCCAGCCCTTCAATGTGTTTTTCTTAAGAACAAGGACACTTTTCCCAATGACAAAGGTACACCATCACAATCAGAAAACAGATGATGATATCACACTAACACTCACCCACAAAACCCTTCAAACTTTGCTAATTACCCAATAATTTCCGTGAGCCAATTCCAGATCACACATTACATGTAGACACCTGTCTTTTTAGACTTTGTAACAATCTGAAAGAGTTCTTCAATGTTTGATTGTCTTTCAAGACCTTGCCGTCTTTTGAAGAGTATTAGCCAGATCCTTTTAATCTGTCCATGAGGAGACTCAATTGTGAATTTTCATCAGGAAGCCCTGCATGGTGACCATCATTCATGCAAAGCCAATGTGTCTCATTGATGATGACTAATTTGGGTCACTGGCTCAAGGTGTAGGCTCCTTTTTCTCACTTTCCTCTGTTGAATTTTCACCTACCAACTTCACACCCAGTGCTGGTTCTTGCCTGAGCCAACCATCAGGAAGATGATTTTCAAAGAGTGGCTCTCTGAACTCTGCATTCCTTCTGTGTCTTGGCTGTAAGACAAGGTTCCTGTCTGTCACAGTCACTTATGGCTCTTTACTGCTTTGTCTGGTGGGCTGAGTCCTAGCACCACCACTATTGGTGCTTGAGTTGTCCCAGGCTTCATTTAAGGAGCTCCTTCAAGCTGGCTCAGATGGTCCCTAGATGTGTCACATTGTTCTCTAGCACAACAGAAATGTTCCAGTTGCACATTTTCCCTGTCCCATTTGGTGAGTGTCACCAAATACAAGACTTGATAGTGGGCAACCCTGGGAAACAGAAATATGTGTACACAGAGAGAGAGAGATACATGTGCCATACACATCTGTATCTATACCTGTAATTAACTCCTGAATTCTTACCCACACTCCAGTTCCAGTCAGTGGCTACCAGGATTACTCTGTCCCTTCCCTCTGTATAGTTTCTTCACTTCACTCATAATGAGAAACAAAGCTCATTATCTTCAGTGTACTTGTTGGCTAAACTCTCACCTTCCATTCAGAACAAATCTTTCTGAGACAGTAGATGGCTCCTTGACTGTCTCTTCAGCCCTAATCACATCAGCTACCTCCCAAGACACTTCTTTACCCCTAGCTGTACTCGTCAGCCCTGAAGTTACATGGCCTGAAACACAATGCAGACCCTCAAAAGCTGCTTCTAGTAAATTAGAAAGAAAGAAGGATAAAGGGAAAGAAAAGAGAAGAGGTAAGAAAAAATAGAAAGGAAAGAAAAGAAAAGAGAAAAAGCCCAAGGTGTCAAGCATGCTAGTGTAACATTCTATCACTAAGACTTAACCTTAGCACAAAAATAATGGAATTTGATTTGGGTATTCAAAGGTCTCACTGGAAGATACAAAGTAACATGGGCTTCCAGAAGTGTTGGGCATCCTGACCAAAGTATTGAAACAGGGAATTAGGGGGACTCTCCCACATTCAATGAGCTCAAACTATACGCTCCAGTATATGGAACCAACAACACAGAGTCAATAAGGATGCTGTTGCCCATAGAACCAGTGGTTCCTCTTACACAAATTGGATATTGGGCTGAAAGAGTCTGATGCTGGAAATCTTGATATCTCCACAAACTCTGTGTAGCAGGAGAGGCCCTGTCTCCTCCAACTTCCACATTTCTGAGGTTCCTATAGGACTAACAGTTACAAATGGTTCGGTTCTGAGTGCCATGTAGGTGGCTGAGAATTGAACCCAGGGACTCAGGAGGAGTAGCCAATGTTCTTAATCACTGACAGATGTCTCCTACCTAGAAGAGACTCTGGGGCCAGTTACTATAATAAGAAATATTTCTCATCCCATGCTAAGACATAAAAAGCTGGAGAGATTGCCCATGGACTACGACCCCAGGGTATCAGAAGAAGTTTGAATGGTGTGACATGAAGGCAGTGAGTTGGTGTCAGTAGAGGGAGGGCTATAGACCCCAGAATTTCATCACCTGTTTTAGCCACCTCACAAAGTTTCTTTCCTGTTTAATTGTCCACTTTTGAATTTTCTAACTAGCAGCCAAGTTTTCAATCTGTCTTCCTGCCCACATTTTGAGAGCAAAAGTAAACTCTTCCTACAAGTTACATGAACACATACCTCAACCTAAGAAGCCCCAGCTTGGAGCAAAAACTGGGCATTCACACCAATCCATCAGACACACACAGAAATTCCTTCTAAGCATCTAGCTTGTGGGAAGGGAAGCCCCAGTGTGGGTGGGGGAACAGAAGAAAGGAAATCAACAAAGCAAAGAGAGTCAGTATAAGGAAGACTTTGGGGGCTGGAATGATGGCTCAGAGGTTAAGAACACTCGCTGTTCTTCCAAAGGTCCTGGGTTCAATTCCCAGCAACCACATGGTGGCTCATAACCAGCCATAGTAAGATCTGCAGGCATTATGTTGTATAAATAATAAATAAATCTTTAAAAAAAAGGAAGTCTTTAGGAGAAAGGGCTAAAGACCTAAGAACCTGTTTTCAGGGGTCAGGGAGACACAAGGAAGGATTGCAACAGGAAAACAGGAAGGAGAGCTAAGTATGTGTAGAGGTGTGCCTCAGGCTGGCAAAGCTGCTGGTGAACTACCTCCTCACAAGTAGCAGATATCTGCAGCACAGAGAGGCAGGCCTGCCAACCTCAGCCTAACTGTAGAGGATGAGGTTTACTACATTATTACATGGGCTCATATGTTTGAATACAGCTAGTTCTCTCTATGTCTCAAGATGTGAGCTCTCGGCTCCCTGCCTGCTGCCATGATGGTCATGGCCTCTAACCCTCTGGAACCGTGAGCCCCAAAGTAAACACTGTCCTTTATAAGTTGCCTTATAAAGGTTATGATGTGTTATCATAACCTTTATAATAGAAAAGTATGAGAAAGAGATTCTTTTCCTGTTAGGTAATTTGTATGATTTTCCTAAAAAATTCCTTTTCTACAAAGTTAGAATCGCTGCCTGAGTTCAGTTCTTCTTTAGAGCATTCTGGGCATTTTAAGGCTATGAAAGCAGGTGAGAGTTGACCCAACTTAGTGACTACATGGATATGTCTCAGATCCTTTTGCATTGTTTTTGCTATGAGTTGGTTGTTCTGTTGGGAAGGTTTAGGTAGGGATTATTTTTTCTTTCAGGTTTCTGAAAGGCTTCACACCCATTAGAGGCCTCCATACAAGCTGTCTTGAGAACACAAGTGTGGTTAGCGCACCAATCCAAAGGCAGACTTCCACATTCGAGGCTGCGCTTGTTGACAATTAAGCCTGTCCATCAAAAAGAAATGACTCTGGTAAGAAACACAGGGAGGCAAAAGGCTAAGACAACAGAGGAACAAGGAAGGCAGAGCTACTGCTGAGACAGAGGCTCACTCATGGTTGGATGTGACCAGAATGTTCACGTTACCGGATGCCAGACTGGGAAACATCCTGTCAGTGATGATCACACAAAGAGAAGGTACATTCACTTAAAATTTTGGCTAAAAATGCAGCCTAAAAAACCTGCAAATAAAAATGAATGACAGAATGCTGTTTTCTGAACACTGGAAGAAACCTGACTCACTGCAGTCGATAGAGAACTGATTGCTATGGAGTGCTAAGCGGAACAGATCTTACAGCTAGTGCACGTGTCTCAAGGGCCCAAGGAGCTGTGAGGTCCAAGCTCTGATGCCAGGATAGTCACAGGAGGCCAGGAGGTCAAAGAGATTTAGAGAAGCCATGGGCAGACAAGACATGTTTTATTCATCGGCACACAGGCCACACACAAGCAGGTATTGCCATACATACAGACACTTACACAGGCTACACAAAGCAAATGCACAGGCTCACAGACAGAGACACACAGCCAGGCAGGTAAAGACAAAGGCTCTGGCTGCAATTAAGGCTATTGTCTCCGGCCTCAAGATCATACAAAACTTGCACAAAAGTTGCATTCGGCCAAAAATGGTTACATAACCCATTGCATCACTGTTTACTTGGGGGTTCCCTGGATATCTAGTGCTAGCCATTTTGTGCTGACTCACGGCCCAGTTATCCAGGATCAGTCATGTTTTAGCTGATTCATACCATATATGCAAGCCAGCACCATGTTTTCTAAACATAAACTGACCCCTATGACCTTTTGTTTCCAACAGGCCACCTGACACAAACCAAACGGCATGGGGCCAACACATGAAGCAAGGTTTCCCCAACATGGATACAGTGTCCACTACCAACCAATAACATACTTCGTTTTTTCTGAGTTTAAGGACTCAAAATCTTTCCTAAAACATTCATCAAATAGCGAAAGCCAAACAAGTGTTGGATAAACTCTCAGCCAACACTGGGTGACAATCTCCTTAAAGACAGACATCAGGACAACAACAGTGAATACTTGACAGGTCTTCTCTGATGACCTGTGTTCCGCCAGACATGAAATTAACAGACTTAACAGACTGTGTTACAGGAGAATGTGTACAGGGACCATAACTTAAAGACATGATGTTTCATTAAAAGTAAGCCATAAGTTGGGGGAGAGGGCTTAGTGCAGCAGTTCTCAACCTGTGGGTCTCGACCTCATCACCTAAGACCATCAGAGAACATAGGTATTTACAGTATGGTTCATAACAGTAGCAAAACTGCAGTTATGAAGTTGTGACAAAAATAATCTTATGGTTCCACCGCAGCACGAGGAACTACATTAAGCGGTCACAGCATTTAGAAGGTTGAGAACCACTGGTTTAGTGGTAAGGCACTTGTCACCAAGCCTGATGATCTGACTTCAATTTGGGACCCATATGGAAGAAGAAAAGAAGTGATTTCTAAGCGGTGACTTCTGACCTCACCAATGTGACCTGCACGCACACAATGAGTGCCTGCGCGTACACACGCACAAACACACACACATACAGACATACACACACAGGAGTAAATAATAAATAAATCTAAGCCATCAAGTAGACAGCAGAATGGGATCACAGGCAAAGAGACCCTTGTAGAACAAAGGGTCTGTTGCGGTTTACACAAGCCGGAGCTAAATAGGGCTTACAATGCAAAACCAGACGATGGACAGAACCTGAGAACTAGGCAAAGCAAGACTTGCAGGTCTCTAGTGGCTTACAGCAAGATGAAGACCAGTGAGTCAAAGGCAACCTAAGGCTGCAGTCAGAAGAAGTAGCCAAGCTAGAATGAAGGCATGGAAAGAATCAGGAGTAAAGGCTGCCTCTGCTGGTGTCAACACAGCTGGTAAGAGAGAACCTCACTTCAGAAAATGCCTCCATCAGATTGGCCTGTAGGGAAGCCTGTGAGGCATCATCTTGATTAATGATTGATGTGGGAGGGTGCCACCCCTGGGCAAGTGGTACCCTGGATCGTACGAAAAAACCAAGCTGGGCAATCCACGGGAAACAAGCATTCCTCTGTGGTCCCTGTCTCTACTCTGCTTGAGTTTCTGCCTTGGCTTCCCTTGATGATGGAATGTTATTAGGACATGTAAGTTAAATAAACCCTTCTCTTCTTAAGTGGCTTTTAGTGATAGTCTTTATCATAGCAACAGAAGCCAAACTGGGAAAGCTGTCACTAGTCCTCAGATTGGGAGGACATATGGGGACAGAAAGACTAACTAAAAAAGTTATGTGTTTAGCTTGAGATACCTGTTGAATATCTGAGTAGATGTACTGGCTGGTTTTGTATATCAATTTGACACAAGTTAAGAGTCATCAGAGAGAAAGGACTCTCAGTTGAGAAAATGCCTCCATGAGATCCGGCTGTTAGGCATTTTCTCAATTAATGATCAATGGAGGAGGGCCCAGCCCATAGTGGGTAGTGCCATCCTGGGCTGGTGGTTCTGGGTTCTATAAGAAAGGCTGAGCAGGCCATGGGAAACAAGCCAGTAAGCAGTGCCCCTCCATGGCCTCTGCATCAGCTCCTGCCTCCAGGTTCCAGCCCTGCTTATGTTCCTATCCTGACTTCCTCCAATGACAGATTATGATCTGGAAGTGTAAGCGAAATAAACCCTTTCTTTCTCAACCTGCTTTTTGGTTGTGGTGTCTCACCATAGCAATAGAAACTCTAAGACAGTAGACTTGGACAATCTAAACTACAGAAGCTAAAAATGAAGACATGAATTTAGGAATTTCAGCATGGAGGCTAAAGGCTTGACCCTAAATAAGATCTCTTATGAAATGAGATTAAAAAGAGAAATACAGGCTGGGCGAGGGGGTGGTAGAGGTACAAGCCTTTAATCCCAGAACTCAAGAGGTAGAGACAGGTAGTTCTCTGAGCTTGAGGCCAGCCTGGCCTACAGAGTAAGTTCCAGGACAGTCAGGGCTACACAGAGAAACTCTGTCTCGAGAAACCAAGAAAGGAAGGAAGGAAAGAAGGAAGGAAGGAAAGAAGGGAAGAAGGAGAGAGGCAGAGAGAGATTGAGAAAGAGAAAAATGCAGGCACTGAGACCCAAGGCTCTTCAATATGCCAGGATTCAAAGAGAAAAGAAAGCAGAGAATACAGGATAGAAGAGGAGAGGACTTTAAATATGAAAAGTGTCACCAGTTTGTAATGCAAAACAAAGTGAGGAAAAACAGGAAATGTTTTGGGTGATATTAAAAGGTCAATTAAAAGTTGAACATTGGGCTGGAGAGATGGCTCAGAGGTTAAGAGCACTTGCTGTTCTTCCAAAGGTCCTGAGTTCAATTCCCAGCAGCCACATGGTGGCTCACAACCATCTCCATTGTAATCTGGTACCCTCTTTCTGGCTTACAGGCACATATGTAGGCAGAATACTATATACTGTATAAATAATAAATAAATAAATCTTTTTTAAAAAAGTTGAACATTTACCATTAGTATAAAGTGAAGGTCATTGACCTCTTTGGCAAGGATAGATACAGAGTAGACATACAACCTTTTTTTTTTTTTTTTCCCCCTGTAAGCCCTACTTAGCTGCAGCTTGCATTATCTGTAGAGTAGTAACTGCAAAGACTTGATTGGAGTAAGTTATACAGAGATCTGGAGCGGCTAACCTGAGAAGGTTTGTAAAGGAGGTATAACATGGCATGCAGACAATGATAAATGGGGCTCAACTGATCCTGGTAAGAATTGGATACCCTTAATTATTAAGACTTGTCCATATTGTTGAGTGTGTGATTCTTAGATCAAAAGGGTCGGCTGATGACAGGCAGATCACAGCAAAGGAAAATCTTAAGAGCACACAAAGGACACAAAAGTAGTTTCCCCAGATAGTTGACAGGCAGACCTTTGAAATGGCACATGTAAATAAATAAATTGAGGCACATGTAAATAAAAGAACTGAGTGTTTGTAGTTCAAAGTATAGACTCTCAATAATTTGTTTGGTTTTTTTTTTTTTTTGGTTTTGTTTGGTTTTTTGAGACAGCATTTCTCTGTGTAGCCCTGACTGCTCTGGGCTCGATTTGTAGACCAGGCTGACCTTGAACTCACAGAGATCCATCTGCCTCTGCCTCTGCCTCCCAAGTGCTTGTAAAGGCCACCATGCCAGGCCTTATCAATACTTTGTTATCTTTAAGCTTTCATTAGCATTTAGCTAATCAGAAAACTACTGAATCTTCTGGTAGACTAGTAAATCTGACCATCAATTTAAGTCAACATAAATTATAGATCATCGATCCACCTAATTAATTTCTTAAGATTATTGTAATGACCAAGGTATAGCCATTTGTGCTTGGACTCACAGCTACTCAAGAGATTGAGATAGCAGGATTACTTGTGTTGGACCCCCGAGGTGGGGAGACCCTCCATTCCTCGGGATAGACACCAGACCCCAATAACCAACGAAGACGAGAGCTTGATGCAACAGCAAGAGGTTTTACTCAGTAGCCAGCACACCGGGGCTCTGCACACAGCTCCCACGCAAGGGGGTGGTGCAGAACACTGAGCAGCAGAATCACAAAGTTTATAAAGGCAAAAACCGCAAAACTGGAGGGGGTTTAGGAGTAAGGGACTTTTCTAACAGGGTGGTCAGTGATTGGCTGTGCCCAGGTGTGGTGACTAGGGGGCGGTTAGGGACTGTTTGTACTTCTTGGTCCAGGAACAAAGAAGGGCATTTCTTTCACAAGTTTAAGTTCCCATGGTTAGGGCCAAGTTAAAATTTTTTACCCTTACACTTGGGTCCACATGTTTGAGTCCAGCCTCGGCAACCAAATGTCAAGAAAAAAAAGGTTGTAAATTTACTCTGCATATGGTGATCTGAGCTTACCAGTAAATGTAGTCAGTTCAAACATTGTGCACCACAAAATTCAAATTACATAAGGGGCATGTAGCTTAAAACTTTGTTTGATGAACTTGAAGCTCAATGGTAACCTCCATCCCACTGGGCAAAAGACAAAGCAACAACAACTCTAATTAGTCTGTTTAGCTTGAACTTGCTCTCTTTGGGATACTCGCCAGTCAGACCTAGCCCTGTTTCCTTCTTCTCCTAAGGTTAATGTTGGCTTGGTCTGTCCTAGGATTTGGAGGGACCAGGACCTTTAGTTCCTTACCAGCTGTGATACTTCATGGCTGTTTTGATCTTGTCTATGGCTGACAGGCATTGCTACGGTTTCCAGCTTTGGTTTTGTTGTTGTTGTTGTTGTTGTTGTTGTTTTATCTATTTAAACTGGTGCTAGCTTCATCTGCTGGTGGCCTGACGTGTGCGTGTCTCTGTGGCTGGGGCGGTACCCTGCTGCCAGTTACCGGTACAAGAGCCTCTGGAAACCTCTCTTCTCCACCTCTAGGCATTAGAAATTCTACAAAGCACAGCCAGGAGACCTCTCACTCCCCCAGTACGGCTGACTCACCATGTTTGAGGGGAGATAGTGGCCATACCTCATATTCTTCTGTCTCCTGCAGCCTTTTCTAGAAACATAGAAGGTCTCCGACTTGTTAATCAAGGCTAATAACAATGGAAGACTCTGTCTCTCCCACCTTGCCTCGCAGTCTGCCTTCCCTGCTCTCAGTGCTGTTGTGTTCACCTCAGAGAAACAAGGACAAGCTTCTTTGTCTCCTCAAGCTCACCTGCTTCATCCAGCAAGTCTGCTCCTTCCCGCCACTGGGGTTCCAGCTACAGACACAGAGTCCAGAGCTCCTTCTCAAGATCTCACCTTCTTCCAGGCCCAGCTCTCCGGTTCCGATAGGCTCTCCTCTGCCTGTGATCTTCCCACACTATAAACTCATCCTCGCAAAGGTGACATGAGGCCATAGCAGTCACAGAAAATTAGCAAAACAAGAAGAAAAAATGCTGAGGGTGGGGACTAATTTTAAAAGAAAATATATCATTTTGGTTTTTTAAGACCGGGTTTCTCTGGGTAGCCCAGGCATCCTGGAACTCACTCTGTAGTCCAGCCTGGCATCAAACCCAGAGAGATTCACCTACCTCTGTTTCCCAAGTGCTGCTAAGATTAAAGGCGTTCGCCACCACTATCTGCTCCAAGAAAATATTGTAATTGTTTCCCAGGAACTGAATACAAAGGGATTGCGTATCTTCGGCGACCTTACCAGTACACTACTGTTGCCCCAAGATCGCTTTAGCTTATCTGAGTGCTGACTGGGGATTGAGTTGGATGTGGGGGTAGGCTGAGGAGTTAGTTCCCTCGAACACTCCCATGTTGTGTGAACTTTTTTTTTTTTTTTGAGAAGATGTGAGATAAGGTACAGCTGGCAGACACAAAGAAATGACTCTACCTAAGTGTAGTTTAGTGAACCAGTAAGTTCAGCTGGAGTCAGGGGTTACTTACAGAACATGAACAACTCATGGGGTGGCTACACCAATGAAGGAAAAAAAAATTATTCTCTCAGCATCTATTAACTGCTTATAAATCTTTACGGGGGGAAGGGGAGGCACATCTAGCAACCATTAACTGTCTAAATCGTTGGTTAGCGTAAAGACCCCGTGAGCCCCGCCCCTCTCCATGAGGAAAAGTCAATGGGCCTGGTCTTGTGCACGTCTCCTGCAGGTAATGCCAGCTTCAGAAGCTGACGAGTCAAGAGAGCAACAGCCTTTTCACATCCGGCCGCTGGAGTCCCGCAGCCCTCTGAGATGGAGGCTAGGCTTACAGAAGGGAGGAAGGCAGCCATTGGCAACAGGCTTCCTGGCCTGAGCGGCATTATGTGAAACTGATTCCTTTCTCCTCACTGAGCACCGCTGCCTGGCGTGGAAGGAATTTTGGACCCACGGCCATTTTGCGAACTGATAGATGCGAACTGCCTCTGCTTGGCGGAAAAATCTCTTTTATTACCCACATCTTTTTGGTTGTGAGCCTAGGCTAGCTGAGCCATCTCTGCAGCCCTCTTACCCATGTCTTACGTTCAGTTGAAATACTAACTGCTATGGGATATGTCCTTTAATGGAGTTCCAGAAAGGAACTTGAGCCTTCAAGGTCCATTTAGACTTTTCCTGGTGAAGGAATGTGCTTGTACAGAGCTATGTCATTGTGGCTCATTTTTCAATCATTTTCCCCTAGGTGTATGCTATTGCACAGTCTGAAGTTCCAAATGTGATCCAGGAAATTTGATTTCCTTGCTTTCTGTTCACCTTTCTTCTATTTGGTGGGCTGGTTTAACATAATATGGAAAATAGGGGAAAAATGAAGAAAACAGGCATGCCTCTATGTTCATACATGTAGCACATAGGACATTATATGTATGTAGGTCTGTCTGTATTTATATGCAAGCAAACAGCAGATACAGTGTCTTTGTAAGATAGAGACATGGCCAGGTATGATGGCACACACTTGAAATCCTAGCCCTTGTGAGACCGAAGCAGAAAGACCATGAATTTGGGGCCAACCTAATTAAGCTACATAGTGAGACCCTGTCTCAAAAAGTGAAAATAAGTAAACAAAATACAGGCATGCAATTAGTGTGTTTGTGGGTAGGTAAAAACATGCAGATGTTTGTGTAAATAATAAATGCCCTGAGCTTCATACTCAGGTGTAAGCTGGGCACCCCACTTGAGAAGCACAACGTTTTGTGTTGTTGATCTATTGTGTGCACCACTTCCTTCAGGCTGGAGTCTTCTGCTAACCCCTTTCACTTGCCGAACTCCTAGTCCCTCTTCAAGAACCAAGCTCAAGAGCTGCCTCTTTGCTGTGCTTCAAGGCTCCTGGATTTCAAGAAAGCGTCTCTGGCATGTGGGCTTATGATTCTCTTATATACCTGTCTGCCCTCCCAGACAATGAGGCCTTTGAGTACAAGAACAGGTTTTCATTCACGTTGGCTCTGCCCCAGACCCTGCCCCTGGGCACATACTAAGCACTCAGTAAATATTTTATGAATGAGTAAATGTGGTCCTTGAATAATTATTAAGATTGAGCTGTGAAGGATGCTGAAGGACTCTCAGCCCAACATGAAAACAGACCTTGGGGTTAGAACCTTTTCCCAAGGCAGAAGGGATAGAAAAGATACCAGCTTTCTTTGGGTAGGTGTCTAAAGATGGAAGACACCTAAGTAGGTAGCATGAAGATACTTCATGTGAGTTGTGCCAAAGCCTTTACAAGTAGACATGATAAAATCGTTACTCTTTGAAAGGAAAATCCAAAAGATTTCATTGTCTTCCACAGCTGGATATGTGTGTCGTGGCTTTTGAGTTGGTTGCTTTACTTGCCACATAATCTTGGTAAGCCACACACTGTTCTGGGCCTCCATTCTGCTGTTTTGAAGGAGATAGGGGAAGGAGGACCCTGCCCACCTTACGCTGTGTGGAGGCAATGGAAATGCTCACCTGATGTAGTATTTCTTTTACTGTGAGCCAGGGCCTAGTCAGAAAAATTCCAACTACTTCCAACTATTTCACACAGAAGAAACTTTAATGAACAGGATCTAGAGGAATGGAAAAACCATAAAGGTACAGAGAGGGGATCCAGATGTTGACAACAGTCACTACTATCCCCAGTGGGAAAGAAAAGTGTGGCAAAGATGAGCTGGGGTCACCCAACTTAAGGGAAGCGCATCTGGCTGAACCTAGCTAAACATCAGTGCTGAGCAGGTGCCTCCTGATGCAGAGGGGAAGGGAAAGTACGTGAGATACACTTTGGCACCTTTCTCCTCTGCAAACCTCCTCTCACATAAATGGTCTAAAAGATAACTCAATGAGTAAAAGCATCTGCTGTAGCAGCGAGAGGACGGAGTTCAATTCCCCAGTGCCCACATAAATGCTGCACGTGGCTATGCATACCTATAACCTTCAAGTTATGTTTGGGGGGTGGGGACAAATGCTAACTGGCTAGCCAGCTTAGCAGAAACAGTGAGATTCAGACTGGGTGAGCCACCATATTTGCAGAACAACAGCCCCCATAAGTAGAAAAGATTAAAAAATCAATATAACAGATAATTTCCAGAATATGGAATTAAGTAGAAGATACCAGAGTAAGCCACACACCAAAGGTATTTCTGCATAAAAACTTTAGTTTTATAGCTGTGTATATGTGTGTGTGTTCTTGGGAGAGGGAGGTTGCCAGAAACATTCAAATCCACTATTACAAATAAAGTTCCCAGAAACTGGTTTCATCCACCAGTCAGAGTTTAGTCACATGGCTATTCCAAGCTGTGCAATTGACCAGGCAATGTTCCCTTTGATTGAGGCAGTCATTTCATCTGTCCAAAAAAAAAAAAAAAAGTTTCTTATTACTTGGAACGTTGAGAATAGACAGCAGACAGAAGCAGCTGGGGGTACAAGTTCAATCTTCAGCCCCTGAAATAAAGGAAGGTGGTACTCAATCAAGAATAGCCGAGTTCCACTACCATGTGACTATTGTGGCCATTTTCTGTTGCTGATACTGCATGGAGAGGGTAGGGGTTTTTATCAGCAAGAAATCACATTTAAGTCAAATGCATTGTCTCATTAAAATTGCATGACTTTTCCTTTCACCTTCTTCATAGTATGATTACTCTTCTTTAACACCAATTAAACACCCACCATGTGCTAAGTAGTAAGCAGAGCATGTGAGTAAGATGGGCTTGGCTCTCACAGTGCCGGGCAGAAACTCAAGGGCTATCACCACAGGAAGAGTGAAGAAGAACCTAAGGTTTTGGTATTAATCTTCCTGACTTAGTGCCTCCAGGGAGAGTTGTAAAGCTTCCTAAATTGGAAATATCAAAACAGAATTACAACTTCATCTACTGAAGAAGAAAATGGACAGCTTGTATAGGTTCCTCCCTCATCTCCAAGAACTATTGTACACCTAAACAAGAGGTCATTTGACCCAGGACATGTACCCAAAGTGGCTACAAAACACCTATAGATCATGTGTTGATCCCTGTGAGTATTGACTATTTCTGCAACATAATAAATAATAGCAATGTATTATTTAATTCAACAAATGCTTACTAAGGCCTTCCTTGCCACTGAGAAGTAAGGTATCACAGGGCTGAAAACAGCTTGCTTTTCTCCTAAGCAGAAGGTTGCATATTAGAAAGACAGCTGTGCCTGAGAGAAACAATGGAGAACAAGATGATGCCCATTAGAGCCTAAGCAAGAGTCAGCACATGGAGCTTACCTTACCTGTTCTCAAAGGGGAGTGGTTCCAGCTGCATCATCAAAACTCAGGGGGCTTAGTGGACAGATGGAGCAACTGGGCTGACACAGGGCAGGGTGAGACCAGGAGGGAGAGGCAGATACTGGAGAACTATGCATGCGCTGGGCTCAGAGTGAAGCCTCACACTGGCAGGATGATAGTGAGGAAGAAAAGGAGGTACTTCTGGATCCAGGCTCAGAAGTGCTTGTATGCTTAAAGTTATTTATTTCATCCTCAGGAACAAAACAAACAAAAACAACATGATATCATTGTTGAACACTGGAGAGATGAACAAAACAATTCGAAAATGACTCTAAGTTCAACCTTGATATCCTCAAGGTTGCCCTTGTATATCTCCTTCCCTGAGAGTGGCCAGGCATGAACATGTCTGCCTAGTCAGTGCTGGGTATTGAGGGGGAAGGATGCCAGCATTAAGATACCTAGCGCCAAGCGGGCTGTCATGGTGCATGCCTTTAATCCCAGCACTCGGGAGGCTGAGGCAGGCAGATCTCTGTGAGTTTGAGGCCAGCCTGGTCTACAAATCGAGACCAGGATAGCCAGGGCTACACAGAGAAACCCTGTCTTAAAAAAAACAAAACAAAATGAGAGATAAAGATACCTCATGCCAGTGAGAGAATTGTCCATATGTGCATGAGAGGTACTAAAGTAGTGAGTCTAACATGGCTCATCAAATGAGGGGTGCAGAAGTTGGGAATCTGGGGTCAAGAGTAAATTCAAACAGGCCAGGAAAAACCTGAGTGATGAATGGCAGTGTAAGGAAAGTCCTCTGCACTTGTTGTAGAGGCCCCCATCTCATGATTTTAATATAGGCAGCAAGGGGCTATTTAGGCACTTAAAAAATCTTGACCCCTGGGGCCACGTTATGATACTGTGTGTATATTGGCCCTACAATGGGAAATCTAGAATTCTCCAGTGTTGTGAAACATCTGTACAAAGGGAACATTACTCTGAATGTGCCCTGCATGCTATCTACCTTTTGTAAAGCTCCTCACTTGGAGTTATGCATTTTTGCAGCAACTGGCGCAGTGTCGGGCCTGAGCATTAAGCAGTAAGCTGTTACAAACAGGGAGAGAGCCCTGATGTACGCTTGCTAGTCCCTGGTATGAGTGCAGAGTGAAGAATTTTTAAATTGGAATCTGGTTTTCTCATTTGCTGCTAGTCGTTCATTCAAGTTCAAGCTATCCAGGCCACACTGTTAAAACAACTCAACCCATTAGCATTTCTAATCCTTGAGGCTGTTTGCGGTTAAGTTCCTAGATCTGGCTTGACATAGGGATAGCCTCATGGCTTCGCTTTTATGGTTGTTCCCTCTTTTGGAAAATGGATCTTATCACAATAGTTTGCTGCTATCACGGGTTAGGATGTTACTGTCATTTAGAGGGATGGCCTGGCTTTAAATAATGACTACTTCGTATTTTACTAGTGAAACTTTGGGGAAAACTCAAGCTTTTTAAGTCTCCCTTCCCTAATCCGAAAAAAAATGGTGATATTATATCTAGTGCCAAAGGATAAAGTGAAATAGTTCATTGCAAACATTTAGCATAATGCCTAAACTTAGCATAGGGCACTAGATGCTAGCTGCCATCATGATGGTTCACAAGGCTTTAGGGACCAAATGAGGTCATTCCGTTTGAAAAATAGCACTGTGCAAGAACCGCCTCCCAAAATGGTGGCCGTATTATCTCACACACAGTTTTCTTTCTGATGCAGCGCTGACTACAGCTCCTCTGCTTTGGCCTTCTCTGTCCTTGCAGCCTGCAGATGGGTTTAGCCTCTGTAGTGCCATCCTTCTGTACGTTCCATGTCTTGCCTCTCTACCCAGTGAACACACTGCTTCTCAGGACGGGCAGTGACGACCCTCCGCTGTAGAAGGTGTTCACTCTGTGGCTCTTTTTATTCGATTGCCTGATATTTCTGTTACTCTGATAATCTGTGTTAACCTGTCTTTAGAAGACTTTGGTGAAATGAAAATATTAGCCTTCTTACATCATCTAGACAAGAGGTCACAAAGAGCACGGAAAGACAGTATTTGATTTTAGAATAAAGGAAGAGATTTGCTGTGGTCTGAATCAGAAATGTCCCCCATAGGACATTTGGACACTTTGGTCTCCAGTGTGACACTGTTTTAGGAGGTCATGGAGCCTTTAATGACTGTAGCCTTGCTCAAGGAGTACACATTGGGGGTGGGCTTTCAGGGCTTGTAGCCCTGCCCTGCTTCCTGCTGGCTGTCTTTACTCTTTATTGCAGATGTGATCTCTCAGCCTCCTGCTCTGCTCCCTGTTGCCATGCTTTCCCTACCATTAAGGACTACAGCCAGCTAGGAGGCCAAAGCAGGCTGCTCTCTGTGAGTCTAAGGTCAGCCTGGTCGACATAGTGAGTTCCAAGACAGCCAGGGCTACATAGGAAGATCCTGTCTCAAATAAAGTAAAATAATATAAAATAAGGTAAGGTAAAATAAATTTAAAAATTTATTTGCAGTTGTCTGGAACTAGAAGCCCATATAAACTTTCTTCCTTAAGTTCCTAACTAATACTCCCTTTTTAAAAGCCCCCCTAAGTCATGTTTAGGTCATTAGTATTGGTATTTATTACACAATCGTGATGATTCTAGTTATAGCTCTGGGTATGGATCGCTTATTTATTTATTTATTTATTTATTTATTTATTTATTTATTTATTAAGACAGGGTTTCTCTGTGTAGCCCTGGCTGTCCTGGAACTCACTTTGTAGACCATGCTGGCCTCAGACTCACAGAGATCCACCTGCTTCTTCTGCCTTCTGCGTTCTGGGATTACAGGCATTGCCACCATACCTGGCCTTTTTAATTTTTAAAATTTTTTTCTGGGTATGTTTTATTTTAAGTAAAACCTACATCATACTTTGATGTCGAAATTTCAATGTTATATTACTTGCCTCTGTGTTAATGTGGTGAGACACCATAACCAAGGCAATTTACCAAGGAGAGAGTTTAATTGGGCTCACAATTCCAGAGGGTTAGAGTACATGATGGCCAAGTGAAGGCATGGTGGCAGGCAGTGAAGCAGCAGCTGCGACTTCAAGTTTCACCCACAGCAGAAGGCAGAGGGTACACCAGGAATGATGACAATCCTTTAAAAACTCAAAGCTGATCCCTAACAACACAACTCTTCCACCAAGGCCATAACTCCTAAATCCTTCCCAAAGAGTTCCACTAACTGGAGACCATATATTCCAATATATGAACCTTTTAAAGATATTTAAGCATATACGAGCTGCTACTTCGTTTAGTCAATGAATCTGTGAGGAAAAGAGTCCTTGTCTTAAACCTGTCCTGTGGGACACTACAGTAAAATGATGAAAATGTCACTTCTTGCTTAAAGCTCTTCAGTAGCTCCTTGAAGCCCATGGCTTTTGTCTTCAAAACCCTCTTTCGTTGCTACTATAGAACCCTCAAACTTCTAGCTCCTTTCTTCACACAGTATGGTTTTAGTCTTTGCATATTTCTGGAATGCTTTTCTCTATTTCAGGATGTTTAATTCTTTCCCCCCTCCCCCCAACCCCATCCTTGACAGCTCTTCATTCTTGGTTTCTCTGTTGCCAAGCCTACTAGATAGCCTTCTGGTGGCCATTGTTCCAAGTTAGATGACACAAAGTACCAGGTTCCTAGTGGCTTCTCTAGAGCTTCCCAGGCTGTTTCATTAATTCAACAGTTAGTTCTTGAGTCCTGGGTACCGTGTTAGACTCTAAGTATGAGCTGACTGGCAAAGCCCACAGAATCCCTTGCCTACTCAGAGCGTCTAAGGAAGGACGTTCTCATTGGGCTAACTGGTATAGGAACAACAGAAAGCTGGCGTGAGGGAGCTTCTGGAGATAGGGTAATAAGAAGCACAACTACAGATAGAATGCTCAGAGAAGACCTCCCTTCCTATCTGTGCACAGACCGGAAGGAGGTGATGGGAGGAGACAGTATTCCATAAGTTTCCTACATCTCTGCAGTCCGGTGAGCAAGACGCTAACTTCCTTTTTCGTTCTGGCTCAGACTTTTGAATCTGTTTAGCCAACAGCCTTGCCAACTCTGGATAATTTCCCTTTGAAGCAAAAGGAAACACTGCTTTCAGTCCAGTATATTAAAGATATCTCCTCCGGCAAAGAGTATCTTTGTTTGCGTTTCATTAAAAAAGATTTGGGATTTTTATCTGAGGTTGGAGTTTCTCTCATCCAGTTCTGTGGATGAAGGTGGCACTGGCCCACCTCACGTCTCTGTGTGGGAAGCAGGTTTCGCAGGATACACTCAAAGCCACAAACCTCTGCCTCCTGCTGTTGCTGTGAGCAATAAAGTCTTTCCTCGGGAAGCCAGGAGTCTCATGTCTTTGGCCAGCATCCACGAAGGTTTGGGAAGCCAGCTTGTTGGCTTGTAAACAGGGTAAAGTCCCAGATCTTTTCTGGTTATGGACAGCAGGTATTCAAAAACAGAGCACTCAAGACATAGGGAACAGGAAGTGGAAGGGCTCTGAGGTACTTCCTGTGATGATTCTTCCTTTTTTTAAATTGATTTATGCTAATGTTTTATTTGTATGGGTGTTTCGTCTGCATGTTTTTTTTGTGCCTGGTGCCCATGGAGGTCAGAAAAATGTGTCAGATCCCAGGGACCGGAGTTACAGACAATTGTGATGTGGGTGCTAAGAACAGGACTCAGGTCTTCTACTAAGCACTAGTTAAGTGCCCCTCACTACCGAAACACCTCTGTAGCCGAACTGTAAAGTTCTTAAGGAAAACCACTTGTCACCTTGGTATCCTCAGCACCACCAAAATCACTGATTCATAACAAGTTTCAAGGAGTGTTTGCAAAAATAAATAAAGTAGTTATTATCTAGTATCTTCGAAATGAAGATGTAGCCAGGCATGGTGGTGCACACCTGTGATCCCCAGCACTCAGGGAGGCAGAGGCAGGCAGATCTCTGTGAGTTTGAGGCAAGCCTGGTCTACAAAGCAACTTCAGGACAGCCAAGGCTACACAGAGAAACCCAGCCTCTTCACTAGTCCCTGGTCCGATTATTTCACCAACCAATAGAATAAATGTGGAAAGTGAAGAGGGAGTGTCTGTGCTCCTGGATTCAGCGTTTCCCCTTCACAGTGAGCTGAGGTCTGCTACCTAGGAGCAGAGACTCAATTCTGTTTCCCTGTGCTAAGTTTGCCACTCAGTGCAGTTGTGGCTGGGTATTGTTCTAAATGTGAGGGCCTCACTGTGACCCAGCACATGCAAAGGGGACTCGTGTTGGTGGGGGCCACCACACCACATCTCTGGGAATCTGAACAAGCACTACCAATGATAGTTCAGCAGAGTTCTCTAGTGGGGAACCTCTTGGCCAGTGGCCTGTCACTGAAGAGGCTTTTCACCTCCTAAATATAGACGAGTGGCCATTTGGATGAGAAATTGTGGTTCTACCTTTAAACTGTTGGTGAAGCTTCTTTCATAGAGCTGGGGATCCATGAAATGGTGGCTTGGGTCTCTCTCCCTCCCTTCATTCCTTTGTTCCTTCTTTCCTTTCATTTATTTTGAGACCGGATTCCACCTGCTTAAGATGGACTAGAAATCAAGTATCTTAGGGTGATCTTGAACTTATGATCATCCTGCCTCTACCTCTGCCAAATGCTCGGGGTCACAGGCATGTGCTACCAGGCCTGATTTACGTGGTGCTGGCCTTGAGCCCAGGGCTTCAGATAGTTCAGGCAACCACTCTACCAACCGAGCTGCATTCCTGCCTTCCCTCTCCCGCAGCCTTTTCTAATGTTTTCTTCCATGTGTGTATGTGTGTGTATAACCCTGTGTGTGAAACTGTGCTGGGCTCTTCGACAGTGAACGAAGTGGTCACAGTCTTTCACACTTGGAGGACTAATCAATGTTTGCTGATAGACATGCACAAAGCTGCAGGTTGTACGCTGCAGCTTCTGGGAAGGTGGTGAACCAGTTTCCAACCTGGTGACATGTAAACATTGCTGGGACACTCTGAAGAGGAAGTGAGGCCAGCAGACAAATTCCACGGTGACCTATACTCTTCTCGGAACAAGTATGACCCTCTTATCGTTTTCATTTTCTGTTTTCATCATTTCAAATAGCAAATATTATCTTCTTTGTAATGACTGAATTTGATCTTCAGGGTTACATTGGGACGAAAGGGGAAGGCATAGCTACAAAATAGGAAATGAGAACATCCTGAAGTCAAATTAGTTTGGATTAAGGTGGTGGTCTGTCGGGACACAGGCTTGATGCCCACCCACCCAGCCCCGCTTCTCTTGGGTTGGCTTTCTGAGCTTACTCATCGTTCCTCCATCTCATGTAGTGTGGACTCTGCTGAGGACCATACATACCTGACCAAAGGACTCTAGGGCAATGCAGCTTACATGGAAATAGAGGCTAGGATCCAAATTCATGTTTTGGTCCACACTTTTGATATACAACTGTGCATTCGCACACATATAAGATATATATATATATATATATATATATATATATATACTATGACTATATACAAGTGTACAGAGATGTATACTGTGAGCTATAGTGTCACATATATCTGTGTATATATAAGCATATATACACACACGAATTTGACCATATATTCCCTGATATATATGTGCATATATGTATCATATAAATATAACCATGTATTCTCTCATATATCTGTGTATCAGAGAATATATACCTAATTATTCTCTTTACATATGATGGTTGAATGATGGTTGTCATGCCTCCTCCCGATTATTGCTGTTGCAATAGTTTTGAGGCAAGGTCTTGCTATGCAGATCACAGCTATGTGTTATGATCTCTGGTCTTGGCCCCTGGAGTGGTACACTTATAGACATCTGCCACCACACCTGGCCTTCCTTCTGGTATATCTTAATAACACATTTGAGAATAAAGACTTGTTCCAACAAACATTTTGCTACAGAAGTTATTGACTGGCTTGATGCTGCCTTCCTATCTTGTTCTAATTAGTCACCTCATCAGAAAGCTACTTTTAATGCTGACATGGGGTCAACACAGAGATGGCTTCACTGGTATAGACTGAAAACATGAAACAGGTGCTTAGCAAGGGACACACTTTGATCAATATGTGTGCATGCTGGTTTGTTTTTGCTTTGTTGTCAACTTGTCACAGACCTGGACATGCCTGAGAAAAGAAAATATTAATTGGAATATATATTTATATATACAAATTCATATATATATATATATATATATATATGAGTTTTGAGACAAGGTTTCTCTGTGTAGCCCTGGTCTGTAGACCAGGCTAGCTTCAAACTCATTCAGTACCACTGCCCAGTGGGGGGGGGGATCATAAAAGGAAAATGTCTTTATTAGACTGGCCTGTAGACAAGCCTGTAGGGGGATTTTCTTGATTAATGGCTGACGTGGAAGAAGCTGGCCACACCTGAGCAAGCCATGGGGTGCAACCAAGTAAGCAGCATCCTTTACGCCTTTACCGTTTCTGCTTCAGCTCCTGCCTTGGCTTGCTACAGTGGACTGTGACTTGGGAATTGTAAGCCAAATGCATCCTTTCCCCAACAAATTACTTTGGGTCTTGGAGTTTCTCACAGCACTAAAAGCATAACTAAGATAATGTGAATACATGTTCTATCTGACAACAAACTAAGTTAAGAGTCAGTCTCTAAACTCAGTAAGTTAAGAAGGCACAAACTAACACTGCCATCAAAAACTTTTTTTTTTAACCTTGAACCAGTAACTATTGGCTTTCCCCCACTGGTTCAATAAGAATAGTGGTGTGTTCTTTCTTGCATATTGAGAACCTACTGAGCTACATGTTAGAACTCCAGAACACACGAGTCACGGCCCAGACAGCTTACAAAATAAAACGTTTAATTTGGGGCTCATGGTTCCAAAGAGTCAGAGTCCACAGCCATCATGGCGGAAGCATGACAGCAGGCAGGCATGCTGCTGGCACGTTAGCCCTGAGCTCACATCTCCAGACACAATCACGAGGCAGAGAGCTAACTGGGAAATGGCTTTTAAAACCTCAAAGCCCACTCACTGCCAGTGGCACACCTCCTAATCTTTCCCAACAGTCCAAAATTGGGGGCCAGGTGTTCAAAAAGGGGCCTTTCTCACTTAAACTATCACGTCTGCCTACCCATGGCTGTGGTCCCCAGGACCCTAGAAGCAGCAAATTCATGGTCTGTGGGAAAGAGAACGAATGCTTTATACATTGACACCCCCCCCCACACACACACACAATGCCACCCACTTGTTCCCACGCGGTAGCTCTCGGAGAGCCTGAACCAGAAAGTTAGCCATGCCTACCTCTGTTTAGGAGAGCAGGTGGGAGCCAAGGACCCCACTCCAGCTCTGTTTTCGTTTTTATTTTTTATTTTTTTGCTCGAAATGGAGTCCGATGGATTTCCACAGGGAGACAGAACCCACTGGAAGGTCAGAGCAAAGACCTGAAAAAAATACTTGTGCTTAAACCCTGGGTCAGTCGTTTATCCCCTGGGTGACCTTCGGCTATTTGTTGCAGCTCCCTAAGCCTCGGTGTTTGTTACCTAAAAATTCGGGATCAGGATACAACCTCCTAGGGACGTCCTGGGATTAGAGGATAATAAGTCACACACCCCGCACGGAGTACCCCCCCTCCCCCCCAGAGTAGAGCGCCGGGCACACAATAGCTGCTTCCCAACCAGGTCCGCCTCGCCCACGAGGGCTAGCTATTGTTACCAACAACTCTGAAGGAAGGGAGTCGAGGCTCCGATGGCAGTTGCTTCCCTCACAGGTCTCCGTGAGGCAGAAAGCCGGACTTCTGGAACTTGAAAGGAACTTGGGGTGGTGGCTGGGTGGAACCGGTAACGCGTGGGACCCGAGATCCCCCTGCGTGGGCCGAGACGGGGAGAGAGGGTGGGGGCCGCCTGGTCAGCCAGGAGAAGGCCCCGATGGCCCCTCCCCAGGCCGGGAGGGTCTCGTGGAAGCGAGCTCCCCTCCTCCCCGCCCCCCGACGTTCCCGGGGTCCCCCCCAGCGTCCCAGGGCGTCGCCCCGTGCAGGCGAGGGAGGGGAGAGGAGGGGCGGGCGCGGGACTTTCCCCGCCTCCCCGTTCGCTCCATAAATCACCGCAGCCGCGGCGGCGGCCGAGCCGGGAAGTGTACGGAGCCGGAGCGCAGCGTGGCGGCACCAGACGCTTCCCTTTCCCCCCCACCCCCCCGGCCGCCGCCGCCTTCTTTCCTTTCTCTCCGCTCACTTCAGGTCTTTGAAACCTCCCCCCTCTCCCTCTCCGCCGGGAGAGCGCCCGGAGCCGCGCCGGGACCTGGGGGAAGCGGAGGCGGCTGGGCTCCGGCCCCGGGCGGCCCCGGCCTGTGGGCGCCGCGGTCCGAGCGATGCTGGCCGCCCGCGCGCCCGCGCTGCAGCCGGGCGCCCCCTAAGTTTGCCAGGAGCCGCCGCGGAGCCGCAGAGCCCGGGAGCGCAGGGGACGAGGAAAGTTTGGCGGGCTGCGCCTCCCGCGGCCGGAGCCCGGAGCCCGTCGGCCGGGAGTGGCCGGAGGAGGAGGAGGAAGAGGAGGAGGAGGGCGGCATGGCCCGCGAGCCCGAGGCGGAGGGCACCGGGAGGCCGGGCGCTCCGCTCCGCCGCCGTCCCCGCTGGCCTGGCTGGCCTGGCGCCCCGCGGCCGCCCCTCTGGTTGCTCTGCCTGCTGGCCTGCTGGATCCTGGGGGCCGTGGCCCGCGCCGACTTCTCCATCCTGGACGAGGCGCAAGTGCTGGCCAGCCAGATGCGAAGGCTGGCGGCCGAAGAGCTGGGGGTGGTCACCATGCAGGTAGGCGACCCCCTCTCCGCGCTGCCCCACTCGCGGGCGGCGGGACCCCTCTTTTCCCCACGGACCCTTCTGCATCCAGTCCTCCCCGTCCCGCGGAGTCTCTGCCCCGCATCCCTTCTCCCCATCTCCTCGGTCCCGGCCCCTCGGACGTTGCCCCGGGCGAGTCTCTGCTCTGCCCGGCACCCAGTTCGCACTCTCTTCCTTCGCAGATTGGTTGGGGTTTTTGTTTGTTTGTTTGTTTGTTTGTTTTTCCGCCGGTCACTCCTGCAAACTCTCTTTACCTCTTTGTGTCCCCATCCCGGGGGGGCAGAGCGTCCCGCCCGCCTCGGGGCATTCTCCGAGGACCCCCTCCACGCAACATACACACACTCCGCCCCCTTGAAGCCTCCCGGCATCCCGGAGCCCCTGGCACACGGGTGGGCGAGGGAGGTGGGGAGGTGGAGGGTCCGCCGGCGGCCCTGCAGCCGGGGCTCGCTCTCCCTGTCCCGCCGATTTGGGGGAGGGGAGGGGTTGGCCTGGCGAATCCCCCGCTCCGGTCCCTCCGGGGACTCTTTTTTTGTTGCTTTCCTCTCGCGGTCCTCGGTCCGCTGTGTGATTTCTGGTTTCTGGGAGCCTTTGCTGGGAAGGACAGGGTGAGCAGGGTTCCCATTCCTCACCGCGTGTCTACCTTTTTGGCCTGACCCGCGGCTGTAGCTTAATTGCCTTGGCTGATAAGGATGGCTGACGGTGGTACTAATAACCACAGTTGTAAAAAATTGCTAGACAGCAACCACCTGGAGATCCTATCGCGCCGTTATCCTCATCTGCTTGGCAAAGAAGGCCCGCGCAGCCACGGACTGATGGGATGGCGTTGCGAGCACCGAGCCGGCGAAACAGCCTGGTTCCCCAGGCAGACGCTGTGCGTTTCCGCAATAATGGTGGCGGGACTGGCCTTCCGAAGACCCCAAGTTTTCAGGAATGTAGTCTTAGGACAGATTTTTGATTTTTGAACACAGAGTGACCATCCCACCTCCCACGAGCGAGGAGTTTCTTTTGGGGATTCGGGTTTCTGACGGCTTTCTTAAAAAAAGAAAACAGAAAAAAAAGAAAGCTTCCAGACGTACTTCCACCCCGGACCCCCTAAGAGATTGCTTAAAATAAGTTCCATAGATCTTCTCCACTCCGACTTTTCTAAGATGAGGAGATTGGTTTGCTGGGAGATTATTATTTGCAGAAACCCGGCCTTGACCTGCAGGGGAGTGGAATTTTCTCTATTTCCATGTTAACAGCTATTATTTTACACTGCACCCCTAGTTGCTTCCTATCACCTATTTTGGATTTAGGTTCAGTTTTAGTTTTTTTCCATGTGAATTTTCTGATTGCTGACTCTCTGACCTAGGAGTGGAAGGACTTTTGGAGGCAAGGAAAAGACTTCCAGATTTGCTTTGCATTGGTGAATTCGTTCATTTGGACACAAACAGAATTGTGTTTTCCCACGTAGGATCCTCTTTTGGCAAAAGGGATTTCATGAGTGGCCATTTGAGGTTTTGCTTTCAGGATTAGGTGGCCTTTGCCACCTTCACCCCATCTCTGGGGCAGGACAAGGGACGACCCCCCTTCCGCCCCCTCTCTGCAAGCTAAAGACCTTTTTCTCAGATCCTGGCTGCAGTTGTACTGTTTTTTCACCTTGATCGTTGACAAAAGGTGATCCTGACACATTGTCATTCAGGTAGGGAGACACTTAAAGCTGGGGTCAGTGGAGGGGGGTGCGCCCAAATGGCCCTTTATCTCCTCCCAACCTTCCTCTCTCTAGCACCTTTGCAGCCTCATTGTGAAAACGGACCTCCTGTGGACAGGGTTTTGTCTGGCAAAATGTAAAGTGGCTTCTCTCCTTTTTTGAAAGGAGAAGTACATACTGTATTTAAATTCCTCTTCTGGAGCTGCGTGTTGATCTGCCACTCGCTCGTATCAGGGGGAACTGTCAGAAGAATCTCCTTTTAACGTAGCTAGACTGCCAGCTTTGGGAGAAGTACTTGTCATAATAAAGCCAACGTTAGTTAGGTTTCCTGCTCTTAGCATTGAGTTTTTGAGCTTTGGGGTTTGTTCAATGGGTCTGAAATGAATGTGGGCTGGTTGCCTAGAATGAAGATGATGCGCTCTCTGTTCTGGAATGTGGATTCTGCAGATATAGACTCAGTCCGTGGTTCAGGGACAAACAGCCCGTGTGGATGTTAAATGGAGTTGGGTGATACCCACACAGAGATGGGGGGTGGGGGAGGTTGGCAACAAGGTTTTGTCCCTTTGCAGGAAGAGTGTCTGCACCTAGCCCTTCCCCCACAGTGAAGGGGCTGACTCCTTTTATTTAACTTTGCCTTTTTATCAGAAACTATCTGCAGACCGTTAATTTTTAAAGCCAATGTCCAGGCCCTTTTAAGTTATTTTGCTGCCAATTTTTTTTCCCCCCAAAAGCAACTCTTTACTTTGGGAACTTGAAAAGCCGCATCCCAGTGAGGCCTGTTGTTTTGCTGAAGGTCCAGTAGCAGGACATGAAGCTCACCAGAGAAGGCCGTGCCCACTAGTCTCACAAAGGCAAAAAAAGCCTTTCAGCTCTACGGTTTCCCGTGGCATGGTTCTTGTGTTTGCTTGTCAAGAAGACAGTTTGAAAAGCAGTCTGTCTTATGAATTTTCTTGGAAAAGTTTTCCAAAGAGGGATACCTAAGTCATGTTTTTGTTTTCGTGGTTTTTTTTTGTTGTTCTTCTTTAAAATAATGTCCCCAGTTTTCAGTGTGGTTTACACTAATGAGTTTTAGTGGAAAGCTGGAAAAGCTGCTACTGAATACTGCCTCCCCGGCAGCAGACATCATAGATCATGGGGGAAAAGTCAGAAATCTAATCATTGTCTCCCCAGGAGTCTGATGAACTGAAGCCCTCAACGCTGGGGTCTGAGGAGCAGGCAGGGCTGGTGTCCAGGGAGATTGCTTTTGCCTATTCATTCATGCAACAAGCTTGCTTGAATGGTATCACACAGTGGAAAGAGCCCCATGTTGGTGTCTAGAGACCTGGATTCCAGAGTAGCCACTTGCTAGTTGGGTAATTTCCTTAGTGGTTCTTCCTAAGCTCTGCTCTGAGGCTTGGATGGGACCAAACACATGAAGGCACCTGTCAATATAAATTTTGAGAAGATTTGATGGGTATAGTGGTTTTTAGATGTTTTCAGTAACCCTTGAAAATGTCCTGAATAGTTGTTCAGGGAATTACGAAAAGATATTCCTGCCTTAAACAGTGGTTCTCAACTCTGGGCCACAGCTTCTTTGGGGACTGAATGACCCTTTCACAAGGGCTGCCTAAGAGTACTGAAATTAATAATAACAGTAGCAAAATTACAGTTAGGAAGTAGCAACAGAAATAGTTTTATGGTTGCTGGCCACTACGACATAAGGAACTGTATTAAAGGGTCGCAAGATTAGGAGGGTTAAGAACCACCAGCCTCAAAGAAGAGGTTAAGAGTGCACCAGTAAAGTGCTTACTCCCCTCCCCAATGCTTGCTTGTTAGAAGGTATGTCCACCCTGGGAGCTATCTCACCGGGCATTTTATAAGCCCACTTAACATTATATGGCGATTGAGGCTTCCTATCAGCGAGGGTCTGGCTCAGGGCCAGTGTCCCCCCCCACCCCCCACCCCCATTAGTGTTAACTGGGCCGGCTGTGAACTTGGCAAACATACCAGCAGGTTGGTCAGACAGCTGCTGTACGGGGCCTGCAAAAAGAAGGAGGCAGGATTCCTTTCAGAAAAAAATGATCAGAAGTGCAAGTTGGAGCTTCATCTCAATTAAATAAACAGCAGCCAGGATGGGGGTTGGGGGGGCAGAGGAGACTTCAGGAGCAGAAGGGACTGGCTAGGCAGAAGTGTCCATTGAAAACAGCAATGTTGTGTATATAGTGAGCATTGCTCCCAGGGTCAGGGAAGTCTTTCTATGCAGCAAGACGGCAGTGCACAAGCCACACAAACCATTTCTCTCTCTCTCTCTTTTTTTACGTCTCTAACAAGTTTGATGTTAGACCTTGTTGGTGATACAAGGTGACAAAGGCCGGGTCCCGGCTCCTTCTCCTACCCTAGTCTCTTAGCTGGTGATGGAAAGAGACAAAAGGAAGCAGTGAAAAGGATGGTCTGGCAAGGCCTAGAGGCCTTGGGAGGTAGTGGTGAGTGCCGTAGCAGAGAGAGATGAAGAGGGTATCTCAGGGCCACGGAACAGCCTTGCTCTGTTCCTATGGTCATCTAAGAAGCTACTTTGGCCTTTTTGGTGGAATGTCCATATGCAGAGGCCAGCCCTGAACGTGGGAGCTGCGGCCTCAACTGGGGGCAGTTCAGCTGACCTCAGACGGTGCTCATCTCTTTGCTGGCACTGTTAGGGGAAGCTAGTGTGTCTTCAGCCCTCACAGGAAGGCTGGCCCTGACTCTGCTTAGCCATATAGATCCTGTGTGGTCTCTCATCTCTTTGGCAAGTCCATGGTGACTGGGCATGGATGTTACTGTACTGTGACCACAAGCTGATTCAGTTATATTTAGGTGAGGCTTATCGTTTTCTCTAGTTCATGTACCATCCTAGACATAACCTGGTTTGGAATGATTTAAATGTTTATTTATGTGCTGCAGACTATTTTAGAGGAAAAAAAAATTGCAAATAATGTTGATTCATTAGGATGTTTGTCTATAAAATCTTAGTGGGAAAATTGTTATTTCTTCCTTCTAGAATCGAATATTTGGGGAAGAGGAAAGCTGAGCCTTCTAGGTGACTCTGCGTTGAACTTGAACTTAAGAATGAGCCCAAGGAAAAACATATTGAATGACTTTTGCTGACTGCTGTTGTCTTAGTGCTGGCTGGACTTCCTCCTCACTAATGCCTGCCTTCGCTGGCTTCATTCCTTGCGCTCGCTCGTTAGTTTCCTTGCCAGCCCTGCTTGAGTTGTACTCAGGCTTGGGAAGGGGAAGGCCATGGTTTCACACTTCATAACATGTCAGTGCTATTTCTGGTTGCTGCTTGCCAAGCTGAATCCTTCAGCCTAAGTGGGTGGGTTAGGTGAGAGCCTTCCGAAACTCCACTTTTGCTAGGAGGCGGAATGGAATTCATTGTGGATCTTCTTGGGCTCTGTAGGAATCTATTAAACCTCAGAACATCACGGGGGCAACAGCAACAGCAGTTTTGACTCAGCCAATTATCAGTTGTGTAACTTCCTGGGTATTATTAAACCCGCCTGAAATTCAGTGTCTTCTACTTTCATGTGGTTCACAGGGGGGGAATATATTTAAAAAACAAAAAAGCAGACAACCAAAAAACTCCAACAAGACTAACAACAAAGCCTAACTAACACAGGGCTCTCTCTGCAGAATAATTATAAGAATAATAAGCATTCAATAAGGAGAAATATATGTATGCAAATGTGGGCCTAGTCTGCTAAGTGTGAGGTTGTAAAATGGAGACTGTAGAAGCTTGTAGCTCCTGCCAGAGGCAAGCGGCCTCCTCTTCCTCAGATACTGGGTTTCGCATGTTTCTGTTCCAGAGTTTCTTGGGTATCATGTGCAGACCTCAAGCCTATGCTGCCAAACCACCCTCTGGAGTTTCTGAAGAAAGTACTAGATGTGCAATTTGTACTTACTTATTTACTCTTAAGCTTGTTATTGAAAAGCTGTCTCTTTCTAAATGTACAAAACCAAAGAAAATAGTTTGGGAGCGCACACATCTTTCGCCTCCAGCTTGAACAGCTGGTGACCACTAATAAGGGTGGTCAGACTGGCTTCCCTGTCCCCTCCACCTGCTCTTCCCTTCCCCCAGGTGATAGGAAGCAAATTCCACCTGCTGCAGTTTTGTTGCTAACACTTCAAATTGCGTTAGAATTTGGTTTATTATTTTCAATGTTTGATAGCAGCTTTTTCTTCCCTTTGCCTTCTCCCTGTTGTATAGAATTTTAAATAGCTAGTACTTTTGCCCAGCCCAGCAACCAGCCTTCAGGATAGAATACCTCTGGGTCTTCCCCTAGTACCGTATAATCTCATGATGCCGTGAGGTTTCTTGTTTTCTTAGTATTTAGCGTAGGCACATGCACTCTGATGTAGTGTGAATCTATCTGTTCACTTCTGTCCTCACCCCTTCTAGAAGAGATAATAGTGACTACAGGCAAGGCAAGCTCTAAGTGGGAGACCTTTGGGGACTAAAGAGGAAGAGCTGCTCCATGCACCTGTTGGCTTTCTGAGTAACCTGTGACTGCCTGCCTCATTGCAGAATTGGAGGCTGAGGGATGCAGGAGTTTTAAGGGGTGGGCCATCTAGCATCCTTCCTGTGAGTTCCCCTCTTGTCAGGGAGGCTAACCAGCCTGGGCTGTCAAGACCAAATGGAAAGAATGGCCACAATTGTGATTCATGGTGCTCTCAGGGTTGTTACATCTAATGTTTCCCAAGTTGGGCAGAACGCAGAAAGTGGGCTGGGTGTATCAGTAGGAGAGGTGTGGGATATGGTAGCCATCAGAGCTGCCACATGCTGGTTGTCCAAAGGCAACATGAGGACACCGTCCAGGCTAGTGTCATTACATCACTGTGTGTTTTAGGAGATGTAGAAAATGTTGCTTCTTAAAATGTTAGCAATTGGTTCAGATAATAATAATAATAAAATGGTGTAGGCCAAACAAACCACATCTGCAGGTAAGATTGAGCCAGAGGCCACACCCACTGGTTTGCTGTATCTGGGGTCGAAATATCAGTGGGTTCTGGGCAATAAAGACAATGCTTATGTGCAGGTTATGAGGAGTCCATTCTCTCTGTCTCTGTTTCTCTCTACCCCCCCGCCCCTTTCTAAAAGATTTATTTTTTTGTTTGTTTGTTTTCTGAGATAGGTTTCTCTGTGTAACCTTGCCTTTCCTATGCTCACTTTGTAGACCAGGCTGGCTTCGAACTCAGAGATCCACCTGCCTCTGCCTTCGAGAGTGCTAAGATTACAGGCATGTGACACCATGCTTGGCTGATTTATTTATGTTTCTGTGTGTGTCACATTTGTATGTGGGTGCCAGGAGGCTGGAAGAGGACACTGAATCTCTGTGGTTAGAGTTATAGGCTATTTTGACACAGGCTCTGGGGACTGAAGTTGAGTTATCTTGAAAAAGCAACAAGTGCTCTTAGGCTCTGCTGCAAGAGAATTTCTGTACTTAGTTATAAAGCAGAACTTTTTGATGAAGAATTCTAGAGTGGATTGCCTTGAGAGATGAGCTCCTTGTCATTATAAAGACTTCAAATGTTTAGTCAATGCCTCTTTTGTGCCAGGCACTCACTGTTAGGCTTGAGAGGTCTATCTGTTAATTTACAAAGTAACATGATTCTAAGAGGTGTTCTGGGTGCTTGAGGAGAGTGTGCCGGGGGTGTTTACTTGTCTGATGGGGGAAGGTTCTAGTCTGGAATGAATGGAAGTTGGGTAGTTAAAGAGTGGCCTTTCCAGAAGGCTCTTGTTGAAGAATGGAAAGATGGCTTGGGATTTGAAGTTTAGTGGGAGGGAGAAGAAAGGGCATGGGGTGGTAGGTAGCTTGGATAAGTAGGCAGAGGTTAAGCTGTCGAAAACCTAGGATCTTTTCAGCAGTCAAGATGTCCTATCCTTTCTGACAGGTGCCGGCATGCCTAACTCCTACTGGCTTGAATGACAAAGGAACCTATTACCGTTGCTGCTGAGTCTCCTGCAGTAGGCAGGGCTATGTGACCCGTTCCTTCTAATGCTTGTGCTAAATGGAGCCTCCTGCTGTTTCAACATGGTTGGCAGCATCTTA
This sequence comes from Pachyuromys duprasi, assembly GCA_028658305.1. NCBI lineage: Eukaryota > Metazoa > Chordata > Mammalia > Rodentia > Muridae > Pachyuromys > Pachyuromys duprasi. The sequence goes on along the minus strand of CM053754.1, from coordinate 31,101,656 downwards.
CTTGCTGGCTGGGAACCAGTTGCTTCATGTGCCTAAACCCCTTGTTTTGGAGATGATGAGTCCCTGGAGAGAGCAGTCTAGGATCTGGAACAAGCCTAGAACACAGGGAACACAGTGAAGAGGTTTAAAATTCAAGCTGTAGATTTTGTATCCAGCCACTTTGCTGAAGGTGTTTTCTCTGACATGAACTGATTGGCCTGTTCTTTGATTACTTCCCTCTGGGAGGGGAGCAG
>CM053754.1:31078617-31101323 GCA_028658305.1 Pachyuromys duprasi | reverse complement strand
AAAATGAATAAATTGTAATTAATAAAAATTAAAATAAAAAAACAGTAAAATTCAAGCTGTGATGCCAGCATCACCCATCAGGTCTGCTCCATTTCTGTTTCCCACATCCCCAGGTCCAGTTCAAGGAGAGCTTGCAGAACCAGGTGGAAAAGCCTTCCTGTCCATACTGTCCTGTTGCCTGCAGTGTCTGATCACAGAGTGCCAAGGCTGAGATGCTCAAATATACTGCTCTCATTTATTTATATTTAACAATCCATATATTTAACAAGTCTCATGTGACTTGTTACCTGGACGCTAGACTGGCCTGCTAAAGCTCCTACTGGTAATATGTTGTGGCTCCAGACTCTAGTCCCAGTCTTAGGACTTTCTGATCATTCTCAAGGCACGATATTGCGGGAATCCCATTTCCCATTGCATTGTATTGGGAAAGGAGATTTTGACACAAAACAAAACATTCCTCCTTTGGAAATGGTTTGCTTAGCTCCTTTATGGCTGAGATTATGAAGGTGATGATTTAGCTTGGCATTGACTAGGTGATTTGTTTGCTTGCTTTTTCAAGACAGGGTTTTTCTGTGTAACCTTGGCTATCCTAGACTCTCTCTTTTTAGACCAGGATGGCTTCAAACTCACGGAGATCCGCCTGCCTCCGGGCGGGATTAAAGGCGTGAGTCACCATGGCTGGCTGTGATTAGGTGATTTTAAGTTATCACTTAGTACTTAAAAATCACCCAAGAAAGTTCAGAGCTGCTGAGACTTACTGTTTCGAAGGACATGTAATTGATTACATGCCGATTACTACCGTGAACCCCTCGTACTAAAGTAACTCTTTATTTAACCACAAAGTGGGACTGGGCTAGGGCTCAAAGGTGGAGCCATTGCCTGGCATGTTCACTCCTCAGCACCGAAAAAATAATGAAAGAAATGTATAAATAAAGTGACAAAATATAAACACAAGAACAAAAATTGAAACATTAGAAAAAAGGTTAAGGAGAGAACAACTTTAGTTCTTTAGTGTTTGTTTACACAGAAGCCACAGAAGGCGATGTCACCTGTCATTTCAGGCAAAGCTCCGTTTTTAAATTTAATTAAAAGACTTACACCCCCCCCCTCAGCTACTGGGAATATGAAGTCCTTTCATTTATTTTTAGTGGACACTGCAATATTTCTCTGGAGGAGTTTTACTTGGTGATGCCACAACAGAAATGACATTTGTTATTGATTTTTTTTTTTTACCTTGCGTTCTTTTTCTGAGTTCAAAGTTAGATTTTTCCTTAAACTTGACACAGTCAGCTGAGCTAATTACAGTATGAAAGGTTCAACCTCCAAGTACCAGTGTGTAGACTGCAAAGTAGCCTGTGGCCCCTATTTTCCTGGGTGTACCTGGCTTCGTGGTAATTGCCAAAGAGAAGCCCATGGCCTACATTCTTATCTACACTGGTGTCCCGGTTTTCTTCCAACTAGAGCCTTTGTTAGAAGATGCAAAGCCTATGACTACAGCCTCTTTTTTTTTTCCTTGACTTCCTTTGGAATTTTTAAAACATAATTTATATTATTTTTGCATGAAATATTTTAAAAGATACTTCGAGGCTCTGGTGGAAGGACAGTTTAAAAAAAAAAAAAGTCAGCAAGCCGGTGAGAATGAATCTGAATTTTTAATTAGGCTTTGAGCTGTTGCTTCAAAGTGTGGAGACATCATTAGGGATGTAAGTCTTGTTGCATTAGCAGAGACTGACATGTTACTTCAAACACCCAGAGTGCAGCTGTCCTGTGCAGATAAAAGTTGCCAAGTGCGGAATAGCAAGGTGGATTGGTAGATAATTAGCTGTCCCACATTACTGCAGTGTGGAAGAGGCCTGCCAGTCATAGGCAGGAAGGAGGAATTATTAGCAGGAGAAAATCCAAGTGTGTCATAAAGCAATTTGGAATCTCTTCAGCTGTGGTAGAGTTGATAAGGCCTATGCTAGCAAGCAACACAGACTCACTTTACTTCCTGTATGATGGCCAACATTTTCTTCATTTTCTCCTTCCCTTCCTCCCTTCCTTTCTTCCTCCAAGAATGGGCAGAAGTAATGATCCACAAATACACTCAGTGAGTCATCAGTCTACTCCAGCTCCATTCCTGATACAACCAGCTTAAATAGTCTGTGTAGTTCCACATCACTATATTGAGTTAAAAACATCACAGAGAAGCCAGCCGTAATACCACAGCAGTTTCTTACTATGCATAACTGAGAAATAAGTACCTAGCTGTATCATCTCTTTCTTATTAATGTGCAGTATTTATAAAGTGTCTTGGGATACTTGTATGTCTGTTAGATACTCGGGATACTTGAATGTCTGTGGAGTTATGTGTTTTAAATATTTCACTTCCCCTTACCTCCTGATCAATGAATATAAAGGCACAGAAAGGCCCATGGGACCTTGTTGACCCTCAGTCCTGCTGGAGGCTGGCCTCCTATGCTGTTTGCTTTCACTCTCTCCCCCTAAGGTACAGCTTGTCAGAGGAGGGGCTGGAGTAGGTCAGAGGCCTCTTCTCTGGGTGAGAGACTGTGGCTGCTGCTGGAGGGAGTGGTCCTGTGATGATTGTTCTGGTCCCTTCCCAGAGACCATTAGGAAATAACCCTGGAAACCCAAGAAGAGTTTGGAGGGAGACAGTCTTGGCTATTCAGAGTTTGTTTCATTGTTCCTTCTGTGATGGCCAGAAATGGTGGCCTTTCTTTAGTCTTAGGCAAGACTAAGCTGTATGCTGATTGTAAACCCATATCACCTGTTACGGGTGCTTTAAATGGAAATTTGCGAAGATAATGTAAATAAATGCAAATGATCATAAAAGCAGGGTGTGGCAGTCCAGGCCTGACATCCCAGCACTCAGAAGAAGAGAAGTAGATCAAGACTTCTAGGTTGGGGCTGGAGAGATGGCTCAGAGGTTAAGGGCACTAGCTGCTCTTCCAAAGGCCCTGAGTTCAATTCCTGGTCAACCACATGGTGACTCACAACCATTTATAATGAGATCTGGTGCCCTCTTCTGGCATGCAGGCATACATGTAGACAGAACATTGTATACATAATAAATAAATCTTAAAAAAGACTTCTATTGTTAACAACAACAGCAATAATGATAATAGACCAGTAAACAAACAAAATTAAATAAATTAAAAACAGAAGTGGAAATTTTTATTTGCACACCTGTATCTCAGACATTCAAGCCAGATAAGACTGCTGAACAGTATTGCAGGGGTCCTGGAGAGGGATCACCTCCAGGAAAGAGCCCAAACTAGGTAGTTAGCACTGCCTATGACCTACCTAGGAGACTCAAGAGATACTCGGGGATTCCTGGCTGCACACGCCTTTAATCCCAGCACTCAGGAGGCAGAGGCAGGCAGATCTCTGTGATTTTGAGGCCAGCTTGGTCTGCAACTTGAGTCCAGGACAGACAGGGCTATACAGAGAAACCCTGTCTCAAACGTATGAAACCAAGAAAGAAAAGAAAAGAAAAACTCTGGACTGCAAGAATTGGCCAGGGGACTTTGAGTTGTAGACTCTGTATCTTTCTAATAGTTGTATCTTTCCAATAGTTGTATCTTTCTAATAGTTACTATTCCAAATTAGTTTTCTCCACTGTCTTTGGTATGTTTAGTATATCTGTTTCATTGAATATTCTAGACTTACCGGGAAATGTTTGGGATATTGCTACAAAAAAAGATCAAAAATGTTTCAGATGTATCAATGATCCAGCATAATTCTTGGTGTATGAATATTCTGAGTATTAGTAGGATTTGATGGTTAGCTTATTCACAGTGGAAAAAGCTGGGGAAAATATGTATGCACTTGAAATTAATGTGTAATGCACTTGTATGTTTGAGACTCCTTTCTCACAAGGTTAGAATCCATTGGCTAATTCATTTAAGAAGTATTTATTGAATGTGCGCTGTGTGCCAGGTACTTTTCTGTTGTTTCCTTTTAACGGTTCACAGGCAAACATAGTGTTGGTCCGGCAGTGTTTCTTGGCTTTGTTTACTGATGGCGCCTGTTGAAAGAGTGAAGGTGTGTGGTGAGGTGACAGACTCCTAAGTTTGGAGAGAATCCATGGCAGGCCACACGGTTCATTTTTCCAATGTAAACAATCCCTGTGGCTTCCAGGAAGCATACTACAAATTCGGCTAGAATTAAAAAAGAAAAACAAAACGTTATTCCCTGTGTAATTCTTTTTCTTATTAAAATGAAAAGCTTCCAGGATCAACTCTGACCATGGTAAGAGAATCCCACCATAGTGACTCAGGTATATTTTCCCCCTACTGTCTCACCTACCTTTAGTCTTAGACTTACATGTATTGTTCTGTCTTTAAGGAGGCCCTCACTATGTAGCTCAGGCTGGCTGAGGCTGGGAATTCCCCCTGCCTCAGCTTCCTGGTGCTGGGATTACTTGTGTTCTTCTAGAGGATGGAAGTTTTTTACTTTTCACTGGGGCTTTGGCAGTTTACAACAGAATCTTCATGTAAACATCAGGCATTCAATCTCATTTTATTTTTGTAGTTATAAATGCAAATGTGTAAAAATTTAAATTTATTTCTAGAAGTAGAAATACATATTTTTATTTGATTTTTAGCTAAAATACATTTTATTTTTATGATTAAAGATAAACGTTTTTATTTTTATAATATAAACCTTTCTGTTGCCGCTTATGTTTTCTTTACATTTATGTAGTGTGGGGTGGGACAGTCATGTGCATGGCATGAGTGTGGAGGCCAGATGTTTCTCCTTTTACCGCCTGGGTCCCAGGGCTTGGACTCTGGTTGTCAGGCTGGATGGCAGAGCCTTTCCCCACTGAGCTCCCTCTCCAGCCTCCGGTGCCTCTTTCTGTTTTTTTTTTTTTTACAGCATTTGCGTGTTCACCCAGATGTGCTCTATATTGTTTGCAAACATGCCAAATTCTGCTCCTCTGAGTAGATTGTTTTCAAGTGACATTGTTCCCACAGGAAACTTCTTCCATTATTTAAAAATATGATGACACCCAAGATTAAGGAGAAGAAATGGGAGTGGGAATATATATACAGTCTTCCGTCGGAGAGTTGTGAATTTTGCCTTCCTTATCAGAGCAAGACTACGCTGTTTAGGATTAAAGGTTAACAGGGCCTGTATAGGTTCTTAGGTCGTGTGAGTCAGCCAATCTGTTCAGCTCCTGGCGTGTGTCACCGCAGTGCTAAAGAGATCTAGGAACCAGCTAAGAGCAGAGTCTTGGAGGGGTCTATATTCCTTAAAGGGAGAAGTTCAACATTTAAACATGCAGAACTAAAGAAAGATAATGACAGACCCCGCCCGCCCACTCCTGTATGCAAATAGAGTAGGCTAAGAAGGTGCTCAAAAACAGCCTCCTGGGAGAGTTGATGAACATGACTGGAGAATCTGGGCAATTGTGTGGCAGGTATGAGGGCCTAGAGATTTCCAGAGGGAAGTCTGAAGGAAGGTATTGGACCAAGATGGGAAAAGGAACTGATGGAATGTGACTGGGTCTCTACAGAGGTCCTTCTCTGGAAGTTATCCCAGCAGGAAGGGGAAGCTGGGAAGTTTTGAGGCATGAGATTGTTGACCCGACTTTTGCTTTAGAATCGCCTGCCTGACTGGTTCATCTCCCTTTTCTATTTTGACTTCCCCAACCTCTGGTTGTTGATGTAAGCTTAGGCTGTAATAAAATGAATCCAGTAATTACAGGCCTCCAAAGGTCACGCCCTTCTCAAACAGGGTCTCTCTTCCCTGCTCGCTGAAAGATTCCTCGGGAACTCTTGCTGGACACACTCTCTTTGGGCATTACTTCAATGTGTGCCAGTCACACTGGGCATGGTGATGCATGCCTTTAACCTCAGCACTCAGGAGACAGAGGCTGGAGGATCTCTGTGAGTTCAAGGCCAGCCAAGGCTACACGGTGAGACCCAGTCTCAAAAAACAAAAAGTAAACAAAACAAAAGCACCAACCAGGACCTATTTTAGAACCGAGTGGACTCAACTCACATTTTGTGATCACTTGCGTAATCCATTCATTCGGGCAAAAGGCAGAGACCCAAGTGTCCACTCCAGTGGTCATTGTCAACCTTCTAGGGGCAGTAAAATGAGGGAAAGGTTTTGATCATTTTTGGCTAGCATCTTAGTTATCCTGGATTTTCCTGCTAGAATGCTAGAATGTAGTCCATCTGAGCACTGGGTAGATTGAGTCAGAGGGATTGCAAGTTCCAGGCCAACTTGGACCACTTAGACCTGGGCCACATAGACCCCCACCTCCTGCAGCCCCTCTCTGGTTTTATTGATCAGAGCTGGCCTGACTTACGAGGATTCCCGTTGCCATTTCTTTTTGACTTACTTACAGCTTTTCAACTTCAAGGTAGTGCAAAGTGATGCATGTTCGGTAGATCATACTGTCTTTTAAAGTTGCAGCTCCCTGATGATGATGAGTGAGAAGTTGCCTTCCAGAAGTGCCGGGCAGCCGCTGTGAGACATAACTCCCTGTCATAGGGACTCCATTGTGGACCTACACTGTGTGCTGGGTTGCTTGAAAACTTCACTGTAGTATTTCCTGTCCCATCCTGTTGACAAAACATCCTTAACCAGCTGTGTGTGCGTGTGACCTTGCTTCTCTACACTCATAAAATGGGCTTTGAGTTGGTAGTTCTGTCTAATTGTATGCTAAAAATATCCTGAGTTTTTTTTTTTTAAATGAAGTACTAAGACCTTTTGAGATTGTGTTTTCATTGATGATGGGTCTATTGTGATGTATCACACGTGTAAGTTGGTAAACATCTTTATTTCTAGAGCCTGCTGAGATGTCTCAGGGACACATGGATGGATGGTGCTGAGTCAACATGAGTATCTCGGAAGTTGAATCCCTTTAGCTATTGGAAGAACCCCAGGCCAATTCGTAACAATGCTTCATATATGAGACTATAACTTTAACTTTTGATGTGCTTTGGAATTGCTAAGGCATTTATGCATTATAAAATATTGTCACAGACATAGCAACACATTAATACATTTTTGTAGATGAAATCATGTCTTTAACATCGAGTGTCAAGTTTTTTTTTTTTTTAATATAATTTGTGATTTGCAAATTTCCACTTTTTGACCAGTCCCTCTTTCCTGATCTCTACTTTCTTTCCTGGCTGTATCAGTGTCATGATTATATTGGGAGAGTTATAAATAGAATTGTGACTTTAAAGTTCGGGTTTTAAACAGTCTGCAGTGATTCATTGAGTTATCAAAACTAAAGTATAGTTAATATGTAGCCAAATGAAAATAAACACACATATAATAAATTATTTTTGAGGCATTTACAAGGTGATTCACATCTGCTTCAAGCACTCTGGATTCATTGTATGATGGATCTCATTGTGATGTAGTAAATTATTATCAAGGAGATAACATGAGAACTTTTTTTTTGTTTTTGTTTTTTACAAAGAGAAACTACCCTGGCTGTCCTAGACTTGCTTTGTAGACCAGGCTAGCCTCGAATTCACACAGATCCTCCTGCCTCGCCTTCCTGAGTGCTGGGATTACAGGCATACACGACTGTGCCTGGCTAATGCGCGAACTATTTTTTAAGTCGCCCTCCCCCCCCAACTTCCAAATTTGTTTTCTATCTGCTATGAGTCAAGACTAACTATTTTAGGAGCATGGTGAATTTCTTGTTTAATTTTGATTTGGTGTTTGGGTCATCAGTTGTTGAGGTGAAGGTATTGCATTTCTGATACCCAAAATACACAACACTGAATGGATGAGGGGGGGGAGTCCACTGGGAAGACTCTGTTGTCTCTCCATCATTTTTTCCTTTCAGCACACTGACAGTGTAGTATGTCTCCTTCTGTGAGTTAAGATAAGTCCTTCCTGGGTCATGAGCAGGGAATCAGCTTCAGACCCTACACCCCAAGCCTGCCGAGGGTTAACTTAGCATTTGTAGACGACCCCCAAGCCCCACCCCTCAATCCTCCTGTAGACTTTAAATCACCTCTAGATTAGTAATAATCCACAGTACAGCATTGTTTTACTGTACTGTTTAGAGAACAGTGATGACGAAAAAAATTCCACACACATTCAGTACAGGCGCAAGTTTTCCCTATATTTTCTATACTCGCTCGCTTGACCCCAAAGACGTGGAACCTGCCCACAGGGCTGGCTGTATCTTCCATTTCATTGGAATTTGATCTTTTTATAGTGTCTCTCAGTTATCAGATTTTAAAATGTGTAGATATTGTACTATTATTATCACATGAGAATTTTCTAAAATGTTTTTTTTTTCCTTTTTCTGCCACAAAGCATTCACATTACTACACACAATTCCTTGCAAAATCTTAAATTCTTGTATTGAATCAAATTAACCAGGAAAAACAAAAGTAAATAATGAAGTAAGTAATGCTTCATTTAATATGTATTTAGTGTCTGCTTCAAGCCAAGCAACAGTTGGGAATGATAAAGGAGTCTGGTCGATCGAATGTGGCCTGCTTTCCACTTGGGCTGGGGCACACATTCTTCTGGGGTTAGTTCCTAAGCAGGCTGGGAAGAGCAGGGAGCAAGGGTCAGTTCAGGGAAATTATTGGTATGCAAAGCTTTAGATCTGGCTTCGTGGATGCGAATGGGTCTTGGAGGACCAATTCTGAGGGATTAACTCTTTCATGCTAGTTTGCCTTAAGCTGTAGTTCTTAGTTCTGGCATCTTCAGACGACTCACAAGTGGCCTGTGAACAAAGACCGCGCTCTCTTCTTTCCCTGTGCTTTTTAGAGGCCCGTGACTTGGTTTATTGTTTCTTTTGTAGCTGTGCTACCATTTTCTTGACTCCCTCTCCTATGGTGGAGTCCACCGCCCTCCAGGAAGGCTAACCTGGTAGCTTTATGGATGTGCTTTTGAAGACAGGAGTCCTGTAAGCTAAAAGCCATATTTTAGTAATGCAGAGGGCTCCCCTGGCGAAGCAAGCCCAGTATGTAGCACCCTGACACTCAAAGCTCATTCTGAGGTCAACTTCTGGGGACATTCAGAAGTTGTGAAAGCAGATGTTGTTCTCAGAACAGCTCAGAGAAGCCAAGATAGAGAACTCTGGATCATAATCCAAGCTCTCTCACTGCCCCTGGGAACCTTAGCTTCCTTATTCTAAAATTGGGCGAGCCCAGATGTGGTGACACCTATCTATAATCCCAGCACTCTGGAGGCTGAGGCAGGAGAATCAAAAGCTGTGATGGGTATTGGGGTTGGGACTGAAGAGGTGGCTCAGCAGTTAAGAGCAAGCACTATTATTTTAAAAGACCTGAGTTCTGTGAACTCACAATGGGTGCCTCACAACTGCCCGTGACAACTCTACTTCCTCAATGAGGCCTCTGAGGCCACCCGCATACTCATGTACACACACACACACACACACACACACACACAGAAACAGATATGGAAACACACAATTTTAAATTAAATAAATATGTGTTTTTTTAAAAGTTGTGACAGTTGATTTTTGATTGTTAGCTTGACACAGCCTAGAATCATCTAGGAGACCAACATAAGACACATCTGTGAGGGAATTTCTAAATCCGGTTAATTAAGGTAGGAAGGTGCTCGCTAAAGGTATATGGCATCCCACGGGAGAGGGTTTTGTGTCTGTAAAAACAAGGAGAAAGGTGGGTTGAGCATCAGAATCCACTGCTGTCTACTTTCTAAATGTGAGCACAGGTAACCAGCTGACTACCTTCCTGCCATCATGCCTTTCTTGCCAGATGGACCGAACCCTGAAGTGAGTCACAATAAACCCTCCCTTCATCAAGTTGCTTTTCCATGTGTTTTGTCATTACAAGGAGAAAAGTAACTAATTCAGAAAAACTGGTTCCAGGAGTAGGTTGTTGCTACAACAAACCTGACCGTGTGGTCCTAGGACTGTGGAATTGGTTTCTGGGAGGATTGTGGAAGCGTTTGGAACGCTGGGCTAGAAAAGCCCGAGAACTCTGTAAAACGGCTTAGTGAGCCATTCTGGTGGGAATTTGAAAGAACAAAGAGACATATCCTGGGAAGCTAGGCTCAGAGGCTTCATTAGACAGTTTCAGGAGGCTGGAGGCCATTCATGCCACTTTCTGACAAAGAATCTAGTCACATTTTGTCTATACCATATAAGACTAAATTTAATAGTAATAGATAAGACTTAATTGTTTGGAGAAAATCTCAAGACAGACTGTATCATGATGACTGTTCACAGCTCTGAGAGAACCACAAGCAGAGCAAAGGGATATGAAAAGGGTACAGTTTGGAGAAGAAAACATCTTGAATGAATTTAAAGATACAGAAAAAGCAGATGGGAAAGCAGCTGGAATTGTTGAAGGGATTAGCCTCATTCAGGAGAAACCTAGTGTTCTGTGCTAGGGCAATAGAAAAGGTCCCATTCGGGCAGGCCCTACCCATCCAAGACTCCAGCTTAATGAAAAATGCAAGTTTTATTTGAAAAGAACGATTCTGAACTGAATACCCTGCTTGAAAACAGCGGCCAAAGAAACTTGTGCAGATTCATTCCCCAAGGCATACAGAAGCCATTAGAACCGTGCTCCGAGGGGCTACACTGTCTCCAACCTACAGTGGAGCTTAGCTTGGTTCATGTGGCACCCATTTCATAGGCACGAAAGATGTTCAGACTAGGGGGTGGAGTCATAGAAATTTGCACAAAGACTCCAGAGAACTATTAAAGCCAGGGGATTGTGACAGGGCCAGAGCCTCTACCAAGAGGCCCTAGGTGGTCATTGTGTTAATTTGCGCAGGTATAACCTGAGTTGTAAGGGAGACCCCAGGATGTTGGACATGCCAGGACCACGGGATGGGTACCAAGGACAGTTGCAGGTATGAAGTGCAGCCTGACCAGTAAGTGTGCTCCAGTTGGTAGAGCTGCTCAAGTTCTGTAGAGCCCAGATGAGTCCAATATGCCAGCCATGGAACTACAGGGTTTGATCTTTGTGTCTGGGTTTCAGTCTTGTCTTGGTCCCATTTTACTCATTATGTCTCTATTCTTTTCCTTAGAATGAGATTGTGGACTCTGCCAGTTTTTTCTCTGCATACACAGCTTGCCTTTGTTGCAAACTGGACGTTTAGTTAAAAGCTTTTGGTGTGTCTGGGAAGAGAATTTTGTCTCTGGACTTTTAAACAGTGTTGCAACTGTTGTGAAGAGTTTTAGACTATGCGTTTTGCATTTGAGATGAAAATGAAACTTTAGGAGACAAAGGGGGAATGTTTTCTTTAAAAACCTAAACATTTATTTTGCTTGTGTGTGCCTGTGTGCTCATGTGTCTGCCTGCGCTAGTACACATGTATGTGGGAGTTGCTTTTCTCTCCTTCTGCCAGGTAGGCTCCTGGGATTAAACTTGGGTCATCAGTCTTGGCAGCAAGGGTTTAAGTCATAACATAACATTTAGGGTTAGCAAGGTACTGCTTCTCCTGCAGAAACATCTTGCTAACCCTGCATGTTTTACTCCTTAAAGGGTGTGCTTGGGTCTGATGTTGGCAAGCGGTGGACTTGGGTTTACTCTTGGTTAAAATTACTGGACGCGTTCCTTTTGATGTGTCTGTGCAAGTGTTTCCAGAAAGGTGTGACTGAAGCAGGGAGACCCACCCTGAAAGGGGACAGGGCTTCTGAGCTAATAACAAGGAGAAAGTGAGCGGAGTGAAATAACCAGCGCTCTCACACTCCCTGCCTCCATGCTTTTCCTGGCACACAGCCGTTCTTCTCAAACTGTGAGCCACAATATCCTCTTCCCTCCCTTAAGCGGCTCTGTCAGGTGTTCTCTCACAGCAACGGGCAGAGTCAAAACATACAAGTCCAGGGCTTGACTGGGCTACGTGTAGTGAGACTCGGTCTTCCAAATAAAGGACAACAGTAAGGAAGTATACTCAGGGGTTGTAGGGCTAAAGGAGGTTTCTGGGAACACTGAGCATAGTGCCCTGTGCTAGACATCTCAGCAAGCGCAAGCTGCATTTTCCTGTGCAGGCAAATGTGCTGGGCTTTCAGAAATTTAGTTCGTTGCACCCCCCCCCCCCCTTCAATGCTCTGCACCTTGCTTGCTGGTCTAAAGGGGCTGGAAGTACCCTGGGAGTATTGGTAAGAAACAAACAGGAGGGCGCCCTGATAGTGAAGGGCTGGGAAAGGGAGTGTGATAACCTAAGTCTGTTCGGTTTCACACTCAGTACCAGTTACATAGCTAGTTGTTACAAAGCTAGTTGTTACATAGTTGTTTTATGGCTAGTTGTTACATAGCTGCTATGTAGCTAGTTGTTACATAGGTGTTGGCGTGGGTCACCGGACCATGCTGGCTGCCAAACTCCACTTCCCCATGGCCACGCCCTTGGACACAGACCACTCTGCCTCCCCCTCTACTCACTGTTCTCCTGTGCTTTGAGCTTAGCTCCAGCATTTTTGTCTGGCACTCAGCAATTTCAGAGGGGATAAAAGTATGTATGTTTCAAACACTTGAAGGATAAAACCAGCCCTCTGCCTGGTCCCACAGGTCTGACTGGGCCTGGCTTTCTCTTGCAGTGTCTCCCTGTGATGTTATGACTTAAGCCATGGAGGGCCCTTTGATCCAAGCCCAGAATTTGTTGGCCACAGGGTTTTTGTTAATAGAAAACACTCATGCACCTCTAGGGGGAAGAAATTAAAGCACATACTTCCTCCTGTCTGACCTCTGAACTCTTGCCATTTACATCAAACGCTAGCTGGGAGAGAAGGCTAAATTAGTGAGCTGCGTTAGTACCCTCTCTAGCCAGCCTGACTTTCAACTTGTTTTCTCCTCTAGCTGATGAGTTTCCACTTCAGAAGGTGTGTGCTCCCTCAGAAGTCTGAGAGGAGTCGATGTTCTTGGTTGAAGGTACAGTGTTCCATGCAGTGAGGTTCAACCTTCTTTGTCTTGCAGGGTCTGTTACAAAGTAGTTTATACTTGCCAAGTGTCTTGTCTTTTTCTTGACTCAGTTTCTTTATCTGTAAAATGGGGATTTAACCCCCACTTCAAAGGGTGGATGTGAAAACCGCAGGAAAGAAATGTGTACCAAAGTTTATTGTGGGGCTCTGAATGGCTAAACGGGTAAAAAGCACTTGCCACACATGCCTGGTGATGAAAAGCCATATGCATCTGCAAATCCAGGACAATTGACTGGAAATTTAGGGCTTAGGTGGAGGGTGCTCCCAGTGGGTCAGACTAAATGCCCTGCCCTCCAATGCTGTGATCCTTCTGTCTAGGGATCCATTGGGGAGGTTCCCGCTTTTTCATGGACTTATCAAGGACTGCCATTTCATTAAGAAAAATTAATAAGGGAGTAGAGAGTTGGCTCAGCCGTCACTGCCTGCTCTCTCAGAGGTCCTTGGTTCTATTTCCAGCACCCACATAACGGCTCACAGCTGTTTATAACCCAGTCCCAGGGGATCCTATAACCTCTTCTGGCCTCTGAGGGCACCAGGCACGCATATGAGGCAGAAACATACATACAGGCAGGACACCCATGCACATAAGATAAATAACTTCTATTGTATTTTTCAAAATTTATTTAACACTGTGACATCTTTTGTTGTGTTAAAATCAGCCTGAGTACTGTACTTGATTTCTCTGAAATCCTTTAATTTGAAACTCTGCTAACTCCTTTGTAAGCTAAAAAGTTTATGTAGGGGATGTAGACATTTGAAACAAATGTGAAGAAAATGTATATTCATTGTTTGCTTGCTTGCTTGCTTGTTTGTTTGTTTCCCATCTAGGTAGCAGATTACCTATGTGTGTGGGGGTTATCAATACTTTTTGGTATATTTTTAGTGATAGCCCACTAGCACTCTTTGTTGCATAAAAACAGGAGTTTGTTTAATAACTTTAGTATAAAGAAGGAAGGTCTGTGTTCAGCTACCATGGGCCTGCATATTGCATGGCCATTTCGGAACAAATCTTTGGCCTCAGTTATCCACGTCTCTCTCCCAGCCTTGGTCTGTGTATACGTTCATTAATGGGGGGGACAGGCAGTCCAACTTGACCTCATCCTGCTGCTAAACAACAGTGGCCTGAATTTTATTGAGAGCTAGTGCCATAGGACCACTCTCCATATCTCTAAAGTAACCGTAGATATAAAGACAACACCTGCTTGCAGGCTTCTTGAGTACATTGTCCACTTATATTTCCACAGCAGAAATGAAATCATCTGGCCTGTTTTCCCGTGGCCTGGCTATGTGCTGGGAAGTCATGGAAGGCAATGCAAGGAGAAGGAAATACTGGGTTTGTTCTTGGCTTCTGTGTGATATTGCCTTTAGTCTTTGGACAGCTTCCTCTGCCTTTCTGCCCAAGTTCAACTTGGGTACTGTTCATTTGTGACCATTTGGAACTCTCAAGTTGTGCTTGTAAGATTCCTGTAATTGAGACAGTCTGCTTTCCATGAATCCTCAAATGCAATGGCGTCCAGGGCAAGAGCAAGGTCTTAAAATGTGCCTCGTGAATAGGTGTGAGAATTTGGAAGCAACACTCTGGGCCTCTCCACCTGCTTCCTTACCAATAACATGGGGATAAATAATGCTTTCTTCTCATTCCTTTACGAATAGCACAGGTATAAATAATGCTTTCTTCACAGAGTTGTTAAATGAAAGGGCTCTGAAATCCTTTTGTGAATTACACAATAATCCCTTTGTGAACTATGAAACAATTTACCCATCTTGAGAGGTTGAAATACAGGCTTCTTGAATGACAGGAAAATGTCTCGTTCTATTTCCTATCTGTGGTAAGTAAGAGGATCTATTTCTGTGAGTGTACCAGCACTTGTCGACCTTCAGGAGGAAATAATGAGGTGAAGAGTGTAATCATTCATTAACCAGTGACTTAATTACTTAAGCATATAGTTTATTCCTGCACATATATATGTATCCATGGGAGATGTATCATGCCTTTTATTAGTATCCATAGCTATGAGGCAGTGTGCACAAGTGCCTCTCTCTGTATATGGAAAACAAGAATGAAGTATAGGAATGTAATACTAAATTACCTGGGCCCCAGCTGGCAGCACCCTATTCCCTGAGCGTTTTGTCCGCTCTCCCCCACTCCGTCAAAAATTTCCAAGGAGTTGAAGGTCACCTGTTGCTAATTTTAAATTGCAACCCCCACCCCAGCCACACACCTTTTCTCTTTCCTGCAAAGCAGGTTTGCTGAGCCACCCGTGTGAGCGAGTGTTTCTCATAATCACCTCAGAGAATCGGATGCATATTAGGGGTCGTATTTAGTAGGCAAGGCCCCTCTATGAAAGAAGGCTTTGTGGAGGGAGTCTTTGTGTATCTTCCCCACATCACAGCAGTCCCTGGGCACTTCCCAAGTTGCCCTAAGAATGAATGACAGAGCTGTGAAGAACCCTGCTGCAGAATAATGGGAGGAAGCTGCTGGGGTGAGTGCAGAGGGTCAGGGAGGAGGGTAGCATTGGACCTGCAGACCATGGCATGGGCTCGCCAGAGCTGAGCATCTTAACAGAGCTGAGCATCTTAACGTTTTCTCTTCTTCTTTTCCCTAGCCAGGGACTTTGCATTTTCAATGAGGGCCCCAGAGCTACCCTAGGCTCCAGTGAAAGTGGAATCACTTTAAGCCCTTAACAATAGTGAGTTCTTATCCTCTTAGCTAATGCTTTGGGTAGCTTTCTTTTAGATCAGGTAGCTTGTAATATGGGGACTGTGGCTCTGGCTTTGCTACATAAGACACACGACTTTTTTTCATCTCTTCTAACCGTCACTCTCCACCATTAACCCCCTCCCCCATTTGAAAGAAATCTTTTCACTCAAATAATACATGGAAAGATAGGCTGCCTGGGGACATATCACAAACCATTGTCAAAGAGGGGAGCAATTCTCACTTCCCCAGAAGTACCCCAAAGCTCTGTTAGACAAAAGATGGACACTTTCTCTTTCTGGAAGTATTGATTTTAAGCCCCGATCTAGAATTTACCCAACCAGGACATGTTTTTTACTTCCCTACCAACAAAACCACAAGGATTATGTTTAATACAGCACTTAGTATTTTACTGGCAGACAACAGCACTGCTCATAAATTTGGACACCTGTTATGTACCAGAAATCAGGCTATGGGTTTGAGTTCTATTTTAAATGCAGGCAGCTGAGAGAATAGACTACTTTATTCAAGACATGAAAGTCACAAAGTGGTTGAGGTGGGATTCACACCCATGTCAACTTCTGCCTGAGCAACTGAATTGATCATATTAAAAAGTCAGCCTTTAGTGGGTCCTGTGATGTCTGCTGTCATCTTGAACCATGCTGATTTATTTATGCAGGAGGCTCCAAAGAATATGGACTGTCTTATGGGGAGGAACAGGAATGAGAGGCTCAATCCACAGGAAACACTTAACAGATCTAGGGATTGAAGCCACATTTTTCGCTCATTTTTCTGTCTGACATAGGCATGTTTGATGCCCCTACCACCACCACAACCACCACCCACATCCCCTCACCTCAGGAAAAAGGAATGCCACCGAAGTAATTTGGAAGCTAGAAATGGCTGCATATATGAAGTGACGTCATCATCATTAGGAAAGGGGAGAAAAGCCAGAGAAGAAAATCCGAGAACAGACTGCTGTGTTTAGTCCCCGCTTAGTTTTACTATAAATAGTGTCACCCAACATTTGGGGATTCTTTCCCGGTGTGTGAGAAAGGCTTTTCTTTCCAAACTTAGTTTATTTCTTGAGCTTCTCTGTTGAAGCATATGAAAATGGCTGCTGTTGTTGACAAAGCCTCTTCATGAATGAAAAGATAGATGATACTTGTCTCTTACCTTCCAAGTGCATGGTGGAGGGAAGGAGTGCATCTGCTCTCTCTACCTGAATTGAGGTTGGTTGATGGGTTAGGAGAGAGACAGAGAGACTGGCATGAAGAGAAAAAAGAGCCAGAGACTGCTTTTTATCTGAGAAGAGATAAGAAAATTACTTTTTAAAAGCTCCTTTGAACCTGTACTAATAAGTTTTCAAAGGGCACCTAGTACTAGAGTCCTGAGATTTCTTCATACCTGGCCTGCTTGTTTTTCTTTTTATAAAGACTTAATTTACTTGAAAACAGTTTTAAATGTGAAAACATTAAATTGTGTGTGTTTGTTGGGGTCTGCACGTGTGTATGTGCACAGGAGTGCAGGTGCCTTCAGGAACGAGGAGGGGACGGGGTTCCCTGGAGTTACAGGCAGTTGTGAGCCACCTGAAATGGGCGCTAAAAACTGAACTATCCTGCAAGAGCAGCACGCACTCTGAACTGCCAAGCGATCTTCCCAGCCTCATTGTGTGTGTGCGTGTGCGTGTGTGTGTGTGTGTGTGTGTGTGTGTTTGAAGCGCACACACATGCAGGTGCCTGAGGCCAGCATAGGGTGCTGGATCCCCTGGAGCAGATGTTACAGGTGGTGGTTAGCGAAGCTGAATTTCCAAGTTGGATACTTTACATCCCGATGGGAGCCTCCCCCACCGTCTCCTAGTTCAACCCTCCCTCCCTCTTCTCCCTATCCCCATTCCCCTACTTCTTAGAAAAGGGGAGCTCTACCCCACCAACTCACCCCAACACACAAAGTAGCAGCAGGACTGAGCGCATCCTCTTCCACTGAGGCCTGGCCAGGTAGCCCTGCCAGGGGGACGTGATCAAAAGCAGGCAATGGAGTCCATGTCAGAGACAGCCCCTGCTTCTCTGACTAGGGAACCCAAGCTGCCCGCGAGCTATACATGTATGTGTAGGGGCCGAGGTCCAGCACATGGTGGGTGCTTCTCAGTCTCTGTAAGATCCTCCCTAGGCCCAGGTTGCTTGACTGATGGGTCTTTCTTTTGGCGTTCTTGTCCCCGCAGGTCCTTCTTTTCCCTCTTCCCACTCTTCCACAGGCTCCCTGCACTCCACCTAATGTTCGGCTGTGGGTCTCAGCATCTGTTTCAGTCCTCTGCTGGGTGGAGCCTCTCAGAACACAGCTGTGCTAGGCTCCCATCTGCAAGCACAGCAGAGTATCGTTATTAGTGTCAGGATTGGCTCTCAACCGTGGGGTGGGTCTCAGGTTGGGCCAGGCATTGGTTGGACAGTCCCTCAATCTCTGTTCTGTCTTTATCCCTACCCATCTTGTAGGCAGGGTAAATTTTGGGCCGAAGTTTTTGTGGGTGGGTTGGTGTTCCCCTCCCTCTACTAGAAGTCCTATCTGGTTAGAAGGTGGCTTCTTTAGTCTCCATGACCCCCACTGCTAGAATTCTTAGCTAGAGTCACCCCCATATCTTCCCCAAAGCATGCCCTGTCTTAGGTCTCCAATTTGTCTCAGAGATGGCTCTGCCCTGTGTCTTTTCTCTCTCCAAGCCCTCTAGCTTCTTGCCTCCCACCCCCACATCTGCTCTCCAGCCTCATTTCCTTTCCCACTCCCTCTCTTACCCTGTTTCCTCTCTTCATCCACTTTTGCTGTCTATTCTAATTCCCCTTCTGTGTGAGACTCAAACATCTTCCTTTGGGCCCTCCCTGTTACTTAGCTTTTTTGGATCTGTGAATTGTTATGTGGTTATCCCGTACTATATGGTTATAAGTGAGTACATATTATGTGTGTCTTTCTGGGTCTGGGTTACCTCACTCAGGATGATTTTTGCTAGTTCCATCCATTTGCCTGCACATCTTATGATTTCCTTGTTTTTAATAGCTGAGTGGTAGTCCATTGTGTAAGTGTACTAGTTTCTTTATCCATTCTTCGGTTGAGGGACATCTGGGTTGTTTGCAGTTTCTGGCTATTATGAATAAAGCTGTTATGAACATACTTGAGCAAATGTCCTTGTTTGGTGGAACATATTTTGGGTATATGCGCAGAAGTGAGATGGCTGGGTCTTTGAGATAGAGCTATTTCCAATTTTCTGAGAAAGCTCCAGATTGATTTCCAAAGTGGTCGTACAAGTTTGCACTCCATCCAGCAATGGAAAAGTGTTTCCCCTTTCCACATTCTCACCAGCATGTGCTGTCACTTGAGTTTTTGATCTTAGCCATTCTGAGGGGTGTAAGATGGAATCTCAGAGTCATTTTGATTTCCATTTCCCTGATGACTAAGGGCGCTTCCTAGCCATTTGAGAATCATTCCTCTGTTGAGAATTATCTGCTCTGTATCCCATTTTTAAATTGGTTTATTTGGTTTGCTGGTGTTCTTGAGTCTTTATATATTTTGAATATTAGCCCTCTGTTGGATATAGGGTTGGTGGAGATCTTTTCCCAATCTTTAGGCTGCCGTTTTGTTCTGTTGGCAGTGTCCTTTCCCTTACAGAAGTTTTTCAGTTTCATGAAATCCCATTTATTAAAGAGCCTGAGCTGTTGGTGTTCTATTCAGGAAGTTGTCTCCTGTGCCAATGAATTCAGGGCTGATCCCCACTTTCTCTTCTAATAGATTTATTTAGTTTTTCTGGTGCAGGGTGATAAATAAAGATTTATTTGCATTTTTCTACACGTGGACATCCAGTTAGACCAGCACCATCTGTTGAAGATGCTTTCTTTTTTTCCATGGTATGGTTTGGGCTTCTTTGTCAAAAAAAAAAAATCATGTGTCTGTAGGTGTGTGGGTTTATTTCTGGGTCTTTGATTAAATTCCATTGACCAATCAGTCTGTTTCTATGCCAGTGCCCTGCAGTCTTTATTACCATGACCAACGCAACTCTTAACCAGTCATCACTTCGACAGCCACCTTCCATTTTTTTGTTTCTTCTACCAACTACAGTCTTACAATTCTATTTCCCTCTTTGTTCATCACCCTCCCCCATTTTCGTTCCTCCCTCTTTCCCTCCTTCCATCCCTCCCTCCCTCTCTCCCTCTCTCTCTCTTTCTGGTTCACATGGAAGTCAAACAAAAGTTGGGAGAGCTAATTCAGGCAGGCCTTTGAAAAAATAGCTATATTTCCCACCCTCTTTGTCGGCTGGGTCTTAGTAGCTGTATTTCAATTTTGCTATAATGTATTTGAATAGCTTTGAGTGTGCTGCCAAAGGCAAGAAGACACTTAAAACCTCTACATTTTATAATTTGATTGCCAACCTGGCTGATGTCCCAGGCACTGCCTCCCAGAACACGGGTGGTGGTGAAATCAATGTGATGTTTTGTACTTGTTTGAAACATGTGGGACGGCTCTCTTTTGCTATTTAGCTCAAGATTCTTTACCGGTTGGGATTCTGCAAAATCGCCACTCCTTGGTCTCACTGAAAATACACGTATTGCTTTTTTTAAAAGCTACTTAGTTACCACCATAATACTTGTACCACTGTGGTACCCATGGGTACATCTCAGCACACCTGCCATCATTGCCACTCACAGGTTAACAGTGTGGCAACACTGTTGATGACCTTTGCCCCTGCAGACCACATAGAGCACCTTCCAGCCCTATGAAAGCCAGCAGGGAGGAACCTCTGGTTCACTACCAACATGATTTCTCCATGTTCTGGAATTAAAGCATGTGGGTGTCTTTAGCATTTTATCATCAAGTTCTGCTGGGCAACCAAGAGCACTGGCAATAACCTTTATTGTTTTGGCGGTCCCTGGGATACTCACTGTGCTTTTTATTTGGCAACCTATGGCATCTGGAGGCAGCAGCATCTCTCCTATGTAGAGTACCTCCGATTGAACTCTAGTGTGTTGTGTTGTATTGTGTGTGTGTGTGTGTGAGAGAGAGAGAGAGAGAGAGAGAGAGAGGGAGAGAGAGGGAGGGAGAGAGAGGGAGGGAGAGAGATGGGACTGTGGCTTATAATGTATGGCTTGTTTACATATGGTTTTTCCAAAGATTCTTAGTGTTAGTTATTTCTCTCCAAAATCCCTCTCCTATCCTACTCTCCCCACCAAAACCGCCTCCAGATTCCCCCTCTGCCCTTCACATCACCTGTGTTCTGCCATCACCTCTTCCTTGAGGTCCCCTCCCCCAATGGCCCTCCTCTACTTTCCTGGATTCTACAGTTAAACACACAAATCTAAAGAGTGACCACTCAGGCCCACATATGAATGAGAACATGAAACATGTATTTTTCTGGGTCTGGGCTGCCTCATTCCACTACGTTTTCCAGCTCCACCCATTTCACTACAAATTTCATTTTTCATTATAACTGAATAAATTTGTGTATATGAGCCACGTTTTTGTTATGTTGATGGACGCCTAGGCTGCTTCTGTGTCATAGGTATCATGGATAGAACAGCAATGAACAGGGATTAGCATATGTCTCTATGGTAGGAAAAAGACTCACTGAGTCTGTTGCCCGGGAGTGGTATACATATGGGAGATCTATTTCTGTTTGTTTGTTTGTTTGTTTTGTTTTGTTTGAGGAATTCCCACACTGGTTGCCATTATTGCTGTGTTAACTTGGACTCTGCTAACAGTGCATGAAGGCTTTCCCCATGCCCTCAACACCATTTGTTTTTGTTTTTTCTTAATCTTGGCCATTCTGACTGGAGAAAGATGGCATCTAACAGTAGCGCCTGGTAGCATGAATCTGGCCAGGAACCTCTGGCTGAGGAGGTTCCGTGGCTCTAGCTGGTGACCTATTACTATTATTTTACTAAATGAACACAGTCTCAACTTGCCCTCTAGGTTTTTATCCCCAGGGAAGGGAAGGTGGCTCAGTGGTTCAGAACCCTTTTGCTCTTGCAGAGGACCTGAGTTTGACTCCCAGCCACACATGTGACAACTCACAATTGTCTGTAACTCCTGGTCCATGGGATCTGAAGCCTCCTCTGGTCTCTACAGGCACTAGGAATGCAAATGGTGTACATCTATGTAGCCAAAACACTCAAGGGTTTGTTTGTATGTTTTGTTTTGTTTTTTTTGTAGGCTGTAGCTCTGTGCCCATAGATCAGTATAGTCCTCAGTCCTCATCAGAGATGGTTCTCTGTGTACTGGGCCGTTAACACGGAAACTTACAGCTGCTGACACTGCAGAGTCAGTAGGGTGCTCAGCCACAAGCAAAACTGCTGAACCCCACCACCAGAAGCTCAGGGGTCATCACAGAAGAGCAATTGGAAGGATGGTTAAGAAGCAGAGGTCAAGGAGGACTGGAGCGAAACAGTGTCCTTTGAACATGACAAGATTGCTGCGCACGTGAACTCAAAGTAGTTTAGATACCTGCATAAGATCAAGCCAGCCAACATTCTGCACACGTGAACTCAAAGTAGTTTAGATACCTGCATAAGATCAAGCCAGCCAACATTCTGCATGGGGTTGGTGTGGGCGGGAAGGTGTTCAGGAGCCCGAAGCTTTAACTGAAGAGCTGTTGACAGTTTGGCTCCTGAGGAAGGGAAAGTCAGTTTTTAAGGGTATGGTTCCATGAAACCCCAGCTCCGTACTGATGAGCATATGTGCAAGTCCCACATAGACTCATTGGGCTATTGACAGAGAGTGAAGGGTTATGGGGAGTGAGAAGGGATGCCTAAAGAGATGGCTCAGGCATTAAGAGCACTTAGTGCTATTGCAGAAGACCCAAGTTCAGTTCTCAGCGTCCCCATGGCAACTGAGAACCATCTGTAACCGCAGTTTCTGGGACATGGTGCCCTCCTCTGGCTTCCGTGGGTACTACATGCACATGGTACACACACTTGCAGGTCAAATTTTCATGCACAAAAAAATTAAAAATAAATCTTAAAAAAAAAAAGGAGGTAAGGTGGATCTGAGGTGAGTTAGGGTGAGGAGTAGAGAAAGGATGTAATCAAAATATATGGTAAGAAATTCTCAAAGATTTTTTTTTTT
>CM053754.1:31063993-31078117 GCA_028658305.1 Pachyuromys duprasi | reverse complement strand
AGCCTGACTGTAAGTTTTCTTTTCATTCATTTCTTCTCTTCTCTTTTCTTTCTTTCTTTCTTTCTTTCTTTCTTTCTTTCTTTCTTTCTTTCTTTCTTTCTTTCTTTCTTTCTTTCTTTCTTTCTTTCTTTCTTTCTTTCTTTCTTTCTTTCTTTCTTTCTTTCTTTCTTTCTTTCTTTCTTTCTTTCTTTCTTTCTTTCTTTCTTTCTTTCTTTCTTTCTTTCTTTCTTTCTTGTGGTTCTACATAAGAGCCTTTCAGCTTTCATTTCTGCTGCTTTTACTCTTGGGGTTTACAAAATGGAACAGAAAAATGGGTGAGGTAGTAGAGCAGATTTGGGGTGGCCACAGGGTTGTTGGGATTTGCCTTAGCAGTGAAGCTTTGTGTTAGGCCCAGTTTATATTCTTCCTATTCTCCAGTGACGGCTGAGCACTTTTGTAAGGGTGTCAAAGTCATGGGTTGGGGTCCTAGAGGTGATGGGCAAACACTATCTTTCTTCTCAAGGGTCAAACAGGAAATACACAGCCACCGTCCCGACGAAATCAATATATGCATCTGTCTGCATGGTTGCCCGAAGGAAAGAAATGGCAGAGTTCGGCCTGATCTGTTTGTACAGAATCCCTTTTTGTCCTTAGTAATTATAATTGAGTAATCTGTAATTATTTGAGGGCCAGGACATAAACTCAAGCAATTCATAGGTTCTTAAAGCACATGCCTTCTTCCATGGTCAAAGAGAGACAATTTCCCACACCCAAGCTCTCTAGAACTCATTACTATATTGATATCTGTGTGATTTTTCGCATATTATAGTATTGGGCCATTTGAAAGGAAAATGAAATACTCACAAAACTGAACACATATGTCTAATTGTATGTCTGCTTTTCTGTATAACATGCATATGTACATAGTTATGCCGTAGAAATTTTACTTTAGGTTTCTGTAGTAACTGAAATGTTGTTTTCTTAGATTTTATCCCCTAATGAATCGTGAGTTACCGTTAATGTAACACGCTAAATAACTGAACTATTTCTACTTATCTTGACCAAATTAAATGCTCTAAACCATCATTTCTTTAGGGTACGTTGGAAAATAGAATTGGGGGCCTGAGAAACTTCCAGGCTTTCAGATTAAAATGGAAATAGGGAACACCGTAAACCCTATCACTTTGTGTGAAAGATTAAATTTAACAATTTTCTCACCCAAGACATGTTTCCAGTCTGATTGGGCAGGCATTTATTTAGGACCTCTGGAATGTGAGCTCATGCAATTAAAAAGGAAAATGGGTTTTTAGCCTTGGGAACCCGAACTATCTCGAGTATTCCGCCTCTGCTTAAATCATCTTGGCTGTTTATATGTGGGTGATGTGGCCTCCTCATGTGAAAGATGCTGTTAAGTACCAGCCGCGGTTGCACCGCCTGAGACACATGCCTGCTCTGTTCAGAATGAACCACAGTGGCTGCTGTTAGCTCCATAGCTGCCTGGGAGAAAGGGTGATGGGAAATTAACATGTGAACAAAGCCTGTGACCTGACACTGATATCAGCTCACCTGCATGCCCAAACAGTGTCAGGCTGCTCAGTGAAAACTGTGAGATTCAGGCTCTGGCTCTTTCCATTATTAAAGTGGGAAAAGGCCCCAGGCATGAAGTCCCACTTTAGTCCCAGAAGGCACAAGCAGGCAGATCTCTTGAGTTCAAGGCCAGCCTGGTCTACATAGTGAGTTCTACGACCACCAGGGCTACATAGAGACCCTGTCTGAAAAGGGACAGAGTACACAGATTTTCTTCTTTCTGTTGTCTACTCTACTTCCTTAAACTTGAGTGAATACGGCTTGAGGTTTTGACATGTTTGGGTTTTCAGAATGGAAGGTGTGCTTCGTAGAGTTGGAGACATAGTAGTGATGGGTGAGATTACTAATGGGATTCTCAGGGGAGGGCTCCAAGCATCTGAGGAAGGATGTGTTTCTTTAGGTTTATTTCTTGGCAGGTAGTCTGTGACTGAAGACAACACACAAGATGGCCCCTTCATCAGCAGTGTTGTCCTAATTGCTAATGTGCCAATGCTTTTGGATATTCATCCCTTTCTGTGCTCCTATTAAAACAGTTACCTTTAGCATGGAGTATTCCGTGAGGTCCACTACGTAACTGCCAATTGCAGTGTCATCTCCTCCTTTTAAAGATCTGAAAAATCCACCCTCAGTTTTGCTTTATTTTGTTTTTCCTTTAATTATTTTTTTATTTAATTGCATGCGTCTGTATGAGTGTCTGCATGTATATATGTGTACCATGTGTATGCCCGGTACACAGAGATTCGAGAAGAGGGTCCTGGAACCCTGGAACTGGAGATTGTGAGCTGCCACTCTGGTGCTGGGAGTTGAACCTGGGTCCCCTGCTGAAAGCAGCAAGCTGTCTTAACCCTGAGCTGCCTCTCCAGCCCCTGTAGTCGCTTTTCAATGCGGCACTAGAACACCTTGCTTTGCTAATCTATCCGGCTCTGGCCTAGGAACCGGTGTGACCGACCGTGTAGCAGACCATCTTACTGTGTCATGCATGGCCGCCCGGTGCGTACCAGTGCTTAAGACATGTTTGCTCCTTTATCCACGGAGGTTGTCACGTAGGACCAAATAGTGAGGAAAACACCATGTCGTGCAGTTTTCACAAGCACCTATTTCACTTAATCCTTAACGTAACCCTGCATGGTAAGCATTATTTTTCACTGTTGTTTTCCTCATATCCACGTCAGAGCTTAGGAGGAGGAGCATATTTTTTTGTTTGCTTTGGTTTTCGAGACAGGGCTTCTCTGTGTAGCCTGAGCTGTCCCTGACTCGGTTTGTAGACCAGGCTGGCCTCAGATTCACAGAGATCCACCTGCCTCTGCCTTCCCAAGTGCTGGGATCACAGGTGTGCACCACCATCCCTGGCCAGGATTTTTTTATTTTTTAATAGAGAGTTTTCTCTGGTTGGATTTATAGAGCAATCCTTCCTCATACCTAAGATACTTCGTTCCCAGAAAAGAAAGACCACACACCTGGCTAACTGAACCTTCGATAGAAAACAGAGCATTGCCCTTAACTCTGTGATGGAGCCAAGTGAATCCATTTCTGTTCTGACTTCTGAGCTCAGCAAGTGCTGTGATTTGTGACCAAGTAATTTAGGGCCCAATTTTGTCCAGTAAATTTGGGGTATTATTACAGGTTGAGCTAATCTGAAAACCCCAAATACACAATTCAAAATATCCCAAGATCCAAAACATTTTGAGTCTGACATACATACCACATGTAGAAAATTACACACCTGAACTCCTTTGACGGATTACTGTAACAATACAAATACAGTAAAACTGTTTTATAAAACTTCCTCAGGCTGTGTGTGTATGTGTGTGTGTAACATAAATGACTTTGTGTTCCAGCCCAAAATATGTATGTCTATATAAAGAGTCCCATATCCCCAAACCACAAAACGCTTGTGATCCTAAGGGCTTTACATAAGGAACACCAGCCTACAGTACCTAGGTTTCCCAGGATCGCAGACTATAATGCAGTAAAGATCTTGCTGGTTCTGGTGCTCACGAAATGCTAGCCACTGTCGTTGTTAGTAAAGCGGTGATATCTTATCCATCTCATCATTCACTATTTATTGCACTTTTAGTTAAAAGGCTGGCATGAATTTTTTTTTCTTTTTTTTGAAGGAGACTAGGGAGCCTAACACATACTGGTCTATGCCCTAGCAAGGTTTTTTGTTTTTTGTTTTTGAGTGTACACTATATGATGCGAACTTTTCAGTCCTATTAATTCATCACATCAAATCCTGTAGAAGTTCTTTTCCTCGGGGACCTACATTCCAGTTACAATCCATCTAGGAGGGCTAGGGCAATATGCAGCATGAACATTGGACACTAAATTATATGTTGGAGGGTGGATTGTGGTATTAAAGAAAAAGAAGGGGAGGAAGGCGACTGGGTTTCGCTGGGAGAATGTCTAAGGAAGGCATTGGGGTGGCAGTTAAATAGGATATTCATTACAGGCCTCATTGGGAAAAGTGATAGTTGAGTAAGTCTAAAAGAGAGGAGAGAGTGTCACATGTCGCTGAGTTTGTCTGGGTCTAGCCTGGCGAAATGAGGGTGGACATCTCTGTGGCAGGAGGAGCCAGGAAGGGTCACTAGGGTCTCAGAGGCCACTGCGAGCCCTGGAGAGACACCGAGCCGGTGGTGTAAACCACATTCTTAGATTTAAATTAGCAACAGCATGAAACCTCACGTCTCTGGGAGAGCTGGACCAGAGAGCTCCTTCATCTGCCTGGGCCTCATTTCTCCTGTTAGTTTATTAACTTTTTGCACTCCGGAACCGTGTTTGGGGGGAGGGGTCAGGGAGGTCTATCTCACTACCCTGGGGTAGCTGTCCCGCCCTCCCTGTGCCATTGATTGAACATGGAAGTCCTGTGGCTATGCGGGTTGTATTCCTTGGGAAACAAAGAAAATGATTAGATCTTGAGAGAGGAGGACTGTGGAACCCCGTGGCGGCACAGCTTGCCATCCTCTTTGAACATGACTTGATCTCT
Source organism: Pachyuromys duprasi (assembly GCA_028658305.1). Classification (NCBI taxonomy): domain Eukaryota; kingdom Metazoa; phylum Chordata; class Mammalia; order Rodentia; family Muridae; genus Pachyuromys; species Pachyuromys duprasi. The sequence continues at coordinate 31,073,565 of CM053754.1, read as the reverse complement.
TGCAGGCTTCCCTGACTGAGCCAGGGCGCCTTTGTAGATCTTGGGAGGTGTTGGTTTGGTTCCGTGCTTTTCAATGTTTGTATCTCCTTACAGGAAGGAGGATTCATTATGGGGCAGGAGGAAGAGCTTAAGTGTAGTCATTTGTCAGCCTGACTCTGGCTGAGCTTCCTCTGCCAAGATAACAGAGCTGTACCCCGCCCCACCCCGGGCGGGCGGCACTTCTGGGCTGTGCCTCCTGTGAAAACCAGTGGCCCTGAACCCGATCTGTACATCCAGGGTGGATTTCCACTGTTTTGATTATGTCCTGTCTCTTCGACCAAGTTAATTTGACATGTGCTTTTTAAAATAAGTCTTTATCAGGGTTGTGGTGAAGCTAGGATGGTTTATTAGGAAACCGTGGTGAAGGTAGGAGAGGAGTGCAGGGCGTCCAGACCAGGTCCAGCTTGGCTGGTTGAGCTTGCAACTGTGTCACATCTGTGCGAACTTCCAAGTTTTCTCATCTCTGAAAATGGATTGGGCCCCACAGGGCCGTTTCCCATTCACAGGAGAAGAAAGAAATTGCGTTGTCAACTTACGAGGTTTCTGATTGCCGGGAACTATATTTCTGGAGACGCACTTGTTTGAGAAAGGGATGGTTTTTGTTTAGCCTTTTGTCAAGGACATGGCCATACTCATCTCCCTGGCCACCCCGGGAGTTGGAACTGTGTCTTAGCCTCCTGTTGTCCCTGAGACACTAGAGAGATGAGAGTCACAGATAAGGGCTTCACAGATAGCAAGCACTGTGCTTGGCCTGGCTTTCTCCTGAAGCCTGGGCCTGCTGTGCCCACCCAGCCTGTCATAGCTTTGTGAGCATCTTTGGACCCCCACAGAGCCCCTCTATCTCCCCTTTGAGATAGGGACTGCTCAACTAAGTTAAAACTCTCACAGTTGACAGGCCACTTATTAGCAGGAACTGTGGGACTTTTCGCTTTAAATCTCATTAGCCCCTTGTTACCCATTTGATAACAAAGACTTAAAGGAATTTTGCTAAGAAATTTCTGGCAGACATAGCTTCTTGGGACGGAATGATAAACCTGCCTTCAGCAATGGAAATGTGGGAGAATTCCAGACGCTAAATAAATAACCTGGCTTGAGGCCAGCAGGTTAAGGCAAGTTGGAACCATTTGATTGAGGCTCAGCCAGGGTCTGCAGCAGGAGAGTCACATTAAATACCCTAAGGAGGTCTGAGTGCAGAAATGGAAACACATGGAGCACCTTGCAAACATTACCCATCTGCCCCAAACCCCAGCTTCCTTATCTCTCAAGTGAAGGGCTCAGCAGAGTCGGCAACAGGAGCTCATTATTTTATTCCAGTACTTTAAAAACATACCCACCTAGCGAGCCGGTAAGCCTGAGTTAACTTTTCCTTCTAACAGCCTGTTAACCATCAGTCATATCTTCTGAGAAGCTCAGGTCAACCAGAATTACAATAGTAAATTAGCATAATTCCAGGCTCAAACTCAAATCTTGATGTTTTAGGTTAGTCTTATGAAGACTAATAATAATCTTATATAACAATATAATATAGTATAATGAAATGCTCAAGTGAATACAATATATAATACAGCAAAATAATACAGTAATCTTTCTTTCTCTTTCTTTCTTTCTTTCTTTCTTTCTTTCTTTCTTTCTTTCTTTCTTTCTTTCTTTCTTTCTTTCTTTCTTTCTTTCTTTCTTTCTTTCTTTCTTTAATGTCACCAACAACCCACAATTATTACCACCTCTTGTAAACCTCAGCCCTTGTGTTAGGTACAACCCCTGGAGGTTTGGGGTGGGGGCAGTTTTGACAGCAGCCACATAACTTGAGGTTGAATGAGCTTCAGCTACTACCCGACAGCCTTGCCACCTGGGTATAATAACTAAAGCAACCCAGGAACTTGTTTCTGCTCTCCACACAGATTTTGATTAATGGCCACATTTCAGTAAGTGAGCACAGAATGGTTTCTGGGAGTTACCTCTGTGCTTGGTAGAGACCCAATAGTCTTTTCTAGTTGCCCTGGTCACTGCTTTATCTGAACAGCTTTACTCATAGACACAATGGCAGCCCAGAGGACACTTCTGCTGTCCGTAATAGCACTTAGCGATTGGAAACCTTCCAACTGAACTGGACTTGTGCACTCTTAGGAGACAAACCTATCCAGGCTGCACCTGATAAACGCCAAGGGTTGAATGCCTGAAAAATGCTCTGACCAACAGTCCTGTTTCCACTGTATTTTCTGTTTCACCAGAGGAGGCTGTATTTAGCATTTACAATGCTGGCAAATAATCTGTGTGTTCCATGGGCAGAAATCTACCTCTGGCTTTCAGTTCCATAGTTGGCAAAGGCTCTGGTGTTGGTGAGTATGGATAAAGGAAATATTTACAGTGCCTCTTTCCAGAGTGTGGGCTTCATGCTTAGAACATGAGCTGCCTGCCCTCACAAAGCGTCTACTTGAATATAATGTCTAAATATAATGAAGAAAATTGAGTCGTTTGACCCTGTGAACTCACATGTGATAAGACGTGAACTTTAGAGAGTCAACTGAGTTAGTTAGACACCCCAACCCTGCCTTTGGAACCCTGCTGCAGTCACTACTCCTCCTAATGTCACTCTGTTCAGAAGGCATCTCTTGGGCAGGTGAGAAAGAAGGCTTTACAGATAAAGGTGCTTACCATGCAAATCTGTAGTGTGGAAGTAGAGAAGTGACTTGATGGGGTTGTCCTCTGACTTCCAGGTACATGTTGTGGCACACATGTCCCCCTGTACACACACACATACACACACACACACACACACACACTAATAAATGAGCAAGCAAGCATTACTTTTATATGTTCTGATATACCTCTTGAAACAAAATGCGAAATTATTTTATTGTTTACTGAGCACATTTTGTTTTGTTTTTGTCTGCTGCTATTCAGTGTACATAGGCTCTTCTTATTCTCGTATTTATCCTAAGAACTGGATACTTGTTGCCATTTCATAGGTAAGAAAACAGAGGCTCTGAGTGAGATGTGGTGGAGTTCATATTTAAGCTTAAGTCCATCTCTTCAGGCAAGGCTTTCCTTCAGTACTGTGTTCATTTCCTCTTGCTCCATGACAAATTATCTCCAACTAAGAGGGCTTGAAACAACAGGGACTTATGATGCTCTTCTTTGGAGTTTCTGTAGAGCAGAAATCTGGATGTGTGGCAGGATTTTTTTGTTCAGGGTCTCACTGGGATAAAATCTAGGTGGCGGTTGGAACTTCAGTGCCCAGGCAGGCTCAGAGTAGCAGTTCTATAACATGCTGCACGAAGGATTTTTACCCAGGAAGTTCTAGAACACTGTCCCCATTTCCCTTCCAGCACTGTCCTCAGTTCCCTGAGGCTGATCATTCCTAACTGTTAGGTGTAGTTCTACTCTGGCCCTAGGCGGAGAGACTAGACACTGCTTCTACAGTCTCCTGTGATTACATTTGTCTTTAGGAAGTTGGTGGTGCCATATGCCAGAACTTAAAGATGGGAGTGAAATACCAGGTGTGGTCACACGTCTCCAATCTTAGCACTGAGGAGTCAAGATTCACAGGATTGTGAGTTTGAGGCCAGCCAGGGATACATAGAAAATTCAGTGTCAGCCTAGGCTACCCTGTGCCCCATCTCCTCCTGTTAAAACAAACAAACAAAACAGTCACACATCTCAGTCCTGAGCTTATGTTCCCGCATGCACCGCCTGTGGGAACCCAGAGTTCATCTTACAAGTGTGTCTGTCAGACTCTCCTCACAAGTTTTGACTCTGGAGTCAATAGGAAGGGGATACACGGAGTGCTACCCAAAAATGCTTCTAATGACAAAGAACAGAAGGACCAATATAAAGGGACTCAAAGCAGGAAAACTTTGTGCTTCACTGTTTTGCTAAGTGCCAACCTCCCAAACTACCATGTCGCAGCCACCTTTAGAACACGGCTTAGGCAAGAACCAAATGAGCCTTCTTGGAAGGGAAGGGCTTAATTTCTTAAGCCCGTATGTGTTCACCAAGAGCTAGAAGGCTTAACAACATAGGCAAGACTAGTGGCTAAGAGCACTGGGCAGAGAGTAGCTGTGTAACACAGGACAGCAGCACAGTCTTTGTATGATGGATATGATTGGCTGACCTGAGGGCTGGTTGGCGGTATATGGCTCGTTCTTCCCTAAGGTTTGTATTTGACCTTAGAGACCTACTTAAAAAAAAAAAAAGAAAAGAAAAAGATTGTTGTTGTTATAATTATAAGTGTATGTATGTGTATGTTGGGAATTGAGCTCCTGCTCTCTGGAAGAGCAGCATATGCTCTTAACCTCTGAGCCATCTCTCCAGTCCTAGACTGCCTCTTTGTTTTTAAAATAACCTCTGAAAAATCACAGTCTCTGTTGGTTGTACAGACCTGCCAGTTTAGAAAGTGCTGTCATGAAACCACTTTCCTGACTTCAGTTGAGTTGTGATACATACAGCGGAATATACAAATCTTCAGTGTGTGGCTTGACGCAGTATAAATGTATATAGCTATACTGTCTGTTGTCTATTTTAGTGCCCGGTGGGATTTCTAGCATATTTGGAGACTCCTGGTCATAGCCCAGTTAATCCCTCCTCCTCGAGGCACCACCTTCACAGAAAGAAAAAGGAAACTGAGGAAGGGACGCTGTGACTTGTTATCTGTACCGCTGGGAGAGCCCGATGCTTCCTTCTTAGAGTTACCAGGCCTGGACGCAAAGCTCCATGACAGCTCATTCCAGACAACACCAGAGAAGTCTGAAGCACCTGGGGTGGGGGACGGTGCTGTCTAGGGTCCTTTAGTTGTGGTCTCAGAACAAGCAAGTAGAACACTTGGAGGGGACATTGACTACTGTCATGTAAATGACTCCTGGAGGATTGCTGGGTGCAGGAAAGGAATGCGGTGTCTTGTCTCCTCTCCGCAGGCTCCTTTATATCTGGCGCTCAGATATACAGAGGCTGAAGTGCTCTTGGATACTTTTCTCCTGAGGCGAGGAGAAAAGCACCCTGGCACTGCACTTTTGACTGTCTCTAGAACTGGTAAAAACCACCACCATCTTCAGGCTACTGGTCCCTCGTCCCTCTTTGGACAGCTGCCTCTGTGCTTGAGCACCATCAAGGAAATCTGGCCAAGCTGCAGCATTCTGGCTGAGAGCTGCAGGTGGTTCTAAGAAACCTGTCTGTGGCTTTTTCTAGACCTTGAACAACTTTATTGAGATTCACTCACATACCATACAGTTTGTCTAGCCACACTAAATATTTCAGTGTTTTGTTTGTTTGTTTGTTTGTTTGTTTGTTTTAGTGTATGTAAAGACACAGGGACTAACATGTCAGTCGGTTTCAGACATTTCCCCTCAACTTCTGAAAGGAATATAACAATTTACCCATCACCTCCTCCTTCACTTTCCTCTGCTGTAACCAACCAGGAATCTATTCCCTATCTCTGGGGGTTTTGTTTTGTTTTTTCCTGTTCTGAGCACTCTCTTTGAATAGTCACATCTGAGGGGGTCTTTTGTATCTGACTCCTTTAACTTAGCCTATATTGTCAAGATGTTCTCATGGTGTGGCATCTATCAGTGCTTAATTCCCCTTTGTAACTGACCCCACTGTGTACACTAAGACACATTTCATTTGTCCATTTTTCTGTTAAAGAATGTTCTAGCTCTTTCCACCTTGGACTCTTAGAAATACAGTTACTTAGCATTTGTAGACTTACTTTTTTTGTAGACATATGTTTTCATTTCTCACGAGCATATGTTTGTGAGCGGCTGGGTCATATGGTAACCATTTAATCATCCAAGACACAATCAGGCTTTTCCACAGTGGGCACACCACTTTTGTCCTCGTTTGATTTTTGTTTCTGTGATAAACACCATGACCAAATGCAACTTGGGGGAGGGAAGGGTTTATTTCAGCTACAGTCTACTTTCAAGGGAAGCCAGGGCAGGAACGGAGACAGGAACTAAGGCAGAGACCATGGAGAATTCTGTTTGTGGCCTTGCTCGCAGGCTCATAGTCCATCTACCTTTCTTATACAGCGCAGACCCACCTGCTTAGGCATGGCACTGCCCACCCCTTCTACATCAATAAGCACTCAGGAATGCTTATTGATGCCCCGGAGATATTCCCAAAGGCTGCTCTGACGGAGGCAACTCCCCAGTTCAGGTCGCTTCTTCCCAGGTGACCCTAATTTGTTTCAAGTTGACAGATGAAGCTGACAGTTTTACATTCCCACAGTATAGAAGGGCTCGAACGTCTCACCACAGGCACCAGTATTTGATATTGTTACTTGTTTTAGTCTAACCATTCTTACGGTGGTGAAACAGTATCTCATTATGGAGTTGATTTTCATTTCTCTAATAAATGGAGGTGGTGAGCATCTTCTTGTGTCTGTTGGCTGTTTGTGTGCCTTCTCTGAAGAAATAGATATCTGCTTACCTTTCTGAAGTAGTTTTATTTTTATGCTTTTCAATTAAGTGTATATAGAAGGTGTATGTGTATATGTGAGCACAGTTGCTCGGAGGCCAGAAATGCTAGATCCCCCGAAGCTGGAGTTGCAGACTGTCCATGGACTCTGGGAACCAATCTTGAGTCCTCTGTAAAATCAGTATTCACTCTTGACTACTGAACCATCTTTCCACCCCCATGTATATCTTTTATTTTAAATTATATATCTTTATTATTTACATGTAAGATTCTTAAATATGCTAGATATAAGTCTGCTTTCTCTAATTCCACAGGTTACTCCTTCACTTTCTCGATGCTTATTGTGAAGCATAAAAGTTTTTAAAAATAATTTCTTTCATTTTACTTCATGTGCATTGGTTGTGTGGGTATCAGATCCCTTGGAACCGGAGTTACAGACTGTTGTGAGCTGCCACATGGGTACTGGGAATTGAACCTGGGTTTTTTGGAAAAGCAGACAATGTTCTTAACCACTGAGCCATCTCTCCAGCCCAGAAGCACAGAAGTTTTAAATTTTTGAATAAGGTATGCTATATTTGTTTTTGTTGCTGTTCCTTTTTGTGTCATATCTGGTAGAGCTTGAAAGGTCTGAACTGAAGCACTAGTTTTCATTATACAAGTGCCACACAGTTTTAAAGCAAAAGCGTCAAGTCACTGTAATGACCTCTTCTAATACTGCTGCTCTCCCTCCTAGGGACTAACTAAGGATAGCAAGAGAATTGAATGTGACTCTATTTGATATTCTGTAATTATTATTAGTGTGCTTATGGTGTTATAGTTAGGGTTTTTGTTTTGTTTTGTTTTTTAAGGCTTAAGAATTTTTACTACGTTGTTTTTCCTTATTTCCTTTTGTGTCTTACCATGTAATTCTGGCTAGCCTGGAACTCACTGTGTAAACCAGACTGTGTAAACCTCAGACTTACAGAGATCCACCTGCCTCTGCCTCCCCAGTGCTGGGATCAAAGGCCTGAGCCACCATGCCAGCCCCAACATTCTTTTACAAACTATTTTGGCAGAGTATGTAGCATATCTCTATTTTCTTCAGAGTTAATCTAGGCTAGGGAGAATAGGTATGTGGATTGGCAAGGTTGACTATGAATTGGTAATTACAGAAAGGAGTTAATTGATATATAAGCATTTATTATGCCCCTTAACTTCTTTAATATAATAGGTTTACCATCTTTTAAAAAAAGCTACGTGGGCTTGCTTTTATTTTTTTAAGCTGCATTTCATTATTTTTACTGTGCATTGGGGGACATGGCAGATCATGTACGTGGCGGTCAGAGGACAACTAACTTGTCAGAGTTGGATCTCTCCTTCCATATGTGGGTTTTGGGGAACAAACTCAGATCATCAGGCAACAAGCTATCTCACCAGCCCTGGAGGTTGTTTTCAATACAGCAATTGAAACATTCCACAGTATCACTGATAAGGCAGAAGTAGGGGGACCCATGGGAGGAATGGATGCAGCTAAGCAAAACTTCTCCCTTCTTGTCTAGAAATACAGAAGACAGGTGGGGCCGGGGACAACATAGATCTCCAAAGATCTGCCCCGCTCCCTAGTAAAAGCCAACCAGGACCGGCCTCCTAAGAGCCCATTCTGTATGAAATGATCAACACTTCAACCCACTGATGAATTTGCTCCCCTTAGTCAGTCGCTTCTCAATGGTGCCACCAACTGGGGACCGAAGCCTTCAATACATGAACATTTTGCAGGAATACTTCACATTTAAGCCATAAAAGAGGCATTTTTTAGTTGAAGCTGGCCCTGGATCCCCTCCTCTGCTCTGTGGTGTTGGTGAGGCGGCTTAGGAATCCAGCTAAGCCTATCAGAGAATATGTTGCTTACAGTCTCTCCTCTGCTCTGCACATTATAGGAGCCAACTGCTACACCCTGTGTTCCAGTCCTGGGAGTTTACTTTCCTGAAGCTTGAAAAACAAAACAGAACAAACAAACAAGCAAACAAAGCAGCAAAAAAACCCAAAAAAACAAAAAACCCACACTCCTGTAAATCTTTGAACTTTTAAAAATGAAAATGTATTTAAATAAAAAAATGGAAACATATACACCAGTGTGATAATTAGAATAAGTCAGAAGTGTGTGTGTGTAAGATACTTTGGTCCTTGGAGGTTGAACTGTATTCTTTTCCAATCAAGATTGTGCTGTTTGTAGACTCCCACATGCCCTGTGCTTCTTTGCTGTTCTTCCTAATGCCCAGGAGCCTCAGTAAATAGAGTGTATGAGTCTCATTATCCAAGTTCAAGTCTGTTGCGTAGGACTCTGTATTCAGGTGAGTAAAGCTTTCAGAACAATGTTGAACTAAAAAATCTGTAGGCCAAAACCAAACCAAACCAAATCAAACCAAACCAAAACAACAACAAAAAGCACCATCTGGAAATTCTTTTATTCTTAGTTTTGCTAGTATCATGCAAAGGGATCCAGCTCCTCCCGAGGACGAAACTTTGTGATGTAAATGGTGCTGGCTCCTAAGGGCTGCCAAGGTTCTGACTTTGTTTTTGTTTTTGCCTTTCTCAATAACTAGATTTGTGCTGCTCCCCTGAAGAGGAGAGGTGGCTGGAAGGGCCTCACAGTGATTGATTACACTGCAGCAAATATGTGCATAAACTTTTGTCTGTGCATAAATACTGATTACTGTGCGGATAACTTCAGCATGGTAGGATTCTCTCCCTTTTGGCAGAAGTGAGCTAATCGGTTGCTTTGTTAGGATAGTTCCACATCTTCTTTCTCTTTTTCTTTTTCCAGCATGGCTTAAGATCATGGTTGAACCCCTGTCTGTGTAATATTACGTGAATTACTGGTCTGTTCTGTGCCTCAGTTTCCTTTGCTCCTGGGATGTGAGTAGGAATAGTACAACATCCAGGGCGATTTTTGTAAAAGGTCCTTCCAAATACCCTGTAATTACCTGTGTGCCTCACTGAGTTCTTGAGTTAGTGATAGCAGGATGTTAGCACGAGCCAATGAGGAGTTCCAGAGAAGGGCTCATCATATGCTAAATTGCAAAATGGGGGAAAGGGAAGTTTTATCCTTGGGATATTTTTTTCTTTGCTTTGCCCATGCTGCC
>CM053754.1:31031914-31063893 GCA_028658305.1 Pachyuromys duprasi | reverse complement strand
AAAAAAAAGTTTGATATCAGTCCTGCCAAAAGTGGCATTGAGAAATTTAGTATTTAAGGTCAATGTGTTTGACACGCACACGCACACACACACACACACACACACACACACACTTCTAGGGTTAAAAAATGACAGCAATGTTGAAGAATGTCCTAATAATTAATATATAGTCTAAAAACATTGATTGAAATGACCGTAGATTTTAAGCAAACCCCTGGGACATTCTTTTTCTTCCGTTTATGGCAACTGGGTCATTTTGGTTACTCCAAAGATCTCTGCCTTTTCTGACTCACAGGTCCTCCCTGCTGCTCACCTAACTCTATCTAGACTCCTTTTCTGTCACATTGTATCACTGATGAGATACCAGAGGTAGCTTGAAGTGCTTAAACACTTAAATTTGCTGCTGTTTTTCAGTTTCAGGCATAGTTCAGACATAACCAGGTGCAGGCTGCTATTTCCGTAGATCCCCAAACACTGCGGTCATCTCCCGCCCACTGGTCATAGTGTGTAGTGTGATTCAAATAACTAGATTCCCTCTGGACACTTGAGGTTCCCCAGTAAGTAATGGCAACACTAAATTCTTGTAACTGCTTGTGAGGCTATGAGTGAGGCTGGCCTGCCAGAGAAGGGACCCCTTCAGGGGAGAAGATTGACCACTGCTAACTTCATTACCATTTTAGAAATGGTAGGTGAAGTCTCAGGAATGTATGCAACCATGTTTGCTTGGTTGGTTTGATTGTTTTGGGGATGAGTTTACTCTGGAAATTGTTTTTGCTGTTGACCCAAGAGCTAGAAATCACTGAGTCTGTATCTCTGCATGGGGCTGTGGGAGCCAAATTGAAATGTTGTCCCATCATTGCTTAAGTTAGACGTATGCACTATGTCTTTATGTCACTACTTTTAAGCTTCCTGGTGGTTGGTTTCAAAAGGGGGTCACTTGGGTTTCAGCTCAACTCACTTTGGACAAGCCCCAAACCCCAAATGTGAGAACTGGTGGATGTTCGCTCTGTAGACTGGCCATGCAGGCATTGAGGGCCTCCTATGAGCCGCCTCATTTTGTTTTAAGACTTCCCATGTGGTGGGGGTGACCGTGTCCTTACTACATGCAGGAGTCTGTTTGCCCTCTTTGCTTATGAAAAACTATTTAATCAGTGCCTCATGTCTATTCAAACCCATAGGGCCATGAAGAGCACGAAGTGCCTCCAAAAAAAAAAAAAGTTGGAGAAAGAGACAAACAAAAGTAGTTAATAAGAAAACATTATTCCCAGAAGAAAAGAAGGTTCTAGCTTGCTGTGACTTGCTTTGGAATCTCTGCAAAGTCCTGAGAAGGCTGGCTGTCCTGTAACAGGGGTTCTTTTAGGTTCAAGTTCAAAGAGGCTGTGAGTGAGGGGTGTTGGGGAAAGAAGCAATTAAGAAGTTAAAGTTTCAAAATTGATGAAGTGAAGCCATGTCCGGGGCCTGCTAATGTACAGAAAGCAGCCCTCCACATTTATTTACTTTTTTCCATCTGAGTCGGAGACTTTCTTTTCCTGGTAAGTGTCTGGAACCTGCTGTATGGGGTGCTTTGGCTCCTGCTGAGAGTGTTTCTCCCATGCTTAGTCCATCTTCCTGTCCCTCTTTCCTCTTCCAGGGGTCCATGAGTGCATTAACCAATGGAACCTTTCCAGGCATCTTGTAAGCCTTTGGTCTGTAATACACTGTCTGAAGTCAGTAAACCTGCATGACTCTTATGGTGTGTGTGTGTGTGGCTGGTAGAATTTGGGTTATGAGGACATCTTTGGTAAAACTAGCAACAGAAACGGCTTGATTCTTATCAGATGACATAAAACGGGCAATTAGTAAATAATAAAAAATGGGCAGGGCAGGTGCAGACCACCTTGCTTGTGGGAGATGGGTGCTGCTCTCCAACACAGCCTTTCAGCTCCTGTAGACACAGCCGTAGATCAGGGGAGCTTACATTGCTCTCTGGCATCTGCCCCCTTTTGGCATTTTCAGAGAGCATTACTTACATTTCGTTACAAAAGACATGTAGAGCCATGACATTGTTTCTGATTCGGTGGTGATTGTTTCATCACCACCAAAATGTACTTCATGCCCTGGCTTGAGATGAGGTGAAAGGCCTTTTATCCTTGTGGAGGCCTTGCCAGGCGAGCACACGCCTTTGGGGTTTCATGGGCACCCCACAGTCCTGCTGGGAAGCCGTTCTATATGTTAACCATTTTCTGAGGCTTTCAGCTCTAGCTGAATTGAGCTTTGCACTCAGGTGGGCCAGCGTCCCACTGATGTTCTAGATCTTGGAGATATTCTTTTCTCTGTCTGTTCTAATCCCATTATCATCAGGGGTTAAAACCAGTTTCCTCTCCCTCTGTCTAAAAGTAAAGCAGCTTTTCCTTCCATATGCAATATTGAAATGACTGTCCAACCCGATAATATGTTGTGCTTCACTCTGAATGGCAGTGGTGGTGAGTCCTGACAGAAGGATGAATACTTACTGCCCTTTGTGGGTACTGTAATGTTGAAATGCTTGAATGCAAAAGTCAAGAAGGGTCTTCCAAGGCCCCTTCTTAATTGGGGTCTAACAGGAGCTGTGTTTCTAGTTGTCATTTTGTATTGCTAATTTGCCCAGCAATTGCTTGTGGGCTCCCAATGATTTACCATACTCATCCTGTATGCTAATGTATGCCACACAATGCAGGATGAGTTCTGGAAAGGAGAGGGGGGATGTGTTTTTGAAGGGTTTATCTCCATTTATAATGTGAGCAGCACTACTCTAGAATTCTGCAATACTTAATAAGCCTGGTATTTAAAATTAAATCTCTTACATGGTCTAATTATGTAGATCGATATTATCTCAATGTCCTAATGTGAGTAAAGTTTAAAGACTCTCATTCCCCCCTTCCTGTTTCTGAAGGGAGGTCCAGTTAATTTACTGTAAATGAAGAAGTATTTTTGGAAGACTTAGGTTGACATTTAGCATTCTGTCTTGAAAACCCTCTGACTATTAAATATTTAATACGCAGCAAAGCATTCTTAAAAATTAAATATGAATGAGTTTTAGGAAAACCTTGCAGTGATATAAAAATTGAGGTGTTTTTTTTTCTGTTTCCCATTTCAAGTATGTCTGCCTAGGGAATCTTAATTATTTTTAATGAAGATGACATGTATCTGATCATTTTAAGGGGGCATCCTTAAAACCCAAAGTTAATGTAAAGAGAAGCCTTCTGAACACCATCACAGTGGAGATTTACTTGGAATACATGATTAGTTTTGTGTCTGGAGGTGAGTCACTCCTTTCTTATTTTATTTAAAGTTGGGAGTAAAATAAAATGATCAGGAAGAGCAAGGGCCTCTGTTGGAAAGACAGTTGTCTGTCTGTTGTTTTGCTTCATGTGTAGCTTATCTTTATATAGGCTCGTGAGATTTAGACTATTAAACTCTTCCTTGCGGGTCTCGGATAAAGAACATTAGTATTATCCATGAATAGCCTTGTTGACCTTGAGTTTTATAAAGTCTTTTTTTTTTTCTTTTAAAAATGTCCTAATATCTGATGGCATCCCTGTAGCAGCACTGGAATTTAATAGAAAATTCTTAAATTTGTATTACGAAGTTGACATCTGAAAAAAAAAATCATACCTATATTTTCTTATTGCATGTTCCTAACGGGAAATGGGATTTGAATTCAAGAGACCCTAGTCTGATATGTGTTTTTATAAAAGGGTCCAAGTTGTACCGAGTGTTTCAAAAATGCATTCCATTAAGTTCTATGAATTTTTTCCTAAATTTATTTTCTAAAAGAAAGAAAGAAAGGCTTAGAGCCTTTTACCTTGTTTGTCAGGGAAGGATGTGGTGTCTTTCTCCAATGTGCTTTAATGTTTTTTTCCTGCCTTTACATGGCAAAAGAGCACATTGTTTCTCTTATTTCCTCCACTGCTGGTCCGTTAATTACACAGCATTGAGGTGTTCCTGGCATTTCCCATGTCTTTCTCAATAAGCATGGAGCTACCCGCAAGATTCTGAGACATCCTTTATATCTCAAACCCCTTATATCTTACACCCTTTATATCCCACATCCCTTATAGCCTATATTATTATTATTTTCTTTTAGTTCTGGACCCATCACCTGGCTCCAGGCCTCAAGTGTGCACTTCCCTCCTGCCCCCACAGCTCTCTCTGTGTGCTTCATTACAATAGATATAGCTAAGTTATTGTATATCAAACACATAATATGTGCTAGATACTGCAATATATAATCTACCTTGTTGATGGCAATGAGCCTTGCAGGAAATTGGGGGCAGGAGGGGAGGGGACATTGAGGTTAGCTTATGTTCCCAGGCCACTCAGCTAATAATTCAGGGGTTCGAGCCCACAATAAATAGCCCTTGGCCTTGGTGATGACTCAGTTATTGCAAGTTGGCCTTAACTTCTGTGTGTGGTTACTCAGCTGTAGCCCAGATCAGATCAGTTCATTCATCTCCTCTGTGACACTGCTTTCAAGCCTTCTAAATTTTGATTCTAGATATTTCATGACTTTGCCGGAATCCATATTCTTATCCTTTCCATTGTGTATGTCAAAGTTAGCTACATTAAAACATTTCAAAAGATGCTTTCAAGACTGACAGCAATGCATCTGCTGGTGGGATGCATCATCTGATGTCTCTGGACTTGACACAGTGAAGTTCCTGGCAGCAAAAGTCAAATGTCATATGTGATCAGGATTTGATAACACGGAACTAAGACACACAATCTCAATCCCCCTCCCCTCTCCCCTCAACTGAAAATTACTTCTACCATTTTACCCTGTAGTTTATTTATTTTTATTTTTTATTTTTGGTTTTTCAAGGCAGAGTTTCTGTGTAGCCCTGGCTGTCCTGGAACTCACTCTATAGACTAGGCTGGCCCTGCACTCACAGAGAGATCCACCTGCTTTTGCTTCCTGAGTGCTGACATTAAAAGCTTGCGCCACCATGCTCAGTGTATTCTGTGTTTTAATGGTAAGAACAGCAGGTACTTGCTACAGTACTGATTCCCAAGGTATAAGCAATTTAGCATTATTGGGGCTGCTTACCTTTTCTCATCTCATCCCTTGAGGGAGGTTGAGGATAGCAGCCTAAATTGGTTGGGCTAAATATTAAAAGATCTTAGAAATTCCTGTACATACATGGTTTTGGTAGTGAGGGGGGTTAGAGAAAGATAAAGCCTAAAAATAGTAACACTCTAAAACCTTCAAGAGACAAGACTTTATTTAACTTGTGTAGAGGAATTTCAATTCAGAACATTTTGTTCTGGCAAGAGATCATATCCAAAGACCTTCTTGGTTTGTGTGATCTGGCTGGAATACAAACATGCCTATAATCCAGGATACAGAGGCAAGCAAATCTGAGTTCAAGGCCATCCTGGTGCAAAGCCAGTAGCAGGAAAAGAAAGCTTAGGTCCAGGCATGGTAGTGCATGCCTTTAATCCCAAATAATGAAAGTAAAGATAGTTTGTAGAAGAAAGCACCCATGTTTGAAAGTGATGTTTAATTGAGTGGCAGAAAAAGTGATGAATCAGAGAAAGACTTAACCGAATAGGATATGCCCAACTCTCAAGAGGAAGGAAAGGGAAGCTATTTAAGGGGCAATGAGAGACAGAGAGAGGAGGCAGTTTTACTGGGACAGCAATAGAGAGACAGGTTGCAGAACGAGAGAGAACTCAGGTGAAGATCAAATGAGCCAGAGACTGACAAGAAGACAGGAGATTAGAGCAGATTGCTTGAGTTAGTTTGAGGTCAACCAGAGCAATTCAGAGGTGGAGAGAGAACACAGATTGAATAAGTCAGCTTGCAGAGGAGTTTGAGTGGGAACAGCTGAATTGAACCAGCCAGCCCAGAGCTGAGTAAGAAGAAAAAGGTTGAGCTTATTGAGCAATAAATCTCAGAGGCTGAAAACATTTTAGGCCTAGGTTATATGGAACAAAGGCTGGAACCTTCCAGGACTGGGTTAGCAGACAGAGGCAAGCCTCCCAGACAACATTTGAAACAGGTGAATAAAAGTTCCTTTTATATACCTGCTCAGGGAGAACATGCTACAGAGTAAGTTATTTTTGCTATTTTTTGTTCTGTTTTTGCCATTTTTTTGATGGGTTCTTCTGCACTCTTCTTTTCTTTGTGTGTAGGGAGGAGAAAGAATGAATTAAAATAAACTTTTTCCTTAAGCCTCATTCTTACCAGCAGGAATGTTTAAAAAAAAGATCAGAGAAAAGTTTATTGCCATATATCGAATTTGCCCAGTCCTAAAATGCAACACCTCTGTTTTGTGGCATGGAATGCATCTGTGTTGGCTCCATTCCTTGAGTTTAGAATTGATGATACTGTGGTTGCCATGGAAAGTGTCCTTGTTTCCTGTCTGCCAAAGCCCTTTGTGGAAGTACACGCCAGAGGTCAGTAGATCAGGGAGCTGTAAAGAACTAGTTTCCTCATGGTTGAGAGCAATCTGGTTCTCTTCTGCTGACCTTAGCACTAGTTACTCTCAGAGTGTTGATGGGTTTCTTGGACCCTTAGTTATTACTTCAACTAGAAGCTATTAAGAAGAGAATCAAGGCAAAATCTGAAATTGAGTGAAATCTCTTGACAATGGCTTTGTTGCCCCTTCGATTTTTCATTAAGTTAGTGACTTGGTATGAATGTGTCAGGGTGGTGGTGGGGGGTGGTCGTGATGGTGGTGGTATGTGTGTGTGTTATGTGAACTCAAATAATTATAAAAGGCTAGCATTTTGAAGACCTTACTTGGAGAAGGTTAATAAGGTCGACAAGGAATGAAACTCCAGCAGAACTGTATCTTCACAGAGATGTGTGTTAAGCATCCTCGGCTATTAGTTTGCTCTCTCTGTTGTCCAAACCCAGACAAGTGCTTGCTGTAGCTGCCCTTAGGGGGAGTCTCCAAGGGGCTGGTTTGTTGAACTCTGCTGGCTACATTCTCTGGCCAGAACACCTCCCGTGGGATGTTTAATCAAGCAAATGCCACCCCTGAGCCAGGTACTTCTGTATCTTCTAGAAACTCTGAGGGAGTTTAGATTTGTAAACAAATAACTGAAGCATGTTTTAAGAGAGTAAAAGTTCAGGAGAGATTTTATTAAGAGGTGAAAAGTTAACGGACTCCTCCTTCCCCCAACCTTGCTCCCCATCCCCCTTTGACTTTCTCTTTTGGAGACAGAATCTTGTAACCCAGGCCTGCCTCAAACTCATTATCTAGCTGATGATGACTTTGAAGCCCTGATCATCTTGCCTTTACAGGTGTGTGCTACCATACCTAGCAAGGACCCTCAAGGATGAATTTATGGGAAAGTTGGAGGTAAGATACTTTCTAGGCAGAAAGCTACTCCTAAAAGGTTTTATTTTTTGGTTGGTTGGTTTGTTTTTGTGGCTGCTGCTTGCCGTTTTTATGAATTATTGGTTGAATCTTACTATCTGATGGCTCAAGCTCTGAGGAGTGTTGTGAGAATAAAACATACGATCATGTACGTAGATGCCATTATGAAGAGGCTAATACCAAAGAGTGAAGAATGGTAGATGTGCCGGTTACTACTGGAATTGCTGTTTTGTGTGAACTGGCATTTCATATCAAATGAGAGCAAACCTACCTAAAGAAGATGGTTTCGAAGGAGGAACAGGGGGTGCCAGGGCATTGGAGCTAGAGGAGGCTGTAGCAGATGCTCTAGGAGCCTGGAGACCAGTGTAGAACAGTTTAAGGTGGGGAAGAGGGCCGGGAGAAGCTCAGAGGGTTGGCACCACACGGGTAGACTTCCAGGATGGATAAGGATATTGTTTTTTTTGTTTGTTTGTTTGTTTTGGTTTTGGTTTTGTTTTTCACTATGACTCTTTTGAGAAGTCGTTGAAGAGTTTGGCACCTGGAAGTGGCAAGATCATTGTAGTCTATGAGTCCTGCTAAATACTAGGTTCTGATTCCTCCCCCTTTGACACAAAGCTTATGGTGACCTCTCAGAAGTTGGCATCTTTTTGGCAGAGAATGACAATGAAGGAGATGAATTGTGTAGGTGGCCAGTGTCTTGATTGTGTGAGGCTTCCCAACAGAGCCTCAAAGAGAAGCCTACCAGACTTGGCTGTGGGGGCTGCAACTGGGAAGTAACACACATACTTGGGTCACTAGGATTCATTTATGTGCCTATGAGCAACTGGACTTTTTAGAAACTGAGAGATACAGCCGTGAGCTTCTGGGTTATTAAGAAATGAAGAAATACCGGACAGAGCTATCAAGTTATCAGCACTATTGCATTTCCCATGTTTCTGTTTGACAAATGAGTCAACACAGCCATGCCATGTAATTATGGCTCACCCCCATATTTGTTTTAAGAGAACATTGATGTCATGGCATGTTCTTTTATTCATATTTGTTTTTGAAATTTTTTTTTATGTGTGTGTGTGTGAGAGAGAGAGAGACATGTGTAAAGGTCAGAGGACAACTTTCTAGGGTCAGTTCTTTCCTTTCCCGCTTTGGTTCCAGGGATGGGCCATCACACAGGGAGTGCCTTTACCCATTGAGCTGTCTTGCCAGCTCCTGTGTGTTCTTTTGATGGACTATATATGTTGAACGTTTTACAACAGATACCCCCTCCCTTTGTGTTACTTGATCACTGTACCTACATAAAGTCTCATCGGGAGAGAAAATGAAAAGGCATGCATTTGGGGGCTCTTGGAAGACTGGTGTGTCCCAGATGAGTGGACAGCCTGCCTTCTGTCATCTCGACCCCACAGGCTCTGTTGAATGCTGAGACCAAGACTGAGGTCCCTGGTTGGTTTGTGGTGTTTGGACAGCACGCCCCTTCCCCTAGGCTTGCTGTGACCTGTGGAACATCTGCTGTGGCAATTGCTTGCGCATCCCACTTCTGTCCCCTCGTGTTCTTTATGGATGAGACCGTCTTGGTGCTGGCTCTTCGTGTGGTCTTCCTTGCAGCTGGGCTATAATCTACGTTCAATAACAGAAAGCAGAGCTGGGTCAGAACTGTCAAGCAACCACTTCCAGAACATTGATATGGGGAAGGCTAATGTTAGGACAAAGGGAGGCTCTCAAAGGTCTTCTCCAGTTGCTTGAGGGACCCAAGGACCTTGATCCCAGAGTCTGTGGTCTGGACTTTGGGAAGCCTAGTATTGTATGAGGAGCAACCTTCCTCTGCCAATATCGGACATGAGACAATGGAAATCTGTCACTCATATGCCCTCTTTGTCACTCACATACTCTCATCTTCTCATCTGGGAATCAGGCACAAACCCAAAGCTCTGCCAGTGGCATTACCAAGCAGAGTGGCCATTTCTCTTTTTCTTCCTAATTCATCTTTAAACTTGAACTTTGAGATGTGAGTGGAGAGTAGTTTCTGTGATGACTGAGGGTTTAGAAAATGGCCCTCCTTCTGAAGTAGCTTAGTGGATATTTCTCCACCTTCTCTTCCCTCCTGTCTCTTTTCTGTCTCAAGCATTGTTTTACCTAGACCTGAAATTGTACCCTGGAAATTTGGATTGAAACAGAAATTCAATACGAGGCTACCATGCCGGACATGTCAGGAGATTCACAATACAAATGCTGAGTTGAAAGTTCCCTGGTATAGACTTGCCAAGCTGGTTAGTAGGTCACCAGGGTACTTTGATGACTCTTGCATAAGCTGGCCTCCTGGACCCATGGTACACTTTGAACTAGTTGTGGAGGGGGGAGGGGAAT
Source organism: Pachyuromys duprasi (assembly GCA_028658305.1). Classification (NCBI taxonomy): domain Eukaryota; kingdom Metazoa; phylum Chordata; class Mammalia; order Rodentia; family Muridae; genus Pachyuromys; species Pachyuromys duprasi. The sequence continues at coordinate 31,054,186 of CM053754.1, read as the reverse complement.
AAGTCAGCATTTTCTATAGCTCACAAACCCACAATACATTTCATGTTAGAGTATGAACAACAGTTAGTGATACAGAACCAACACAGATTTCAATATGCAGCGCACATTGAGAGCTGTGCGTTCCCTGCCACATTCTCCAAGCTTTCCCAACAACAAAAGGTAGAGATTGAAATAGTAGATTTCATGAAGTCTCCACTTAAAGTGAGTTTAATAGGTTTAGTATATTTTTGAGATTGTGCAAATGACCTAATTTTATATTATTTCAACAACATAAAGAGAAACGTTGGTCTCTTTAGCGGTCACTTCCCAAAGTGTCTTAGACTTAGATCAATAGATGGATATTATAGGTTACTTATATGGACAGCTCTTTTCTCACGAGGTGATTATCAGACTCAGGTACAAAACAAATCTTGGCTTTGGCTCTATGAAATACTCACCAAAGACTCTGATCTCTATGGACATCGGTCTAGTGTGGTCCACAGATCTGGAGGGAACCTGCTTATATAAGAAACCATCAAGGTGGTCCTGAGGGTTGTGGTCTGTACCAGGAAGTCTATCCAATAGAAAGGAAAACAGAGGCACTAGGCATTGAAGCATGTGGCTTCAACTCCACAGAAAGCATGTTCCAGGAGCCAGAGTCTAGCCTCCTTGCTTCCAGAGCTCATGCTTGTCCTACCGTACTGTCCTTCTTTCCAAGGATGCATGCCAATTTCAATATTTACTTGGTGAGGAGAATAATTTGATGTTCTGGTTTCTCTTTGTTCAGGAGTTTTAGATAATTTCCCTTCCTGTTCCAACTGGCATTGTAGGGTAAATAAATATGGTTTCATTTTGAATTTGGTATTCAGTACAGCCAGGTTTTTTTTAATGACAGGAGAAATCAGCATGGTATAAAATTGAGTAGCGCCAGACAGAAAGCTAGGGGAAATACTGGATTCTGTCTGGTTGGCAACTTCACATACCTTTCTTCTATGTCGAATGAGCAAGTCATACCATATCTTTTATTTATTCATTAAACATTTATTCAGTATATATCAATTATTGTGCAGTTGCTGGGTATTCCAAGAAATTAGCAACAATTTTAATATTGCCCAGCTTAGCTGGACCCTCTTTGGTCTAGGCAATGGATCCCTTAATGCCAGCAGCACACCTAGAAGGCCTCTCTGACTTCCCTGGCCTGGTTCTCTGGGTTGGGAGGTCTACTGCTTAAATCTGTACAAGATTTAAATGATTTCCTCTGAAGTTGTTATAGTCTGGGTTATTCCAAAGCCTAGACGTCAGTTCCTGCACTAGACAGGCTGTGTGGGCAAGCAGCAATTGGTTTTGCCCTCCATGAGGATCACTGCTAATGCTCATTAAGAAATAATGAGCAATAAACTGTGTTTTGCAATAAACTGTGAAAGTTAAAGATCCGATGGCAACAGCACATGTGGAGTTAAGGTTTCACTCTGCTTGGGTGGACCTGGAAAGCCATTTCGTGTTCCTTAGATACTTCCTGCCAAGGATTCTGCTTGTGAAATAGCTGGTGGGGGTGGGAATGGAAGTGAGGATGGGGATTCTCTTCTCCCACCATTCCTGCTTTGCCTGCCATGTGCAGCTGGGCTGTGGGATGGCCCCTCACTTCTCCTGGTGCTTTTCTCAGTACCGGGGCAGGAACCTTGTCTATTGGGAATGCTAGCTCTGAAGCATAGGAGCCACAGGCAATATGTGTCCACAACTTCTTAGTGTACGTGTCCGGTTTATGCTAAACCGGGAGTTGGGTTGTTCTCTGGTCAGCCGCTTTCCGCCAGGTCCTTGACAAGGGAGAAGTCACTGCACTGGGAAGGGTCCCCACTACAACCAGGTTTTCTGAATGAAGGAAAGAAGGCAGTTTGCTGAGGCTAGAAGGCAACTTTTTAAAGGCCTTTGGAACTTCTGCTGTCACAACTGACTGTAGGTGTCAAAGCCATTTACTGAAAATTATTTTTGTTCAGTATCTCATCTCTTTGGAAGGCTTCAACAATGCTAATTTGGGAAAGTTCCTAATGTTGCAGTTGGATCCCAAGTGATCTCAAATGGCTTTATTTCTGGGAATCCTTTTAAAGGAATTTTTAAAAGTTACTATTTATTGAGCTCTTTTGATATGCAGAGATAAATCCATCAATTGCTATAGGTAAGAGTGATCTTTACTTCTACTTTATGAACAAAGAATCAGGCAGATCTGAATGGTCTATGACCACTGATTTCTAGGGGGTCACCACAGAATCCTATTACCCCCTTTTTTGCCTCTGTTTTGAACTCTACAATCTGGAAGAGATGTTCTACCCATAATGTATTTAGTCATTAAAATTATTACATTATAAGCCTGAGCCCAGAGAGCCATCATTTAGCCAAGATGTTAGCCAATAATTATTGCTGACGATCATGGCACAGAGCCTAGACAGGCAAGAACAGTTACTATGGCATTTATTGTGCGTGACCCTTAACCTAGCTATGTGGGAACCTGAAGAACAGGACACCTGGGGAGGCACAGGAGGCATGTATGTAATCATATTGGCACCACATTAATTCTATGATGGCTAACTGCTTTGCATCACATCTTAAAATTTCACATTTAAACTCAACATTTGTAAGGACTATTCTGCATTCATTCAAATCTTCTCTTTAAAAAAAAAATTTTTTTTCTGCTTTCATGTGTCCCTGCACACCAGAAGAGGGCACCAGATCTTATTATAGATGGTTATGAACCACCATGTGGTTGCTGAGAATTGAACTGAGGACCTTTGAAAGCTCTTGACCTCTGAGCCATCTCTCCAGCCCTCATTCAAATCTTAATCTTAATCATGTTCCTGGGTTTAATTCCCTGTACAGGGTGTAGAGTTGCAGTGGTGCAGAATTCATGAACAAATGACATTTCCTGAGATTTTTTTCATGATAGGAGGATTAGTCTCACAGTTGTCATTTGGAATTCCAGTAAAATTCCAGTGTAGCTGTAGAGTGGGCATCTTAGACTGCTAGTATTTTATAGACTCTCATTTGGCTTCTTGAGACAGTCTCATTGTATAGTCCACATGGACTTGAACAAGGCAGGTGCTGGGGTTATAGATAAGCACCATCACTCCCTGCTCAGTTTTCCATTTTGTAAATGAGGGGAAACTCAGCCAAGGGAGGCTAAGTGACCGTCCCTCACCTCAGGGCTAGAGGGAACAAAGCTGCACATTGTCAGTGTTCTGTAAGGTCTGTAAGTTTTACATAGTTACTGTGTAGGAAGGGCATCTATTTAGCCGCCTTCTGAGACAGCGTGTCACCTATGTGATGTTCCTCAAATTCACTACCCTGCTGCCTCAATCTTCTGAGTATTGGGAGTACTTCCAGTGCCACCGTGACCAGCCTAAAACATCTGTTTATGTCAGATACACGCCCAAATCACAAAAGGAACAATAGATACTATATTAATGAACATTTGAAAAATACATAAAGAACACAGTATTCAGAGCTGCTGGCAAGATGGCTCAGTGGGTAAAGGTACCTGTTAGCATGTCTAAGGACCTGAGTTCAATTCCCAAGACCCACACGGTGGATGAGTTCTCCAACTCTGAGCTCCACATATGTGCGTACGGGTGGTTAGTTTTTGTTTGTTTGTTTGTTTGCTTGCTTTGTTTTTTTTGAGACAGGGTTTCTCTGTGTAACAGAGCCTTTGCTATCTTGGACTCTTTTTGTAGACCAGGCTGACCTTAAACTCACAAAGACCTACCTGTGTCTGCCTCCCAAGTGCTGAGATCAAAGGCATGTGCCACCATGCCTGACAGTGTTTTTTTTTTGTTTTTTTAATTAAAAGAAATCTCATTCCTGTCAGAATGCAAGACTGCAACTTTGTTTAAATTCCAACAGTTTTTAAAATTAAGTTAATTAAAACTTTTAAAAAAAATAATTATTTCTCAGTCTGTTTCCATAATGCAACCTCATGCAAGTACTGTAGGGACAGCAAAAGAAATAAGACATGTCCCTTAGAGAGTCAGATAATCTAACAGAGATGAGACGCTTAGGAAGCTACAAATCCAGGTACATGATGCTTGCTCACAGATGATTCAGATCGCTTTGTTCCTGGAGTTGTCACAGACCCTGGGGATGCTAAAAGGAACCACTCTATATTTTACTTTTATGAGAAGACATATGATAGGCTTCAGGAAGTAGGTCTCTGACTTTAAGCATGTAGACTGTTAAGATTTTTTAAAACACCCATTTCACCCGTTTTTCTCCCCAGTTAAGCCCCTTTCATAGCTCTTTATTTCTTGGCACACACACATTCATTCAATTACCCGTTCAAAAACCTCACCAAGTGCCAACTCATTTGCATAATTTCCAGCTCTTCTTCCTGACTTGCAAAAACCTTCAGTCTAACCAAATCTTTTCTGTTCCATTCAGTTTGGTTTCATTGTCAATCTGGCCTGTGTAAGCAGACTCTGTTACCACATATGTCTTTGGTCATAATCATTGGATCTGGGGCCTCTTTCTAGAACCTGGAAGCCAGGTCCTGATCATTGATATAGGCCTAGGCTTAGCGAGTCCTTTAGAAGGGTTTTCTCAAGGCTAAGGGGCCTGGGATGTAGACTGCACACAGACAGAAATGCTAGCATCCCTAGCATCAGGAACAGCCCCTGGCCTAAAAGGGGGAGCTCAGTAAATATTTTCTTTAATAATTCCTACTGTGATGCAGACCTCAGCAAAGGCACAGAAATGCTTTCCTCAAGCTCAAAGTCAAGCCCCTGGCTTCCTTCAGCCACCTTCCCCTCTGTGAATTTGTACAGCCTGCGGAGCCTGTGCCAACCAGTCAGAGCTAGATAGAGCCTGTGTGGCATTGCTCACCTCACCTCCTCCTCATTCCCTTCCTCCTCCTGTAAATTAATTCCACTCACAGTATGTGAGCTCCTTGACATTACAGAACCACCATGTTTCTTGACTATATATCTGTCTGTCTGTCTGTCTACCTACCTACCTACCTACCTACCTACCTACCTACCTACCTTTGCACGGCTTCTGACTCTTCCAGAAGGACTTGGTTGGCTGCGATTTGATTAAAAGCCAGCATCTGAAGTCTGGAAGGTTAAGCGCTTCAGCTCGCCATTCCTATTGTCCTTAATGGAAACCTATGTACACATTTATGGTTTGGGTTGGGTTTTTCACATACAGAATATGGAAGGTTTAGGAAATATTGAAATGCCACCCGAGAATAAACACGAAGTTATTAAATACTCTCTCCTTTCAAGGTGAAAGAAAATGGAGCTGTAGGGCCTACGGCTGGGAGAACTGGGTGAGGAGAGTGAAATTTGACCCCATTGCAGAGAGAATGTTTGGGCAACTCCACTTTCAATCTCTGAGCGGCTGTGTTGCACATTGCCATGAACATTACTTCCAGCAAGTTACACCGGCCACAGGCTGAATCTTTCCAACATGTGGATTTCATTTGCTCTCCTTTATCCTCTTTGAAAGCCAAAACAACAACAACAAAAAAACCAATAACCCCTCCTAACCTTTATTGCACTTAAGAAAGTGTTTCCGCCTTGTTCTGTTTCCCTTTGTTCTCTGGGCAGTTTACCCACCAGCTCTCCTGGTTTTGACTGCTCCAACAGGAAATCAAGTGATCACAACTAGAAATGTTGCTGGCTGAGATGGCTTTATAGTTTCACTGCTAACTCAGAGTGCCCGCTGTTTTCTTATTCTCTGTAATTCCTTTTGAGGGATGGAGTAACCCCAAAGAGGCAACCCTTTGTGAAGGTGACAGTTGTCACCCACTTGTGACTCAGTTACATGCTTTATTATGCAGAGCTGTCATTGTTTTGAAGGGTATAAAAGTAAAAGGCCATCAGACCAAGAAATTCACAATTTCTGTGGGTCACCATAATGATGATGGTGGTGGTAGTAGTCAGGTCAGGTGTGTGTGTGTGTGTGTGTGTATGAGAGAGAGAGAGCCTTAGAACTGACCTTAAAGGAACTGGGAAGAGGAAAAAATTGAGGTTCAAGGACTATGTTGATAGACTACCCAGAGAGTTAAAAAAGATTCTTGAGAATAGGGAATTTTTTTTTTCAATGTTAAGGATAAAAAGATACCTTCTTTTTGCTAGCTGGTTGAGCAAACAACCAAAATACAATAACCATCTGTGTGGTTTAATAAGCTAGATTAATGAGGACACAAATCATTTATGCTTACCATGTGTAATATAGGGTGGCTGGGAGTCATGGCCTAAACTAATTTCTGAAGAATTACAGCAAGGTTTGAAGCTACACACACAAGAAATCTGGAAGGAAATGAAGTAAAATATAAACAACGCTGGTTTTCCCTGGGCAGTCAAACAGATTTCTTTCTTTCTCCTCTTAAGTATTTTCACGTTTTCACTAGGTAGCACATTACTTTCACTGTAGCTCTGCTACAGATTTAACACAGCAGGGTGCACTCACCCTCACTTCCCCATTCCGAGGAGGGTATGTGTGTGCTCTTGAGTAGGTAGATAGCTACAAGTGGGTTTTTGCTGGGCAGCTATCACGAAATATCTGCTAGTCAGAGAATCTCCCTAATATTTTGAAAAGATGAAGTACAATAGGACGGGCGGATGTTAGGAGAAGAGTTGACACGATGGTGAGCAAAACACACTCACGACGCCTCAAAAGCCACTCCAAGCTCGTTTTCACTTTGAGCTAGAAGAGCTCAGTTTTGTAAGGTGCCACACTGGCAGACTGGAAGCATCATTGAAAAGTCAGCCATTGCCATTGTTTGCAGCAGCTTTTGGAACAGAACCAGAAAGTGTGTGGGGCTGTTTTTGGGGTGTAATTGATTGCTGCAAAGTCACCTGTTGCTTTTGTTTAAACTTCTCTACTGAAAGCTTCCTCCAACAGTTTTCAGTAACTACGCTTTCTCCTTTCTTAAGAACCGAGAACAGCTTTGTTTGTCTGCCACCAGGCTCCATGGCGTTTAGGAGCTTAGGGTGTTTAGGCAAGGGTCAGGTGTGAGCCTCCATGTTTTATTTATTTTTTCTACACAAGCTCTTACGAAAGCTCTAGTGCAGATGATTTTGTTTTTGTTTTTCCTGGTTGAATCTCTGAATGCGTACCCTGGTTTGAGTTTGGCTTGTCTTTGAAAAGTGTGTGTCATTCTTTGTTACAAGGGAAACATGAGAGGGGAGGAGGAGGAGGGAAAGAATATATATTCAAATGCACTAGTCATAGAAAAGCCCTGTTCTGATTTGGTCAGTGCCTCAGTGTAACACAAGTCATGTCGTTCACACGCACTTCAGAACACATCTGGCTTTGCAGCTGGATTTGAGACAAGCTAAACCCCAGAACCTTTGTTTCTTCATGTATGAAATAAGGAAAGAACAACAATATAGGAAAAGTTGGGGACCTCAGATGGTAAAGGCTTTCTCCCTCACCTAAGGTGAGCATAACTTAGGGGGCTAGATATCAGACCAAGCAGCTACCAGGACCTTCCAGAGCCAATGAGTCCGGAACTTCTAGAATGAAATTCATGGACAATAGGAATGTGCTTTTAGAATGGAGTTGTTGTTTGTTTGTTTTCGAGACAGGGTTTCTCTGTGTAGCTGGCCTGTCCTGGACTTCCTTTGTAGGCCAGGCTGGCCTCCAACTCACAGAGATCCGCCTGCCTCTGCCTCCCTGAGTGCTGGATCACAGGTGTGCACCACCACTCCCGGCTTAGAATAGAGTTTTAGTGTGAGATTATAAGCAAGCATTTGAGAGATGAGAAGCAGTTATGTTCTTGTATAGGATGGGTCCCAAGATACAGGTTGCCATCAAGTGGCTAGCCTAGGGGCTTTTGATGAGACTTATGACAGAAACTGGGTGAGATAGAAAGGTGAATTGATTAGTCACATTGCCGCCCCCACCCCCACCCCCGGCTGCCCAAGAAGCTCTCAGGTTTGATCATGCCCTTGCGTATGGTTCCCAGGCAGTGGTTTTCATCTTGGTGGCATAAAAGGAGAATGAAGGTAATGAGAAGTTGGAGCAGGAGCCAGACTCTCCTTCTGGCATTCTTGGCTTGCAGCCAGAACCAGGACCAAGGAATTTTTGGCTTCTGGCAAAGGATAAGAGTCAGAACTTGGAGATCCCGAGCGGTTTCTCTTTCCTCTTGTCATCACTCCAAAGGGCTGTGGTAACCATTGTGAATATTTTGAAATTACGTATTGTAAGATACCCGAATACACTATAGTCCTTTGCCAGAATATAGATCATAATATTGTCTGTAGCACACCTACACACACAGAATGATACTGTTTTTTTAAGTGCTATTTAAAAAATACAAACAGTAACACAAGTTATTATAAACATGCTTTTGGCAGATGTGTACCTTCCTTCTGTTTTGTCCCTGGTTGGATAATTTGTTTACTTTAGTTTTATTTTAAGGGCTAACCTTCCCAATACTCTCAGCAAACTTTTGAGTCACATGCCCAGTACAAGCGAGTTCAGGGATTAAGTTCAGGCTGTTGGGCTGCAGCGGGCCTGTGACCTCAGAGCTCCAAGAGACCAGGCTCAGCTGAGAAAGGCCTTTCTCCTGGGCATTCCAGGGGTGTGTAATCATGTGACTTAAACAGTCTGAGCCAAATCAGACTGTCTAATATGACTGAAGGGACTCAAATCTGGTAAGATTATTCGTAGGGTATGCATACACTTCATTTCCCCGTAAGTTAGTGCTGGTTCATTCTCCAGTGATTTTGGAATTGCCTTAAGTGCTCCGGTGGTCCCCTAGGGTCAGCTTGCGGAGACAACAATGTCAGTCTTTCTTTTCCTCCTCTTTGTCCACAATCCCTAGGGTCATAGCAACCACTCCAAAGCTGGATGAAGCGGTTAGTGAACTGCCAGCCATATGGACTGGCCACAGAGACCCATAAAACAGCAGGAGAATAAGCTTTGGAGTAGAAACCCAGCCAAGAGCAGGGAAGGAGACCCACAGCCTCTCATTAGGCGTGTTGGGGTTATTTATTCCTTCACTGTGGTGTCGCACCACAGCTTTTCTTTAAACTTGTTAAACTTTGGAGTGAAGGTGGGGCTCTCTGTCTGGACCGACCATCTTATTAAACACCCTTGTAACTGTTCCTGTTCCAGCAAACAAATTCTCTTGCCATCTGTTAAGCTTAATTAAATAGAAGCAGGGTCGGAGGGGGAGCCCGTGAGTTAAGAGTGCGGATCAGTAGACTACGGAGTAGGCCCAGGGAAGGAAAAGGCTGTAGCGAGCTGTAGCCCGCAACACTTTGGAGGGTGTGCAGAGGAGAGAATACGAGGAGGAATATATTTCTTTCCCCCCACCCCTTCTTTCAGATGAGCGGTGGGAGGGACTATGTTCAATTCTATCTCTTTAATTTTTAACCCTGACTGGAACATCTTTTAAGGGGGAAGAAAGAAGAGAATTGCAAAAAGCAGATTGTACTAAACTATGGTCTGTTTAGAATATCTGGGTCCAGTGAAACTCTGGTAGAGATACCCTTTTGATTTCAAAAAAAATTCAGACTTAAATAGTACATGCTGGTTCTAGCTTGTAATTTCAGTTCAGGAGAGGTGAAGACGGGAGATCCCTGGGACTTGAAAACCAGCTCAGCCTAGCCTCCTTGATGAGCTCCAATCCCATGAGAACCTGTCCTCAAAGGAGATGGATGATGCTCCTGGGACTGGAACCTCAGGCTGTCCTCTGGCTTCCACACACATGCATGCACGTGTACCCTGCCATACTCGTAAACACTAGTGCGCATACAAGTACACTTAAAAAGCACAGCTTGATAATTCCTCACAAAATCCAGTAGCTGGCACTCATGTTGAAAACCAGAACCTGGAACTGGTAAGACTGGCTCATGGCACATGGGAGTCCATATCACTCTCTCTCTCTCTCTCACACACACACACACACATACACACACACCTCCCAACTAACTAAACAGATGCTGCAATAGTAAAATGAACATTTCAGCATTCTAGAAGTTCCTGACTTTCTACTCTTTTCATTCTTCAGGAAAAAAAATATCCACTATCCAGACGCTTACAGGACAAATTTGTTTTTGCCTGGTTTTGCCTCGGCATAAATGGAATTATACGTTTGTGTACTCCAGTACCAGGCTTCATTCTGTCAATGTTCGAGGGGGGGCCCGTGGTGATGTGACATGGTGGCCACGTGCTGTGGAGATGTGCTGCAGTGAGGGGCTTTGCCGTTGCGGTCTGCTAATTCGCAATGAGTTTCTGAGGATGCAGACACTCTGGGTGTACAGCAGTTTAGTTCCTGCTGTGGACTGGCATGCAAGCTGCTTCTGGGTTTGAGCTCTGAGGAGTCATGCAGCTGTGCACATCCTTATACTTTAGTGAGCGCGCACAGCCACATTTCTGTCAGCATAGTCACGTTTCTGTCGGGGGTGACTTTAGTGAGCGCGCACAGCCACATTTCTGTCAGCATAGTCACGTTTCTGTCGGGGGTGTGTAAGGATGGGGGTTGCTGGATGGTAGGATAAGTATGTGCTTGGCTTTAGAAGTTATGGACAGCTTTCCAATGCGTACGTTAATGCAGATCCTATGAGTAAAATAAGACTTTCTTGTTTTCTTTTAATTATGGAAATAAATTTAATAACAAGCATTCAGTGAGATTTTTATTTAAGAATAACTTTAAGTCTCCATACCTATTAAAAGATATCTTTACTTTTAGTAGCTGAGAACTTTTCAGGAGAGAGTGAGAGAAAGTGGGTAGTGTTTTTGGACTTCACTTCCAGGGCTTTGCAAATTTCTAGGAGAATTTTTGTTCCTTTGGGTGGTGTTCAAGTTCATGAGCCAGGCATGGGTGCCACATGTCTTAACCCCAGCACTCAGGTTTAATCTCAACACTGGGGAGGCAGAGGCAGGCTACCAGTCTCTGAGTTTGAGGACAGCTTGGTCTAGAGAGCTAGTTCAAGACAGCCATGGCTACACAGAGAAACCCTGTGTCAAACAAAACAAACAAAAAACCAGTTCGACTTTCTGGAACTTGGTTCTCCAGGTAGGTAGGTTAAGGGAAAGTGACAATTTGGAGTACAAAGCAGGTTGGTGGTCTCACCTCCTAACCCCCACCCTGAGCTGGTTACTGTAAGTGACTAATCCAAAGGATGGAATGAAGGTTCTGACCTGCCAAGAAAACTCAGCAGTTTTGTAGTCTAAGGGAATACTTCTTTCCACATCCATTTTTCAAGTCCTCCAAATAACCGAGAAACGTTGACCTTAAGGTCACCCAAATGTCAGCTAAGGTTCCATAATTTTTGAATTCCTGTCTTTCGAATTGTCACATAATCCCACATACCACCCCAGCCCCATCCCAAACACACAAAAGCAAAGTTGTATTTTGTTTCTCCTGCAGTTTCACACGCAGTACAAAGTGGGGAGGGGGAGGATGGGGAGGAAAAGAAACTGTCTGGGACTCTTATTGCTCCCAAAATTTTACGCCTTGCTTAAAATGAAAACCTCCAATTTCCATCATTGTGCGCCATTCATTCCCCATCACCCGTGTCCCATGTCCAGATTCCAGGCGGATTTCTAGGCCATTCCCAACAACAAGATGATATGAATAAAGTTTGCTTAATAGTTCAGCTGAAAACACAGCTTGTATTTAATTCAAGACCTAGGTTCAGGTCCTAGCGCTGCAGTTTTCACCTGGGATGTAGTTCTAACGTTCATGCTATAGTTTGCAGATCTGTAAAATACCTGCCCTGCCTACACAGGCAATTATGAAGATTAAGTACAGTAATTGATGTGAAATTATAAACTATAAAAATTCTAAGCTTTGGAGAGCTGAGCATAGCATATTCCCCCCCCCTTCACCACCCAACTAGAGCAGAGCTCTTTTATAGCACGGTGAAAATTACTCTGTGTCGTGTGATTTTTATGCACGCACATAGGCCAGCTTTAAAATCTTGTGCCAGTTGTAACTTGTACATGTTTTCCTGGCCTCTCACTAAACCTTTCAGTTATGTCCCCGACATTGCCACCGGGGAAAGATTTGGAGCAAAGGCTGTTTACTTTGGTGATAGCCCTTTTGTTCAGTTCTGGGATGGCTAGAGGGATGAACTACCTAAAAACATTAGCCCTGCAGGTGATGGTGGTACACGCCTTTAACCCCAGCGCTTGGGAGGCAGAGGCAGGCAGATCTCCAATTTTGAGGCCAGCCTGGTCTACAAAGTCAGTTCCGGGACATCCAGGGCTATACACAGAGAGACCCTGTCTCAATGTCCCTCCCCAAATCAGTCCCAGTGCCCCAGGGCTGTTGTCTCACGAGCATGATAGGAATTAAAGTAACCTCTCAGACTAGCCCTGAAGCATGTTCTTACAGAAGTAGTCTTTTCTCCTAAGAAACAGAGAAACACCACACTTGGCCATTGGCAAGTGTTGGCTTGACCACAGTCTGATTGACCTCCCTGGAGCTTTCCACTGCAGTAGCCCTGCTATGAAATCATAGGACCATGAGTGTATTCACCAAGGCCTGGAACCACAGCATCAGTTAGGTTAATTTGTAATGTAAAGGAACTGAGCATCCTTCTGAATGGAAATTATAGAAAAGTCTAGAATCCATTCTGGGGTTACAGCGAGTGAGAATGTTGGCTTTGGCTCTGGAGACCTAGGGACTCAGAGATGCAAGGGTGGGGCTGTTGGGCTTGTAATCTGTTACCTATTCCTTTCAAAAACGAGATCTATTTTAGGATGCAGTATCCTGATGTCCCTTGATTATAAAATAACCCCCAGTGGAATCTGGAGCAGAATTGATACGTATAAAAATTGACTGGTTAGTGGGTTAATGAGCCCTATAAATAAGCAACGGTTCTAGTTAGGGTTTGCTACCAGTTAAGTTCCAGGCATGATATATCTTGGTAATGAATCTGTTATGCAAAACTTAACCAGCTAGCAAATCCTAATGAGACACAGGGTTAGGCGTGGCAGCTCTGGGGCCACTGTGCCTGGCTTCAAATTCCAGCCTTGCCCTAAGTGATTCTGATCAACTTTTTAAATCTCCAAAGCTCTTGGGTTTTCACCCATATAAGTATAGTCATTTGAAAAAACAGGCACACGGAGAGTGCATTGCCCTAGGTTCCTGTGTCTGTCTATTGGTATAAACACAGTGTCATCTTTCAGAGCTGGAGGAATGGCTCAGCAGTTAAGAGCACTGGACACCTACTTGAACAGAGCACGTGGGATTGTTTCCCAGCACTCACATCAGGTGCACCACAACTGCCTGTACCTCCAAATCCAGGGCACCCGACACCTGGTCTCTAAGAACTGTGCTCTGGTCCATGTACCTTCACACGGGCACACACACAAACACATAAATGAAAAATACAGTGTCTGCCAGGAAAGCGTTTTAGAAAACCAGTTTAAGCTGGATGTAGAAGAGTACTAGAGATGCTGAGGCAAGAGAATTAAAGGCAGAGGTCAAGGCCAGTCTAGACTATGTGGGTAGTTCTGCTTTACACAGTGAAACAACTGACTGCCCAACAGAAATGCATCCAAAAAAAAAAAAAAAGAAATGTGAGCAGATATAACATGTTCATATCTTTATTCCCTAATAAGCATTTCATAAATCTTAACCAATGGTGTTGTTATTATGAGAGCTACTCCAAGCCAGTCATGGAAACATTCCTGGGCTGATAAGATGGCTCAGTGAGTGAAGCTGCTTACTGCCAAGCCTGGAGTTTCATCTCTGGGACCTACATGGTAGGAGGAGAGAACTAACTCCCAAAAGTTCTATACAGAGAGAGGAAGAAAGAGAGAGAGAGAAAGAAGGATGGGGACAAGAGGTGGGGGGGGGGGAGTGAAAACAAAATAAACAAAAAGTTTGTAAGAGAAAGCATTCCTCCTGTAGGGCTATTTTTAATGGAAGAAGGGGGCATGGCAGCATCCGCTGAATGAGTGAGTGCGGCACTTGGGGAATGATGGGAGGTACCGTGATGATTTATGGTTATAATCTTCAAAGCTGTAATTCCATCCAGGTCCTCCTGTGTGTTTGCTTTCTCCACCCTCTGCCCCCGCCTACTCCCTGCCAAGCCCCATCCGTGTGTCCTCCCTTCATTTGCATTCTGTTTAGCTTGCAGAGGGCTTGATGAATTTGGCACTTACGGTCTCCCCCACAGCCACACAGGTGTGTCGGGCTGTCTGGGAAGCCTTCCCAGACGCTGACAAATGCTTGGCAGCAGGATAGAGAGGAGAAACAAAAATTGGGCTGACATCTTCAGCTCTGACATCTAGAGAGTTCCGTGGCACCTTTAAAGCTGTAAGACAAATGGTGAGGGGTGCCCCCTCTTCTCGCTCCCCGCTCCCGTTACCACATGTTCGACCTGGATCCTCATTTTCTACTTTGTTGCGCATTCCAGTCCAGTCTCAAATCTGCAGAGCTATTTTAACTTCAGGTGCTGTGGGGAAGAAGAGACATGAGTGAGGTTAGGAAGGGACCTCCAGGAGAACTTCGTGCTGATGTGTCGCAACCTGGTCCCATATCTTTCCTGGCACGAAAATCAGTGTCTTCTCTTGAGGCCACACATATTTGGCAAGTGTCTTTGTGACTCTCGCGTGGGGGTGTTTGAGTAATGAAGGTGATAGATAATACGGGGTAGATACTGGCTGCATAGGGACATGAGAGAATATGGAAAAAATTCTTTCCAAAGAGCTTTTTTTTTTTTTTATTGCATTAGATTTTAGGGTCTGTAAACAATTACAGCATTCAGGGAGTGCAGGATTTAAATGAGAAACACAACTTTGTCAGATTATGGCAGCCGGATAAAATGGCATGAGCTCCGGAAATCTGTAATTAAATGTATTTTTGAAAATGAAAAATATTGCGTAACATCTGGTTTATTTCACTATAGTGTCTGGGTAATGCTTAAATAAATAAGTGTGATTGACTTTGGCTGATATTTGGGTTTCTCTCTGTAAAAGTCGCTGTGTTTTAGTTAAAAATTTTTTTCCTATTTGAATCTATTTATGTTGTATGCAACAAATCATTCACACACATAAAGAAAGTGAAAAAATCTCATGGTCGTTTTCTCTTGTTGCAGAGGATCTTCAACTCCTTGGTTTACACAGAGAAGATCTCAAATGGAGAGAGCGAAGTGCAGCAGGTAAGCTGAGACCTACATGGTAGGAGGAGAGAACTAACTCCCAGCTTTGTCTTGCCTTTCCACTGGGCATGCATGCTCCTTCCTGGCAGTCTCCACCAGAGGTTTACTTTCTACCCTCTCCGACATTTATGGAGTCTCCCTGCATAATGGTGACATCCTTACCTACATTCAGGTGCTTAGAAATTATGGATGGCTCGCAGCCTTTCCTCATGTACTTTGGAAGCATTTTCTTTTGTTATAAACATCTTTGATCTTCCCAAATCTAAAGATCATGAGATACGTTCTGTCTAATGCAGAAAATAAGCACCTAGACTTTCAAATCAGACTCCACATTCTGGCATCTATATGCACTCTCGAGTCATAGCAACATTCCTTCTCCGCCTCCTACCCCTAACCCCCAACTCCTTTTGTTGACCTGGTAGTTTGTCAGTCTTATATAAGAAAATTCTAATGTCTTCCTCACGAGGTTCTGACCAATGGGAATAAAGTGAAATCTTCTTAGTGGAGGGTACCGGCATCAAAGCAGCTACTGCTACATCATGCTTTTTTTCTTTCTTCTTTCTAGAATTCTTTTTTTCTCCTTCTTTCTTCTTCCAGTGCTCTGTGCAGTCAAAATACTTAAAGGCCAGATTCTGTTTGTGTATAGCTGGTATCGAGTGAGCTTCCTCCTTCTTTAGAGCGTGGTGTTGGTGAGCTTGAACATAAATAATTAACGGGTGCTTGAGAAGAGTGGTTTAAAAAAAAAAAGGAGGCTTTAATTTCAGTTAATCCGCCAACTTCACTCCAGCATGTGACCATCGACAAGTAACTTGAAGCTAGGTTTGAAACTTCAACGAGAAACAGAACCAAGCTCAAAACCAGAGCACAGCAGAGGGGTTGCACAGGATAAAAAGACAAATATAACAAAATGTGTAATAGCTAAATGCTGAGTTCTCTCTGGTTTGTTTGTTTGTTTGTTTTGTTTTGTTTTGTTTTTTCCCATGGAGGCAGCTTGACCAGATCTGGGCTTTAAAAGTGCTTTCTCAGGAGAAAGGCTTTGCTTCAGGATGAAGTTATCATGAGCTAGTTATTTATTTACGACAGAGTGATTCGAGCTAAGTTCTGCTTTCGCTGTTTAGAGGCGGGGCCTATTTTCATCACTTTGAAGTGGTGATGTGAGGATGCATCTCTGTCTCTATTTCTCTCTCTCAGTTTAGGCATTGTTAAGGATGAATAGCCTGAAACTGTAGTGATGTGCCACAGGTGTCTTGTCTGCCTAAGTCCTGATTTAAGCTTATTCCCAAGAG
The DNA here is from genome assembly GCA_028658305.1 of Pachyuromys duprasi. Lineage (NCBI taxonomy): Eukaryota > Metazoa > Chordata > Mammalia > Rodentia > Muridae > Pachyuromys > Pachyuromys duprasi. The sequence goes on along the minus strand of CM053754.1, from coordinate 31,037,805 downwards.
CTGGAAGGAACTTCAGAATCATTAAATCTAGAAGAGTTCTTGTGGACTGCTATTTCTACACAAAGCCTGCTGAGTAGAGGAGACGTTTTGGGGAGACAAACGCTATTTGATAACCCTCTAAAGAATGTGATCTGGGGTATCAGTTTAGCCTGTTTGTTTTTTGTTTTTTTGTTTTTTGAAAGTAACAGATACAGGTTCTTACATGGGCCGTTTCTGAACATGCAGCTATTTTGCATTCTTGGGCTGTCATCATTTGTTAAACCAGCTATGACTGAGTTTGGAAGCCTTCAGTATAACTGTTAGAACAACTGACAGAGTACTTATAGAACCCTGGTGGAAGGCCATTTCAATATATCAGGGCTAGTGTTGCCAGATGACCTTCAGGAGCAGAGTGTCCTATTTACGAGGAGGAAACAGGCCCCAAGAGAGTACAAGTCTCCCATACTGTCATGACTATGAAGTAGAAGGATAAGTTTTTAAAACTCACTATGGCACAAACACACATTGTCTATCCTTTTGACCACTTTCTTCATTGTGTGCTTCCACTCAAAGTAGACTGTCTGCTAAACTATCTTCACCTGAAAAATCTATTCAGTGACAGAGATTTCCCCATCTGCTTCACACGCCTTCTCACTGACTGTCAAATTGTTCCTTCCTAAGCTGAACCAAGATGTTCTGATCTTTAACTATGCCAGCCTCATCACTCTGACCCCCAAAAGTACCCCAAGCAAGAGGGTCTTATATCTTCTCTCTAGTTAGGAGAGAATTGTATTGTTATTGTTTTACCTAAGTTTTAGTATATACAAGTACTGAAACCTGTCTTCCGTACCATGACTTGTAGATCATTTCAGCACTGCGATCTCTTTAACAATAATAAAAATGTACGATTACGTGTTTACTGAAAAATTTACCACCTCACTGAGATTTCCCTATAGTTTCCCCATTCTGTAGTGAAGAGACTCCTGATTAAGAACTATACATATGCACTGCCACACTTGTTCTGCTAGTCTGACCGTCTGTGTCTGATCTCCAGAGCCCACATAAAGGTGGCAGAAAAAAACCAACTCTACAGAATCATCCTCCAACCTTCACACATATGCCATGATACAAACCAACACCCCTGAGGCCTTGTCCACAGTAATAATATTTAAAATAATTTTTAAGCAATTAAAACTGTGGACCCAGTGATATTAGTGCCCAGGACAAAAAAATCTGCAGAAACATGTTCACCTGTCATGTTTTCTCTTCTATAAAACATTCCCCACCACAGCATTCACACTTGCAACTCCTTTGAACTTTGGAACACTAGTAACTAATTAACCACTTATAACTGGTTCTGTCTTTCCAGAAAGTTAAAATGTATCCAATATGTAAAGAAGTTTGTAAAGTATAACAGATATGCTCTAAGGAAATACATTAAAATAAATATATCAACCAAGACTTTGGAGGCCTTTGAATAACCCTCCAAAGAAGGTGTCCACTATTTTCCTCAGAGGTAACCCTATTCACTATTTAACCATGGCTGGCCTGGAACTCACCATGTCAATCAGGTTGGTCTGAAACTCAGAGACCTGCCTGCCTCTGCCTCCTAGAGTGGGGATTAAAAGAATATACCACTCTATGCTGCTATTCTCATTTTTATTAATCACTCTCTTGCTTTGTAGCTTTGTATTATTATTATTTACACCGTTTCTTAGTTAAGGTTTTTATTACTGGGACAAAATTCTATGACCAAAAAGCAAGTTGGGAAGGAAAGGGTTTATTGGCTTACACAGTTCATCATTGAAAAAAGTCCGGACAGAAACTCAGACAGAGCCAGAATCTGGAGACAGGAGCAGAGGCAGAGGCCACAGAGAGCTGCTGCTTACTGGCTTGTTCCTCACGGCTTGCTCAGCCTGCTTTCTTATAGAAACCAGGACCACCAGCCCAGCGATGGCTCCACCTACGATAGACTGGGCCCTCCTCCATCAACCACTAATTAAGAAAATGCCCTGCAACAGGATGTCATGGAGGCAGGTTTTCAGTTGTGGTCCCCTCCTTTCCAGTGAGTCTAGCCTGGATGAGTTGTCATGAAACCATACATCATCCTCCCAAATTTTTTGCTTTGGGTGCTTTTGTTCTTTACACAAATTTTAAGCGTACTGTATTTAATTCATGTATCTTGCTACTGTTGCTCGCTCGGCTGTTTGGAAGTCCCTTTGATACCTACAACGAGCTTCATTATAATTTTTAATTCTGTGATGTTGAAGAGCATGCTGTGTATGGATCCATGTTATATTTTGTTTGGATTGTTTCTGTCACAGTGTTGACTTTTGTTCACACTTCCATAGAGTTTGTACTGGCTAAATTTCTTTAATCACAGGAACTTTATTTTGCCATCATCTCAGTGTTGGATCTGTGTCTCCCAACCCTGAGTGGTGGCAAGGCAGGGAGGGACTGTCATGTTTCACTTGAGAATCATGTCTCAAGCCCAGGGTTGGGTATGCTTCAAGAATGACAAGCTGCCCTCACAGGGTGGCCTTGGGTTACTCTCCTAGGACAGAGTTGCAGATTTGCTGAGGTACATCCTGTCCGATTCTTGGTCATTTCTGATTTTTAGTCTTTTACCAAATTGAGATCTCTAAAAGGTTATCTTATAAGTTGGTTGAAGTGACTTTTTTTTTTGTTTATAGTGCACAAAACTTACTTTTTTAGTTCAGTATATCATACTTGCTAAGCAAGTACTATACCACCTTTTCATAATTTTTGGGGGGAGGGGTGATCCATTAATATATTTTTGGCATTATTTATTGAGTTGTTTTGGAATTGCTATACTATATATTCTAAATCAGCCATATCCAAAGAGAGGACTGTGAAGAAAAAGATCCTGATTCTTCATGCTATCTGATCCACCAGCCACCAGCCAAGTGACTCTCCATCACGTGTCCAGATTCTGACTGATGAAATTTAAATTTTTACCCAAGTTTAACATAGCTGTGCTGGCTATGCCTTAAGTATTTACGTTTTGTGTTTTCTGAGCTGGGCAGTGGTGGCGCACACTTTTAGTCCTAGTACTTGGGAAGCAGAGGCAGGTGGATCTCTGAGTTTGAGGCCAGCCTGGTCTACAAAGCAAGGACAGCCAAGGCTACATAGAGAAACCCTATCTTGAAATCACATGCCCACCCCCCATTGTATTTTCTCCCACCTTTTGCTTTCACTTGTTCTTTCACTTTAGTATAGCCTTTAAAGAAGTAAGATTTTGAGTCAGTTTTTGAAGCTCAGGACACGTGCATACTGCCTTCCAAGAATCTTACCTCTTCCCTTTAACATTTGTCTTCTCGGGAGCTGGCTGGTTTTGGTTCTTCCTCATACATTTCTGAATGTTCATCCACATTGATTGACTAGTCTTGATTACTTGTTTCTATGTATCTACAAGTTTGATCTGCTTCCATTGGCCTGTTAATCTGTCACTGTGCTGGTATAAGGCTAAATGATTATTATTATGAGAATGGGGTGGGGGTGACCTGGAAGACAGAGGCATCAGATCCACTTGAACTAGAGTTATAGGCGGTTGTGAGCTGCCTGACATGGGTGTTGGGAACCGAGCTCAGTTCTGACATGGAAGCAGCCTTAACTACTTAACTACTTAACTACTGAGTATTCTTAAAAGAACTGAAAAACAAAACTAAACTGAACAGAAAGTTTTATTTCCATGAGTGCTTTGCCTGCATGTGTGTCTGTGTACCACAAATATGCTTTGAGGCCAGAGGAAGGCATCAGATCCCCTGGAACTGGAGTTACAAACAGTGATGAGCCGCCGTGTGGGTGCTGGGAATTGAACTCAAGTCCCCTGGAAGAACAGCAAGTTCTCTTAATCATTGAGCCGCTCTCCAGCCCCTCTCCAGCCCCACTTTTATAGAAAGCGTTAAAATCTGATGAGGTGACACCCCCCTCTTCCATTTACGTTTCTTGGTTTCTTGCCTAGCCAAGCCCTGAGACTATCTCCGTCCTTGGTGTCTAGCCCTTTATCAAGAGTGATAGTTCGGAGTCTCTAGACCTTGCACACACCCACACCCACACACACACTGTATAAAATCTGGTCACCTACTCTCTATCATTAGCCCATGGGTTCTTGCTGTCTGTTTTGGCTAATAAGATCTTCTCCTTGGGAGTCAGATCTTATTTGTGTACGTCATGGAACTTGGCAGGAAATCTAATATGTTGTTAATATCTTCGGTTAAGGGAGCAAAGTAATTAACACTAATAGAAAACATTTTGTGATTCTTGACTCTTACCACCAAATTCTCTATGGTGGGCTGTTTTTCCTGCTTTCACCCATTATTTTGCATTAGCCTGAATCTAAATTGCCTAACAGTGTGTTTTAAGTCTTTGATTCATTTTCTGTATGCAGTTTTCCTGCCAAAAGACAGTGGCAACAGCCTCAGAAAGAGAAAATCCCACCCCACACATTCTTCTGAGGAACCTTCCTATAGATGACAGCCTTGATTAAGTCAAGACATTAAGTTGTGTGCATTATGTGAAGTTGAATTTGAATCAAGAAAAACAAATTTTAGAGCTAGTGCCCCCCAAAAGTAGCAAAACAGGCTCCCTAAGGGCAAAGCAGGGAAGAAGAAACAATACAGTCAGAGCTTCTGGGATGCTGGCTTTATCCCTTAAAGGAGCCACCTTGGATTTCCTTCAAGGGTTCAGCCTTTTTCTTCTCAAGTTCTCCTGTAATTATTTATGTTAATAATCAACCTAACAAAATGGCAAATAATCTCTTCATTATTAACAAGTCGGGAGCAGTTGAGCTGCCAGTAGCAGAGCTTTCTAGAGGACTGCAGAGATCTTTTAAATGGGCATCCATGGTGAGCGAGTGCATGTCCAGGAAATGAATGTGATGTTGGTCAAGGTGGTCTGTAGGCAGCTCTCTCCTTCTGCAGTTCACTTTGCCTCTTGCGGGCCTGACTCATCAGACGAAACAAGCTTCTTCTCTATTCCAAACACCGAAACCACCCTCTTGACCCCACTTTATTATCCACCTTCTGTCCCATTTCTTTCTGGGAAGCACACCCCTTGAAGTCAATTATCTAGTCCTGTTCAGGTCCACCCATGGCCTCCATGTTGTTAATTCCAAGGTCTTCATTTATATAACTAACAGGAATATGAAACATTGATTTTAATCTTTTGAAAACATATTATTTATTTTCATCTTATGTGTGTGGGTGCTTTTGCTTGCAGGTATGTGTTGTATGCCTGTAGAAGTTAGAAGTGAGTGACCGGTTCCCTGGAATTGGAGTTACCAGTAGTTATGAGCTACCATGTGTGTTCTGGGAACCAAACCCAGGTCGTTTGCAAAAGCAGCAGGTGCTCTTGACTGCTGAGTCATCTCTTCAGCTTTTTATATGTTCTCGATTGATCTTTTTGGTTACTGTGGGTCTTCAGCACTGCACGGTTGCTTCCTTGTCGAATGTTTCTTCCTTGGAGTTTGGCCTGCAGTGCCTCCTAGATTCTTTTTGTTGTCGTTTGTTGGTTTGGTTTGGTTTTTGATGTAGGGTCTCTCTGCGCAGCCCTTCCTGGACTGGAATTTGATCTGTAGACCAGGCTAGCCTCATAGTCACAGATCCCCCTGCCTCTGCCTCCTGGGTGCTGGGATCAAAGGTGTGGCTCAACTCCCCAGACTCTCGGTTTTTTTTTTCTTTTTCCTGGTCCATTGTTAAATTATTCATAGCACATGGGTACCAACTTTATATGACCATTGTAGAAATAATCCTTCCTATTTTACTTTCTAAAGTAATATGTTTGACATTTTCTTTTTCTTTTCTCTCTCTCCCTTCCTTCCTTCCTTCCTTCCTTCCTTCCTTCCTTCCTTCCTTCCTTCCTTCCTTCCTTCCTTCCTTCCTTCCTTCCTT
>CM053754.1:31018444-31031814 GCA_028658305.1 Pachyuromys duprasi | reverse complement strand
TAACATTTTTCATTTTGTGTCAATTTAGTAAGTTGAGTTTTTCCCCCTCAAGAAATTTGTTCTTTTAAGTTGTCAAATATGTTGACATAAATGTGTTTATAACATCCTCATCTTTACAAGAAAAATTTTAGGTTTTTAAATTTTATTTTATGCATATCAGTGTTTTGCCTGCATGTATGTATGTGCACCCCAGGCATGTCCACAGAAGTTATAAAAGAGTCTCAGGTCCTTTGGAAATAGAGTTATGGGTGTTGGGAACCAATCCTGGGTCCTAAGCAAGAACAATTGGAGTAAAAAGAACTTTTATTCTCCTGCTATAATTGTTGTCTCCGACCTGCCTCTGTCAACTAACGTAGGCCTCGTCCTGGAAGCTTCTAACCCCCAGACCATCTAACCTAGGCCTAGAATGTTTTTTTGCCTCTGAAACTCACTGCTTAATAAGCTCATCCTTTCTTGTTCTTACTAAGCTCTGGGCTGGCAGGTTCAACTTCTCTGCTGGCTTAAATTCCTCTCCCAGCTGACGTATTCAATCTGGCTTCTCTCTTGGCCTTTGAATTGCTCTGTTGGGCCTTAAACTAACTCCAGCAATGTTTTCTAATCTTCTGGCTCCTTCTCATTCCTAGCTCATTCTGCCTTCACCTGAGTCTAGCTTGTTCTCTCATTCAGCCTCTCCAGGTAAAACTGATTCCTCTCTCTCTGCATTGTCCCTTAAGTAGCTTCCCTCTCCTCTCTCTTCTCGTGAGAGTCGGGTGTATCTTCTGTCAAATCTTTCTCTGATTCCTCACATTTTCTGTCACTCAATTAGACATCATGTTCAAACATGGGTGCTGCCTTCTACAAACTAACTTTACCTTCATAGTTTGGGATTAAAGGCGTGTTAGCACCACTCCTGGATCTAAGCTCTTCTTTACCTGATACCTGGCTTGAACTCAAATCCGGTTGGCTCTGTGTCCTGGATTAAAGGAATGTTTGTATTCCAGTAGGATCACACAGACCTAGAGGGTCTTTGGATGTGATCTTTTGCCAGGACAGCCATGTTCTGAATTAAAAATCCTCTACAAGCAGGCGCTTTTAACCACTGAGCCATCTCTCCACCACCCTTTTTGTCTTTTCAATATCAGTGGGACAGGTGAAGAACAATAGAAAAACATTAGTAACGGCCTATTTCATGGGAAGACTGATAAAATAGGTAACCGTGTAGCTAGACAGAGAATAAGATGGAATAACAGAGAAGTAAATTTATTAGTGGTAGCCCAATTTTCAAAGAGTGGCCTTGGCCTCCCTCAGTTTCTTTTGTGTGCTTGTTGGCTCATACTTCTTTATTTCTGTGTCCTTATTTATCATTGCTTTCTTATTTTTATTTTTTCATTTTTAAAGCTTCCTAAGTTGGTTAGAAAAGTTAGGTAGTTAGTTGGTTTAGAGACTCTCAGGGTTATACATTTGTGAATGTCCCTATGAGGATTGTCTTATCTCCCTTGCAGGGCGAAAGATGCCACACTTCATTCTTGTGCAGTTTATTGAGTCTTGGGGTTCCCTGCCTCGTCTGTGCTCCATGTTGGTGACTCTAAGCGTCCTGGCACAGACTGGTCTCCTGCAGTTGTTAGGTGTTCTTCTGTATGGGCAGTAGCAGGCAGTTCTCTGAGTTTGAGGTGGGCCTGGTGTACAAAGCAAATTCCAGGATAGCCAGGGCTACACAAGGAAACCCTGAGGAGTGGGGTGCAACAGCCCCCTGGTGACATCAAAAAGAGAAGATATTGTATCTCTTGCATACGTACGTGTACAGTGCCGTTCATGTCTCCCTGAAGGCGCCAACTGATGATGTCAGGACAACTTCCTGTACTGTTCATCTCATAGCTTTTCTTTGATTCATGCATTCTGAAAGTTTCTCTACCTCAGCGTTTCTCTTAAAAGGTATTTTTTGACTCAACCCAAATTCTGCTTTGACATTTAAAAAAATTTTTTTTAATTGATTTTATGTATGAGTGCTCTGCTGCATATACACCTGCACCCCAGAAGAGGGTGTTAGATCCCTTTAGAGATGGTCATGAGCCACCATTGTGGTTGCTGGGAATTGAACTCAGGACTTCTGAAAGAGCAGCCACTGCTCCTAACCTCTGAGCCATCTCTCCAGCCCTTACTTTGACTTTTTCTTTTAATACTTATTTTATTTTATGTGTGTATGTGTACCCTTGAGTGTATATATTATATGCCACTTGTATGCAGATGACCAAAGAGGCTAGAAGAGGGCATCAGATCTCCTAGAGCCAGAGATACAGGCTGTGCTGAGCCTGGGTGCTAGAATCCTGGTCCTGTGGATGAGCAGCCAGTGCTCTTTACAGCTTTGACATCTCTTCCGCTCCCTTCTCCTTTTCTTTTAATGTTTTCGAAGCATTTTGCTCTCTGCCAGACGCCTCAGCTTCTAATTGTGAACCAGTGAAAACTGTTACCCTGCATATAGGTTTTTTGTTGTTGTTGTTTGCTTGTTCTGAGCTTTCTGACTCTTGAAATGACATTCATCAAATGCAGACATCTGCAGCACATTATTTCCTCAAATATCTTTTGTGTATGACTTTCCTCCTGGATCCTGATTACCTGGATACTCTGTATTTGACTATTTACAAGAAGCCCCGGACACTGTACTTTCCCCCCCTTCTGCCTCTTCTTTCTTTCTAATCTTCAGATTATACCACTTCTATTGATCTACATTTATGTTTACCACTGGTCTTAATTCTATAGTTAAATCTCAAGTACATATATTTCTAAAATTCAGATACTGTACTTTTCAGTTCCGAGATTTCCATTTCTTTCTGTTAATTAAAAGTTTCTGCTGATATTTCTCCTTCCACGATACCCGAGGCTATTTACTTTTACAAACTTAGGCATAATTTTAATAGCTGCCTTAGACTTCTTAAACGACTCTAAAGTCTAAAGCATTATTTGACTGAGCATGATGACGCACGTCTTCAGTCATAGCTCTTTGGAGAACCTCTGAGTTCGAGGTCAGCCTGGTCTACTTAGTGAGTTCCAGGCCAGCCTACACAGCAAGACCCTGACTTAACAAAACAAAGCCACAGTGATTAATTAATGTTGTTTACAGAGGTGGTGGCACATTTTGCTATTGTGTACATGTAGAGGACAACCTCACGTACTTGTTTTTAATTTGTGCCTTTACATGGCTTCCTGGGATCAAACTCCAGCCAAAAGGCATATGCGTAATTTTTTTTTTTTTTTTTACTGCTGGGCTGTATTGCCCACCCCTGAACTTGTAAAATGTACCATGGTTGTCAGCTTTTTTCCTGAAAAGTTAGTCACAATTAAAAATTTTTTAATACGCCAAAAAATTTAGCTACATCTTGGCATTATAAAATATCTTTGGATTCTGTTAATATTTCTCTGAGGAGGATTTTTGCACATTTCTTTGTTTTAATAGTAATTGACTTAATGGGAATCAAATTCAATGAGTTTTAAAAAGATAGGGGTCTAAATATGTTTCTGGCCCCAAAGATATTTCAACACTTTTTTTTAGTGACTTACATTCTATTCTAGTAACATTTTTCTTAGTTTTTGAAATTGTTATTTGATAAAGAGAATTTTACCTGAAAGATTTCATCCACTCAAACACACTAAAAAGAAAAAAAAAAGAGGTATAGTGGGTTCATAAAAAAATTATGTTTAGCTGTTATTACTATCCCAAATTATTCTTTCAGTCCAGTATAATTATATGCTCAGTCATGAAGGAAACATCAAAGCAGAGAAACAGTCCCACCTTGCAAAGAGGCTTTAGCCCAGATGTTTGTGCTTTACTTTACATTTCACAGGGACAGGGCTTGAAGGGAGTGGTTGACATGCAGCTACCCACTCCAAGAATCCCTTTCCTTAAAGAGATCAAGAACTAAGAGGCAGCCTGAGTCAGCACTGTGTGGAAAACTGTCAGCAGTCAGCCCTTATCAGTGTAAGGTTTCAAAATCCTAGAGCAGGAGAGAACTTCAGAGACCATATTGACAAAATCAGTAAGGTAAGGCGACTTTGGGCACCCCCGGTAGGAGATGGATGGAGGACATTATCATTTGAGGTAGAAAACTTGATAACTCTCTGCCATTATCTGGTTTGACTGAATGTTGAACCTTTTAGTAGCTAAACCTGTCTTATTTGGAAAGCACAGATAATGTCTATCTTGAAAGGCTGTTGAAGACTGTGGTTGGCACAGAGTGGGCATTCAGTGTTCTGCTTCCAGGTATCAGAAGGTGATGAGTGCTAGCAGAAGGGGAAGTCCATGAGATGAGTTCTCTTGGGCGAGGCCTGGGAGAAAAGGTCTGCCAACACTGAAAAGAGAACTTTCTAAAGGAATTGATCATATCAAGGGCTTGTTAAGGGGCTCATGGAAGTCTTAAACAGAAGCCTCACTAACTGAGATTGTAAGGCTGGACTCCTGATACTAGTTTTCCATTTCTGTTTCATATTTCAACTCCCAGAGACACTTCAGCATAAGAATATGTTGTGAAAGCATGTACTGGACGATACAAGAAAAGAAGGTGTAGCGCTGGGATAGAACTGAATTGGTAGAAAGTTTGCTTATGTTGCCAGACTGTATGGAACACAGGAAGAAACATGGCAGAAACAGGACGCAGGGCTCGGAGGGTAGCCTAGTTGAAAGAATGCTTGCCTGGCACACAGGAAGCCCTGGGCTCTATCCACAGCACCATATAAATGGGGGTGTGCTGGAACATACCTGTAATCCCAGCCACTCAGATGGTCAAAGCAGGAAGATTAGAGGTTCAAGGTTTCCCTGGCTACATTAAGTTCCAGGCCAGTCTGAGCTGCATACGACCGTGACTAAAAATAAGATTAGAAGGGTTGCAGTAGAATGATATTGTTGTCTTTGAATCTTGGTGTCTGTTAAATAAACGTTCATTGAAACATGACTGGAGATAGTCTTGCATCTGGATATTCACATTTCCAGAACCTGGTGGCTTGCAGTCTCTGGTTTTGTGTATGATTCCCCAGAGAAGTATGCTCAGGATTTAGACTTGTGCAGCCTGGAGGAATCTCAAAGGTGGGGTAAGTGGATTTCTTTTTTTTTTTTTTTCTTGGCCAACAACCATTCTCCCATCTGTCTCCAGAGGATTTGTTTAGATCCTGGTTTAGTTCACTTCCTTACCCAGCTTCAGCTGGCTATGTGTTGAACGTAAGCATTCACTAAAAGTTGGTTGGATGTGTGAATGAAAATCACTAAATGTTTTGAAAGTCCACAGAAAGGCTGAGAGGCACCAAAACCATTCAGATGGGAATTAACAATGAATCAACCAAAGACCAAGGCCAACAGATGCTTTTCTTGCCAACCTGAGCTCAGCTGTTTGCCTGGTTAACTGGTGCTTAGATTTCTTGGGTGGGTATCGGTCTAGATGTGCTTAAATCTCAAAAGAGAACAAGGTTATAGTTTTACTTTAGAAACCTCCATTCTTTGCTTATACCTATGAAATCCCAGGGTGCTTTGTGAGTAAGACAGGCTAGAGATCTGTTGTTTTGAGAAGATAGTTTAAAAGGAGAGATAATAGTTAAAATATTTATAGTTTTTTATTGACTCACTAAGAAATTCCTAGCAATGATAAACACTTTCAGCATACCAAAATCAATTACCTTCATAGGTAACAGACTGAGAAAAAAAAAATTGGGCAGGCAGTCCCAGTCACAACAGCCTCAAACATAAACAAAAAATACTTGAAATAAACCTAACCAAGGAAGTAAAAGACCTGTACCACGAAAGCTTTAAAACAATGAAGAAATCAAAAACAGCAGAAGATGGTGAGACCTCCCACATACAAAAATTGTTAGGATTAATATTGTGAAGCTGGTCATACTACCAAAAGCAACCTACAAGTTCAATGCAACCCTCCACCCCAAATTGCAACATAATTTTTCACAGAAAAAAAAAAACATGTAATCTTAAAATTCATATGTAAGCACCAACCCTTTGCTAACAAAAGTAATCCCGAGCAATAAAAATTCTTTTGGATGGATCACTACCCCACTTCCAAATAAGAGTATTGAGCCCCAATAAAAAGAGCAACGTACTAACCAAAAAAACAAAAACAGACAATGGAATAGAAATGAGGACAAAAACATAAGAGTGTTGGCAGTGATGCCAACAACATGCATGGTGATTTGAATGAGAATGGCCCTTAAAGGGCTCGTATGTTTTATTTAGTACTTAGTCCCCAGTTGGTGGCTTAAGGGCAATTTCATTATGCCAGAAATGACGCAAAATTCAATTTCTCTATTCACCTCTCAACCCATCTGTCTATGTATCTAGCTAGATCTAGACAGATACTGTGAACGTTGGGTCTCTAGTATGGTACACCAGTGCTCTAGCACTGAGCTTTAGGCCCACCTCACCTTCCCCTTAAAAATATTTTTTTCTTACACTTATTTATCTTGTATATGTGTGTGTGTCAGCGTCAGAGGGCACTATGCAGGAGTCAGTTCCTTCTGTACACCTTGCAGGGCCTAAGGACTGAACTCAGGTTGTCAGCGTTGGCGGCAGGTGCCCTTGCCCACTGAGTCACTTCACCATTACTCCCACATTCCTCTTTTACTTTTTAACTTTGAAACAAGGTCTTCTCAAGTTAGCCAGGTTGGCCTTGAACCTGCCACCCTCCTTCTTCAGCAATTCTTGTCACTAGTATTGTAACCAAGCTGGGCTTAATTTGGTTCATGCATAGTGCACACCAATTGTGATCAGAAGATTTTCCTTAGAGTTTGGATCAGTTATTTATTTGTATACTTTTTTTAATTTTGAGGAGGTGGGTAGATGCACACAGGCTAAGGGAACTAAACAGAGTGAAGAGGTCCATCCTCTCCTCCCACCCTGCGGGCTCTGAGGGTTGAAATCAAGTCGTCAGGCTTGGCAACAAATGTGCTTTCTCACCAGATTGTCTTGCCAGCCTTGGATGAGGAGAAAATTGCATTTGCTACCTACTCTAAAAACAAAACAAAAATAGTTTCCTCTGGAAGTTAGACTCTTCAGTCTAGGGCCCCCAGTGAGAATACTTTTACTGTTTGACGTTAAGGAAGGCAAAGGAAGAGCATGACCTGTGAAGAGGCATATTCCAGGATACCTCTGCTAAGTCATAGGCATCTGATAAATTCAGCAAACATTTGTTGAGGACTTAGACACCTGGTACTGCAGGAGGAGAAACAAAACCTGTATCCCAGACATTCAGTCTCGCATTTGATAGCTCTTGCTAATTTCAAAAATGATATCCCAAAAAACAGATTCCTTTTGGGAAACTGATGTTTTTCTAGCCTTCCAATAAAGGGCAAATGGATACGGTACTTGATTCATAAAGTTAGTTGTGTGACATGTTGGAAAATGTAAATTATTTAGTGTGATGGTTTGTTCCTAACATACTACTTCATTTGAGTTATTAAAGTCTTACACAGTCTTCTGATATAAATGATTCTTGCCTTTGAGAGCTGAGGAGGAGTAAGACAAAACACTAAGTGATTTCCCAAAGTCATACCTGAGTCAGGTGGTAGGCAAGGGGTCCCAGCTAGAGCAGTAACCAGTTAAAGCCCACTGTGCCAGAATGCTTCCTGACTTGCTTTGCATGCAAATTTCTTGATACATTTTCCACTTTTTTGGGGGGGGGGAGGTGAGAGTTCCTTCTCTCCTGAGGGTCTCACCCATCAAGCAATGTAAGATAAATAACACGTCTAAACATTGTAAGTACTGTGATGAAACTTAGCTGCTAAATGAGAGAAAGACCAAGTTCGAATGCTCAGTTGACAGGGGTAAAAACCTTGGTGGCCGCTGGTGTCCATACCGTTAGCCACAGCCTCTCATAAATCACAGGGCTGTACTGGGCCCACATGAAGAAGCCGATATTACTAATGGGTCATTCTGCAGGAACATAAACAAGATATAAAACTGAAGGAAGTACTTGATGACTCTTTTGCCTTTCTTAACTATCCATCATTATTCCATTATTAACATAACCTTAAGACAGTTGGTTATAATTTCTGTCATTGTGGAATTTCTATTGGGCTATTGGGGTTTCATTTTGTTTAAAAATAAATATCCCCTAAATAAGAACTTTTAACTAATTGGGTGAGTGAAAACCCACAGCTGTTGGCCCCAGAGACAGGATTAAAGTATAATGGAAGTAGGCTTCCTCTCTTGTCACATGCCAAGAGCTGGAGACAGCTTTACACTCTGGGAGTATACCTCTGTTGAGCAGGCTTCAGTGTGAGGCAGTCTGTAGATACTGGCTAACACTCAGAGGTCTCCTCCATATTCAAATTTGGCAATAATCAAGATCACGTGGGGCTGTGCCTCACCTAGATTCTTAGGAAAAGAGCAAAGAATAAGCTGCCTGTGTCACGTGTAAGACCTGAGAATGGTTAGCAATCTGGTTGATGTTTTAATGAAAGTGAATTTGGGGCCCATATCCTGTATCCTTGTATAAAGCTGGGAGTTAAAATATGTTCAGATGCGTGTGTGAAAGCTTAAATTCCTGTCCTAAATTTAGACCAGTATATGTATCTGGTGTGAACTAAGCTAAGGTAAACCTGTTTATACAGACCCATGCACACGGGCATTCATTCCTTTAATATAATGTATTTTCCTAGGATATGAAAAAGCACAGTAGGGCTGGAGAGATGGCTCAGAGGTTAAGAGCACTGGCTGTTCTTCCAAAGGTCCTGAGTTCAATTCCCAGCAACCACATGGTGGCTTACAACCATCTATATAATGAGATCACGTGCCCTCTTCTGGCATGCGGGCACACATACAGGCAGAATAATGTATAAATCTTAAAAAAATTAAAAAGCACTATATATGTGTGTTTATGCAGATATATACTATAACATAAGTTCATATATGTTTATATAGATATATATGTTTATATGTATAAATATATATTTTACATGTATGTACTTAATTTCCATGTATTTATATGTGTAAACACATCATATATAGACAGTATATTTATATTCTATTTACATATTTGAATAGCAGTATTACATACTTATAGTCCTTATATGCCATTATTTATCGTTACATTTGTGAATATTTTCTTGGGTTACTGCTCCTGGAGATGAAACCCAGGGGGCTTCAGGCAAAGCTAAGCATGAGTTTCATAATTGATCCACACCCCCAAATTTCTCATATACCACCTGTATGGACTACAGGAAATAACATTCTTCATAAACGCTACCGCTTCCACCACACATATGATTTAAAAATCATAAAATTCTAGTTTCAATCTTTGTGTGGTATGCTGTATTGGCAGGAACACAACCGATGGCCCCTCGTATTCACCTTATTCCCTCGCTTTGTGTCCTCTCAGCGGGGGAGTAAAGAAACGGGCTGTGCTGTCAGCCCAGCAGTGCTAGGAGCTGATGGCCGCAGGAGGGCACAGATGGTGAACAGGCTACAGGCCAGGACAGAGGTGGGCGAAGCCTTTCAGTTAGACCTGGGAAAGATGCCAAAGCCCCGGCTCTATTCCAGTGTGGGTTTCTGTGCTCTGGCTAGAACTCTGGGTTTTCACAGGACCCGGTGGCCCACATGCATTCGGGTATCTTCTCCCAGAGAAAGAGCCGTTGGAGCTCACTCAAGCTCCATTTAACTGGAAAGTGATAGACTGAGTCCTCATCTTCGTGTGTGTTTGTTTGTTGTTTTTGTTTCTTGAGACAGGATCTCTCTGGGTATCCCTGTCTGTCTGTCGTGGAACTCATTCTGTCGACCAGGCTGGCCTCGACTGGTTTTGAAGGGGTGCGCTACCACCACCGAGCTGAGAGCTCGTATCATTTAAAGTGACACAGTACATTAAAGTCTGTGGTTAAACACTGTTAAGGGTAAAGTTTTTATTGTAGATACAAGGGAGAGAAAGAATCTAGTAGACTGAACATGGCCAGCGGCAGGGAGAAGAGCAGAAACACGAGGAGACAGAGGAAGATAGAGAGGGTAACAGAGAAGACCAAGAAAGGGCAAAAAAAAAAAAAAAAAAAAAGGAAGGAAGGCAAAGAGGAAAAAGTGTAGAACTGAAAAATCAGGGTTATAAGGAGAATGAAAGTTGTTGGGAAGAAAGACCATAGACTGGAGAGATTTAGGGTAGCTGAGAGGTCAGAAGAGCTGTTGACAGTGAGGGAGACTGAAGGAAAGCTCGAGATTTGGTATGCTAATAGGTACCACACTCAGCCATTTGTCCCTTCTGCCAGCAACAAGGGAAATGGCTCCTTTGGAACCAGAGAACTGGTTTCTCAAGTTCCTGAAGAATGCTACCTTTTGTCTAAACACCAGAATTTGGGGAAATGGAGTTTCCTTTGAACCTGACACTTAGGAGAGAGGGACCCGGAACATGTCAGTTCTTAAAACTTTCAGAGACAGCCCTTAGGACCACCTACGTAAGAGTTGGATTTCATAGATTCGTAGCCAATGTGAGGATGAGAAAATGTCCAGCAGCGGCAGGCTTTTGTTCCTTTATCCCCTCTAATTGATATTTGTTGACCATTGGTCAGGGTGCTCTCAGAGGGATCCAGGAAGAACCTTAAAGCGATCTAGTTACCACCCTTCATTTTTTATGCAGCAACCATTTTCTATATGATCTCTGCAACATTCCAGGCCTTGGCCTAGCTTGCAAGTCCGTCCAAATTGAAATCATTGCTTTGCATGATTGGTTGGAGGGGGGCTGGGCTGGTGTGAAATTTCAGGTTCCCACAGCACTCTCAACCTCTGTGCCATCAACCTCACCCCAACCCCTCCCCAGCTCCGCTAGTGGCCCCCTTTTAGTTAGAGTGCGCCTGCGTCGCTCTTAGTGTTTGTAATTATGCACATAGATTTGCTCACAAAACCGAAGCCTCTTAACCCGCAGGTCGTGCAACTGAATGTGGAGGCCGTGAAAATTCTGGCAACATTAACGTGTTTCTGAATGCACTGAATGATTGCAGGGTGTTCTTGGCAGCGCTCACCTGCAGCGCTGCACTTCCGGGAAGCTTTAGTTCTGAACACGTGACAGGCATTCCCCCCGCACAGCGCATGCTGCGGTACTGTGCTGTGCCAGCTGGTGCCCAGATTCAGGACTATCATATGTTGTATAGTCTTCTCGTTTAGGCACGTTATGGTTTCGTGATGGAAAACAAGACTCTCGCTATTTCCCTATTTACAGAACGCAATGTCGGAATGTTTGATATAAAGAGTTGCTGCTGGGAGGCTGAAAAGATAGCCCAGTGAGTAAGAGCGCTTGCTGTGCAAGCATGAGGATCTCAGTTCGAATCCCTCACGCCCACTTAAAAATATCGGGGCATGGCCATGGGTGCTTGTAACCCCAGCACCGGGGGAGGAGACAGTAGGTTCCTGGGAGCTTGCCGGCTGTCAGTTTAGCTGAAAGGAGAGGTTCAGGGGAGATTTAATTATGTCAATTTCATTGTGTAAGAAAAAGCATCTTGTTAGTGTACGAGTTTGCTTTCCTCTTTAATAAATGGCAAAATTGTATTTATACCAAAATTGTATTTCTACTAAAGAATTATATTAAAATTAAAAAAAACAATATATCCTTTGTATACCTGTGTTCTATAGCTTTGTATTTGTGGTAGCCTGAAACTTCCCGGCACAGAAAGGAGTCTCGATTGAAAAAGGCTTAACAACACCTGCTCTGAATGTGTTTTCTGGTGAGGGTGGAGAGGCCAGATGAACATGTCTTACCTAAGACACCGGTGTCTCTCCCCCTCCCCCTTCTTTTGTGGTTAGTACGCTTTACAAACTTATTCCAGGAGTTGTGTGATTCCTGGGTACACTGTGTCTTCTCTCTCCCCTACTCTCTCCATTCTTTTTAAGACCGCTCTCTTCCTTGGGAAGGAGCAGGCTGTAAACCTACAAGGCCTAACCACTTGCTTAGTTCAGATTTAAAGGCGCCCAGGGGCTCCTATTGCCCAGAGAAGTGGGCAGACAAGGCCCTCTCCTTGTCTCCTTTGTTGTGATGTGATCATTAAGGGTAGAGTGGGGTGAACAGCGGGGCAAGCGCCCGTTGAGCACTTCAGTTGCTAACCTTGGCTTTCAGGTGGCTCTCCTGGAAACCTAACACAGGCTGCTGCCCATACCAAACCCATCATGACCTTCTGAGCAACCCTTTGCTGTGCTTGAAGAGAAAAGCTGTTCCTCTCAGCTCTCCCCGGGGCGCAGACGCCTCTGGCTCTCAGGCCTGTCAGTGCTTGCCTTCTGTTTTTTTCCACTGTACTCTACCCAGCTCGCCTCGCACAAGATCTGGGTATGTGACCCTGGAACCCAGGCAGCCTCGCACATAAATCTTCTTGGTCCACCTGCAGATCATCTGTCAGCAGCTCCTCTGCTTTCCCCTTGGCTAGGCTATTCTCACACGTCCGTCAGGCACAGGCTTCTGGAAATAGAGAATGACCCCACTCCATCTCTGTGTCTTAATCCATCTTTCTCTGTATTGTTGCTGCCTGCAACCAGGCTCTGCTCAATTGGGTAATTTCTTGAGCCCCAAATCGTCATGAACTGTCATTACTATCACTGGATCCATTTTCTGCTGCTTCAAGGGGAGACAACAGGCTGCATACTTTTATAGACAGTAGGCTCATAGTTGTAGAGGCTGGGGTCCAGGAGTGTGTCACCAGCATTTGGAGAAGCCCACAACGTGGTTTCACTGCATGGAATAATGAGAAATCATGTGCAAGTAAGCAAAGAGAGGAAGGACTGAATTCAATGTTTTTATCAGGAATCTGCTCTACCAGTAGTACTGTGTGCATGCTAAGGGGCTCCTAACTCTTACTGTGACCGTGTGTGACAGCTAATCTTGGTGTCAGGTTGAGGCATTTGGGAAGAAGGAACCTCAGCTGAGGAATTTTCTCCATCAGATCGGCCTGTGGACCCTCAGGGCCCCTTTCTTGATTGCTAATTAACATAGGAAGTTCCAGCACACTGTGGGCAATACCATTCCCTAGGCAGGTGGGCCTATGCTATATATAAGACAGACAGCTGAATGTGAGCCTGGGGACAAGCCAGCAAGAAGCTTTCTTGCCTTGAGTTGCTTTGGGTGATGGTTTTTATCACCACAAGAGGAAAAGCAGAGCAAGGAGATTTTTTTTTTTTACATTAAGGGTTTTAGAAGGACCATTGAAACAGCGCGATGACCAGCTGGATGTCTTTCTGGATGGCCATGCACTTTGGGGTGTCAGAGACTGGATGTTTATGCTTCCTATTCATATCTGGAAGACCCAACCCCTACTGACAGCACATGAAGAGGTGGGTTCTTTGGGAAGTGAGTAGGTTTAGATAACATCATAAGTAGGGAGAAATGTCTCCCTGCCAGAAGAGACAGAGCCACTCCTCTCCCATGTGAGTTCATAGGAGT
>CM053754.1:30988136-31017944 GCA_028658305.1 Pachyuromys duprasi | reverse complement strand
TGAGAGACCCTGTCACCAGGAAGGTGGACAGCGTTGCTAAGAATGTCATCTGTTTATCCCTCTGACCATTGGACATAAGCCACAATTATAATTAAGTTGAGGTTTAGAAGAAATTCTCTATGTGTCTTTTAGCTAGAAAATGATAGTTATATTTAATTCATACTTCTTTCTTTGTGCCATGTTACTGATAATATAAGAAAAACATGCTTCCCTCCTCCCATCACTTAAGCTGGGTTCCTCATGTAGAAATATCCTTGAGGATGTGTACATGACAAAGGAATTAATATTCCAGTGTATCTTCTCCTATATCTTTACTGTTGCTGGAAAACTTAGACCTCCAGTCTTCTTTAATCACCACCACATGCTCTTTCCAACCCAGAGAGGGGGATACCAGCAGAAATAATCTGCCATGTGTAGCCTTAGCTTGTGTGTGTGTGTGTGTGTGTGTGTGTGTGTGTGTGTGTGTGTGTAATTTAAACACAAGAGAAGCCTTTTAAGAGGCATGTTGTTCTGATTGTATTCATGAGGAAACCAATCAAGGATCTTAACCAAATCCCCTGCTGGTAAGTGACACAGAATTCTGTGTCCATTTGGACTCTTCCAAGCCTCATAAAGAAAAGGAGTGTGAAGACTTAGACTTAGCATACACCTGCCACAAGCAGCCATGAAGAACCTAGGGACGTGGTGATGTGATGTGCCTGGTTATAACAGTCAAATTATTTCTGTGTCACATGTTTTTATAGCTAAATCCTGAAACTTGGTGGGAAGGTAAATGGAAGGTTTACTCTTGAGTGATAAGGCTGGCATTGAAGAAGAGATGGTGTCAGCTATTAAATTCTTACCATGGCACAAAGGTTTTTGAATGTCAAATGTTAAACTCGTCTGCATTTAATATGAATTTTGCTGTGAATCTTCAGTCCCCTAGGGTAGGCTTCCTGCCTGTGCCTGTCAGCTTCATTGTTAGATATTTTAAATAAAGCTCTCCCGAACATAAAAACTCCTTCCAGCCCTTCCTTTTAGGAAGCAGTCATAAATAAAGTGCGTACTGGGCCTTTGCAGTTGGGTTACTTTTACCTTTTTCTAACTGCGCACCCATCCCCCTCTTCATCCTCAGAAGTGTAAAGGTAAAGTTAAAAAAGCGCCTTTTTAAAGGGGCTCTGGGGAAGTACGCAAATGACAGAAGTGTCTATGCAAAAATGAAGGGAGGGGAAATTCAGCAAGAAGGAAATCCATTGATGTCGTGATGAAACGTTGTCAGTGGAGATGATGACAAATTAGAGTCGGTTCCCATGGGGACCACACACTACCCTACTGATCATTTGACCCGTGGCTGGATGTTGGCTAGCCTAAGAATTGACCCAAAAGATGACAAGATGGTTTTCGTCCCCTGGTCTCATCAGCATTCAAGAGCCCCTTAGGGGATGAAGGGTTGCGGATAAAGAAGGATAAGAGATGAAAGCTGAGCTGTGGAAAGAAAAATGTTTTTAATTATGCTGAGGAGGGTCGCTGGTCCACCTGTAGCTTTTTGTTGAGAATGTCCTTTGTTTTCGCCTGTCTGCAGAGATCATGGCGCCGGGTACAACCCCAGTTTCTGTGTGGCCTGCTGGAAAGTTCCACGGCAGAGCCTCCCCACCCCCACCCCCACCCCCTTCAGTTTAGCAGATACATTCAGGCTTTCATCTCTCTGTGGGCTGTCTTTACTCTAAGGGATTCTGTTAAGCTTGCCGGGCAACCTGGGTTTGGTTAGCACGCTAGGAAAGATTGCTTTTAGAAAGGGGAAAAATGGATTGCTTAGCTGTGGCTGTCACAGTGAGCCACCGGTCCATTCCTTGGAAGATACAGAGAGCCTGTGTCAGGCTGCGGGGTCACTGGGCTATGGCTTTACAGTGCCCTCTGCCTCCATCTCTCTCGCTAGAAATGATAACTGCTATTCCCTCTTATGTCATAGAGCTTTATAATAGGGTTTATTAAGGTTAAAAAAAAACAAGCAAACTATTGAATTCTGAAACTCATTCCTGTAGGGAAAGGAGCAGGTTATAACAGTGTTCAGGTTATGAAACAGTTAATGTTTAAAGATGCTTGAGTTATCAGAACAATTATAATTTAGTCTGATACCACTTAGACCACAGTCAACATGATCGGGTAATATTAGCAAGGAATTGTGGGGTTTTGTTTTGTGGGGACTATATCATGTCATTTTTAACCCTTCATAGGAATTATGAAGAATTCGGAATGAAATTGTATCTTTAAAAGTCCCAGTTCTTATTATGAAGTAAGAGACTGCCTCATGTATGCCAAGAATCTCACAGGTGCTTGTTGAGGTGGATTTAGAAAGAAACGGCTGAGGATGCTGGCCATGTAGCCCAGTTGTTAGAACACTTGCCTGACACATAGGAAGCCCTGGGTTCGTTCCCCTAGTAGGATCAGAAATTCAAAGTCATCCTCAGCTAGGTAGTGTTTTCCAGGCCAGCCCGTGTTGCATAAGACCCTCTCGCCTAGAAAAATTAAGGAATATGTAGGGCAGGACGGTTGAGTTATAAATTTCCAAGAGCTGTACTAGAGCTGTATAGAATTTGGAAGCTTGGGCTCTAGAGTAAGATTATTGAAAAAATGACTCATTCTTCGATGTCTGCCTCCAGGAAATAAAGGCTGGTACCCCACAGGGTTTTATTTCTTTTTTGTTTTGTTTTGTTTTTTAGTCATTGGTCCCTAACGTAGACTTACTGGGAATTACAGTCATAGAATTACTCCTCACCCAACTAAAGGGGTTTTTAAAGGATTAAATTAATAGATACATGTGAAATAATTAGTGCAGAAACTTCAGAACTGTTGGCATTTTCTTTCTTTCTTTCTTTCTTTCTTTCTTTCTTTCTTTCTTTCTTTCTTTCTTTCTTTCTTTCTTTCTTTCTTTCTTTCGGCAAGATAGACTGGGGAAGCTGATAGAGACAGGAAAAGCATGTGGTTGAGATCTTTTAGCTGTCATGGATAGCTGGACTCGGTATGTTTGTATTGTGTCCACTGCTGAGGAAGGCAGCTTGGGGAATGAGATGTATAGCCTGTTAATTTAGTGCCTGCCAGGCTCTAAACTTAGAGGGAGTTGAGAGATGGCAGCTTGAGGTAGCTCTTAACTAGGAAGTCAAGGGCAAGCGTTCCCCAAAGCTCTTATCAGCCAGTAATGCCAGCAGCCCCGACCACAACAACGAGTTCAGCAACCAGCCCTGGCTGAGGACTTTTTAAACATTCTGCTCTTTGCCTTGGCTACTTACTTTTAACCTATGACATCTGTCATATAGTCACTTACATTTCCGGTTACATTTGTCAATTCTGGGTCTTCTTTGCCTGAGCAGGTGTACACAAGCCCTGCAGACAAGACAGCTTTGAATTAAAACAAATAACAGGATCTTTCTATTGCTCTCTGGCTTTATGCTAACCAGTTAACCTCACTGACATGAAACAAGACCATCTGCACTATAGGATTCTGCATCTGGCATTTAGCAAATTCCACCATATGGCAGCTGCCAGAATTTTCTGTTGAACGCCTGACATCTCTGTACTAGGTTTGCAGTCTGACTACAAGTTAAAACATTGGTAATTCAGATGCAGTGTCTGTGTTTGTACAGCTTTGTGTAGCTTCCCTCCAACAAGCTTACCTTAGGATGGGATTTAGCCTATTCTTAGATGTTTGATTTAGTTCTGAAGGGGAATTACCTATAACTCAGTGGCACACACACCTATGTCCTGTGCTCATGGACGATACAGGCAAGGAGTCTGGACCAGGCCCTGCAAGGTTGGCTTTTTTCTGTTCTGTGGTGTCTACATAGACAGCAGGACAGACACTAGGGGGTTACAGTTTCTAGAAGCCTCTCCTCCTCCTCCTTCTGCAAGATTTACTTATATGCGTGAGTATTCTGCCTATATGTATGTATGTGCACCATATGTGTGCCTAGTGCCCTTAGAGTTCAGAGGAGGGTATCTGATCCAGAATGGTTCTGAGCTACTTTGTTCATGTTGGGAATTAAACAGCGCAAGAATAGCAAGTGCTCTTAACTGCTGAACCATCTCTCCAGCCCCTTCAGAGGCTGCAGGCAACCAGCACTAGCAGGGACCTGAAACCTGTGGACAGAGGTGTGGTGTTGGTGAAAGTGAAGACATGGACCACCTGGTGATTTCAAGCAGATGTCCCCCCCACCCCCCCACCAATAGCTGTAGCTGTTTTTATTTATACAGTCACGTGAGCAGTGTTAATATTGTGTTTTTTTTTTAATTTAAAGAAATCATAACACCGGCATTACAGAAGCCTCATCGTTGCAAAAGCTCCCAGTAGTTGGGCTTCCTCCTTTCCTCCTGCTGCTGGGTCAATCACCCCTAACCAGATTTTGCACTACAAAGCACAAACTTCAGCAAGCCAAAAATAAATGTTTAGCCAGGCATGTCTTGAGGACATGAGCACATACCCAGCTGGCAGCAGATACACACAGTTATGCAAGGTAAGAGATAGACTGGGCTGGAGAGGTGGTTCAGAGGTTAAGAGCACGGGCTGCTCTTCCAGAGGTGCTGAGTTCAATTCCCAGCAACCACATTGTGGCTCACAACCATCTGTAATGAGGTCTGGTGCCCTCTTCCGGTGTGCAGGTATACTTGTAGGCAGAACACTATATACATAGTAAATAAAGAAAATCTTTAAAAAAGAGAGACAGATTAACTATTTGTGGGTATAAGTCTAGTCTTCAAACATCACCCCTTTGTCATAATACTTTTTAAATTGCAGAAATATGCTTATTGCCCCAAGCAAGCATTCCTGATATGCACCCATCAATTTGTGATACCATCTTTCCAAGAACCATTTTAAGTCAGTCTCTCTCTCTCTCTCTCTCCCTCTCTCCCTCTTTGTTTTTTTTTGAGGCAGGGTTTCTCTGTGTAGCCTTGGCTGTCCTGGGCTCATTTTGTAGACTGGGTTGGCCTCAAACCCACAGAGATCAGAGCGCTGGGGTTACAGCTGCGCACCACCACACCGGGCTTAAGTCTCTATTGATCTGACACAGCTCTCTCGGAACAGTTATGCAAGCAGGACCCACTGCTCTCCACAATGCTACGGGCTTACTCGGTGTGACTACAAGTGTTTCTCTAGGGACATGATTACGTGTCCCCAAATGCCCAGGGTTAATGGCCATATCTGGAGAATTGATAGAAACAGAGAGAGGAGAGGAAGGTTTGACCCATCAAGAGAGTTTTGAGAAAAGCCTAGAGTCATCCATGGGACTTTGAACCTGTGCGACCCCTGCCTGGCCCATGACTGACAGTGTGGAAACTAAATACACTATGAGTATAAACAACATTGCTAAAGCAAGGAGAACTTGTAGCACAAGCAATCTGGGTAATAAACATACAGACCACTGAAATTCACCCACAGGTCCTTGCCAAATAGGAAGGAGTTTCTATGGCCATGAGGAGTCCCATCAGTGAAGCACTCATATGCTGTTCTCTATAGATACTGTATGGCCACTGCCAAGAGGCTTCTTGACTTGTGTCCAGAAAGGATGACTCCAAGATATGCTTAAGCCTTCGATTAGGCTGACAACTAAGCACATGGCGTGGCCTTCCCCATGTCTTTGGTTTCTTTGCTTTCCTTTGCTTTCTTTCCTTCTTTCCGTCCTTCCTTCCTTCCTTCCTTCCTTCCTTCCTTCCTTCCTTCCTTCCTTCCTTCCTTCCTTCCTTCCTTCCTTCCTTCCTTCCTTCCTTCCTTCCTTCCTTTGGTTTTTCAAGATAGAGTTTCTCTGTATAGCCTTGGCTGTACTTGGACCCACTTTCTAGACCAGGCTGTCCTTGAACTCACAGTGAACTGCCTGCCTCTGCTTCCCTGAGTGCTGGGTTTACAGTCACCACCATGCAGGGCTTTGTTTTTGGTTTCTTACAGAATGGTACCTAGGGTCTTCCATGAAGGGTGAGCAGATACAGTGAATCTTATGACCATTTGTAACCCAGATTTGAAAGTTACATAGTATCACTTTCTATATATTCTGCCCATGGAAGTCACCATATGGCCAGGAGAGGAGTAGGAGTCATGTTCGGTCCCACTCCTTAATAGAGAGACACATTAAGGCATCTCAGCATATTTTTATACAACACTGGAATCATGCTTGCATCTTGGAGGGGCGTTGTTAGAGTTCCTGACACCTAACAAAAGTGTCTGCATCCCGTCTATCACAGGGTGAAAATCGTCCCCACCACATATTCTTCCACCATGATATTCTCTCTCATCAAGTAACCATAGACCAAAACACACACACACACACAACCCTCTGAACCTTTGATCTAGTTCCCTCTATGAAGTTGTTTCTGCCAGATATTGGGTCTTATGGTGGAACTAGCATGAACCACTTTAATGTATCTCCATTTATGGCTATTGACATCTGAATTTAATATAATTACAAAAATGCTATTTCGAGGCAAACATTTGAAATTGCAGGACTCTTCGCTCAAGGCTTACAGAGAAACAGGCAGGGGGTCATATTGAAAAGGCAGGCATTTCACAGATGTGACTCTTGAAAGCTGGCACATGGCAAATGTGTGAAGTCTTTGAGGCTACATGGAGGGACGTCTTTGGAGGGACGTCTTCGGAGGGTATGTGAGGCAGGCAGCTCTCACACCATTTTCAGATGGCGTGGTGAAGATTATTGTTTGGAAGTTTGCTTCTCTCTTGGGTGCGCCTAATCTTTATCCTCTCCCAGGATATTTATTCTCACATAACAAAACATATCCTTGACATTTCCAGGTAGAAATTAATGGTATTTATTTCATTAAAGTCAGTAGCTACAAAGAAAAGATAAAACTTGCTTTTTGATAAAGTTATACACTTAAGAAATATTCTAGGTTAGAAATAACAGCTTGGCAGTGGAGACTGTACAGGCACCTGAGTTTGATCCTGACGGCCTGATGATTTATTGATAGACAGGTAGATAGATAGGTAGATAAGTAAGTAGGTAGATTATAGTTTTAAAGATTATATTTTACCTCACAACAACAAAAAAATAAGGTTGGTAATTTCTAGGAGTGTATCTTGGAGATACCCTATCCCACGCATTGTAGGATCTTTTGGTACATTCTTGGCTCTTTTGGTCCCCTGGATAGCTGGTTTTGTCAAGTTCTGACAACCAAATCGGTTCCTGAACATTGTCACATGGGACAACACAGTTAGTGGCCTAACTTGAGGTGTGAAATCTGAGTGAATGGTACACACTGTCTCAGTGAACTCCACAGAGAAGAACCCTTATCTCTGTACAGTGAGAACTCTCAGAGAGTAGGACTGTAGGCGGATGTGGTAATTTTCCAGCCGTACAGCTACTCTCTTGCAATATCAGACTACTTTCATATTCTTTTCTGTGTCCAGAAAAATTTCCAAGCTTTATTGGTACGAGTTTTAGGAAACTAACAAACTTCAGTTCTTTGTGTATTATCACGGGTGGGGGGGGGGGCTGTCTTGAGAACAACACATGGAGATATTCCGATTGCCTCTGTGCTCTGCCTGTAGGCTACTAGGTTGTATGAGCCGCATGACCCCGGGGGCATGATTACTTCTCTGCTAGTGTGCCGTTAATGAATAGCTCTGCAAAACCAATTAACCATAATTCTATCAGTCATCTCATTTGGGTAACATTTGTTGAAGGGGAAGACAAACAACTCTGTTTTCCTTGGAGATCTGTAATTAAGCTGTGGTATTTGAGATGAACAATGGAGGGAAAAAGCAGCGTGCGTACAAATTTACTTTTCTTATTCCCACATGAAAAGTAAATCATGATAAAGTGTTCCACTCACAGCAGTTAAGAAAGACGTTTGTCCAGCTGGATGGTCTAATGGGTCACATCTAAGTATATTTCCAATCACGCATTTTGTTTCAGATGCGGGTCTGCATTTTGCCTCCCTAGAGAGTTGCTAAACTCGAGGAAGACACTGACCGGTGTCCCCAAGGGTTGTACAACAGAAAGCTCTGAGTGTCACTTCCCTTCCTTCATGCACTCCCAATCCCATGTGTGTGACTCCAGAACCACAAGTCTCTTGCTCTTTTTCCTCGCATCATTGTTTGCCCTCATAGCCACAGGGCATTCTGTTACTCTGGCAGCAATAGTATCTGAAGTCCTCATTTCCGCTTTCCAGCGGGGCTTTTGTGGCTGTGCATCATTCTGTTGAATTTGGACAATTAAGGGGTTGGAAATCCATCTTCCTCTCTTATAGGCAGAAAATAATACTTTATCACTGTCTAAATTTCCCACCATGATGTCAGGGTGTTTCGAGAGTTTTGTCCCGCCCACCGAGGAAAGATGACTTGGGTGTAGTTTATATGTTATCGGAAGCTTAGTGTATGCAGCTCATGATGCAAATTAATCAGGAAAGGTGAAGAGAACAGGTGATTTACTGTGCTCACTGTCATCCACAGCTAGCCAAAAAGATCCGGGAGAAGTTCAACCGTTACCTGGACGTGGTCAATCGGAACAAGCAAGTTGTAGAAGCATCCTACACGGCCCACCTGACCTCCCCGCTGACAGCCATCCAGGACTGCTGCACCATTCCGCCCTCTATGATGGAGTAAGACTTGAGCATTCTCTGCTGCTGCTGTTGATAGACCAAGAGCTGGGCATTCAAAATGCCCGTGTTTGATCATTGCAAAGGACATAGTAGCTTTCCATTTATTCAAGGCATTGATATCTTAATATCTCTGTATTTAAACTTGTTGCTTCTGCCCATGAATCCTCCTGTACTTGTGTGTCTAAGGAATTTACGTTAACGTTCACTTATCCACTCCTCCATACCCCCATACACACACCACCAAGAAGTCCTTCTTTCCTCGGGTCTCTGTCGTTAGTTACTTCACATCCTTCTGTACACTCAGTGCACCTCACCCTGTTGATGAGCCTCCCTTGCCTCCCCTGCTGCTCAGACAAGGAATTACACCTCTTCCCCTCACACCTTTACCCCTTGGCATTCAGTTTTATTAACTGGGCTGATTTATATCTAGGGGTGAGCCAACGAGTTTCAGCTCTCAAAAATTGTATAAGACATCGTGGGGTTCTATGGCAAATACTGAATACTAAGCAGGGCAAAATGTGATACAAAGAGCCTCACCGGGCAGGTTATATCAGACCTGCTTGTGAAGGCACATGTTGAAAGTTATTAGAGCACCACTGAGGACAAAAACATGTAACTATTACAAATGTCTCCCAGGAGGGACTTAGTTTGGGAAATTGAATAACAGCCTTGCATGTGAGAATGTGAGATGCAGCCATGCTGTAGAAGCTGGTTTCTGAAAGTGACCTTGCACACATACACTCATGTGCAAGCAGTAAAGATTCAGGAAGGCTTATATCAAGGCGTTTTGCCATAAGAACAGTGATTCTCATTTTGAATGTGATGATGAGGCTTCCTGTATGAGATACTGGGTGTCTCTGTGACAAAGCCAATGTTCTTAACGTAATGAACAGTTAATGTAATGAAACAGAATACGGTTTCTCCTCCAAGAGCTTCTTGTGTAGTTTAGTTAAAAATTCAAAAGACCTTTACTGTTCCCTAAGAGATTCACATAGTCAGCTGCTTAGTACAAATGAATGCTCCCACCTTGATGTCCTTCTGCTCCAACAGTGAAGGTGCACACTACCCTAATTCAGAGTAGATGACTTGGAGCCATAACACACCATTCTGTCAAACCAGGCAGTTCCGGGGATAAAACTGAATAGTCAAACGATGTAC
This sequence comes from Pachyuromys duprasi, assembly GCA_028658305.1. Taxonomy (NCBI): domain Eukaryota; kingdom Metazoa; phylum Chordata; class Mammalia; order Rodentia; family Muridae; genus Pachyuromys; species Pachyuromys duprasi. Next base: position 31,008,206 of record CM053754.1, on the reverse strand, counting down.
AGAGTTCAGAGCAGAGCCCTGAGGTAAAGCATTAAGCTGATATTGACATCCGTTGTTTGCAGCAGACAGGACCAAGCAAGGACCGCCTTCCCTTACACTCAGTTCACTTGGCTTAGAATTCAGGTCCTTTCCAGAAAAACGTACGTAGGGATTGACATCCTAGCCTTTGGCAAGGCACAAGTAGTTTTTCAAAATTGTAAGGGTTCCTGTTTTTAAACAAAGATTCAAGATGGAAGTGATAGAAAGTTGTTGGGGAACAAGGGTAGGAATCCTGATTTTGTTCCCCTCCTTTGCGGCTGGCTGCTGTGGCAGTCCATCTGTGGCAGCCCGTTCACCTCGCTCTCTTCCTGCGCCTCACCCGTGTCTGTCTCCATTTTGAATCTCAGGCCGTTCAGAATGGGGCTGAGAGCAGAAGGGAGGAACGTCCCGTCCCACCAGGCAGCTAAAGTCATGGCTAACATTTTGGTTTTCAGTCAACTTTGTAACTGACAGGTTGATCTTGGGATGCCGTATAAATTCTCAGCCAGTGAGATGAGAATAATGAGGGTGCTTACCTCCCAGGGCTGCAGGGCGGGAGAGCTTTCAGCTCATACTTAGACAAACTTTCTGGCCCGAATTTGCAATGCAGCCAGGCTTGGCTTTGAATTCCTGATCCTCCTGCTTCCCATGCCATGTGCTGAGATCACAGACCCAAGCTACCGTGCTTGGCCTTAGATGGGCGTTTTTATGGATTCTTGTGTATTTATTGCGGTGTCATCCTCTATGTCAGGATACTAGATTTGTTTCCTTATTGTTGCAATATAACAGTTTAAAGTAAGTACAGCAAATAAAAATTAAATTAAGTGAAAGTATTTAGCGATTATGACCAAAATTTTGAAGAGGATGAGCATGGTAAAGATTAAAATTTGGGAAAGTAGGCTTAGTGGAGTGGGAGTGTAGCTCAGAAATTGAAGCCTAGCATGAGTGATGCTCTAAATTCAGTCCCCAGCACAGAGGCAAAGAGGCAAAAACAGAGAGTTCCCCACATTATCACCAATGTCGTTCTAGAAGGTTCTTTGCGCCGTGACTCCTTTGGGGATCGCCTAAGAACCATGGGATAACACAGATATTTACATTATGATTCATACAGTAGCAAAACTACAGTTATGAAGTAGTAATGAAAATAATTTTATGATTGAGGTCACCACAACATGAGGAACTGTATTAAAGGGTCACAGCATTAGGAAAGTTGAACTACTGTTCTAGACTATGAGTTACATAGTTCTAGAAGCAAACTCCCGATGTTTTTGTGCCCATGGTCTGTGTCTGGCCATATACAAGTGCATCAGTACCATTTTGTAATAAATGTAAGCAATCAGACCCCAGATGAAAACTTCTCTGCTCTTTGTTCTAGGGTCTCTCCATTCCTAAGATGTCTTAGAATTAGGAGAGTGTTTTCATAAGTAATTTTAAACAATGGCATATCTTTGCTTCTTGTTTCAGGCCAGGCTTTCCACTTCTACTGACTTATAATCTGTGTTTGTTTGTCTGTGTGTCTGTTTTCCCTTAAGACTTAATAGTACGTATTTTTTTTTTAAAATATAGAATGGCCAGTTCTGGAAAGGAGCTTTAAGGAATATAGCGGCAGGCTGGTGAGACCACTGAATTAGAAAAAGTGCTGTGTTGTAAAGCCTGACAACCTGAGTTTGATCCCCATAGGGGTGGGAGGAGAAAGCCAACTCCACGAAGTTGTCCATTTACCTCCATGTGTATGCTGTGCTGCACCACACACGCACCTTCACATACAAACACACACACAATAGTAATGAACAAGATTAGTAATCTTAAAAGGAGCATGGAGGGGCGTGCTTACCAACTCAGTTGTAAGAGAGCTGAATCAGGAGGACTGTGAGTTCATGGCCAGTCTGGATCCTGTGGAGAAGCGTGAGACTCCAGGGAAGTGGAAGCAAGGCAAGGGGGAGAGAGTGTCTGTTCCGTAGCGTACCCTTGCACAGTACACCTGAAAGTGACCTTGTGACCACGTGGGAAGAAAGCCACAAAGTGGCAGAAAATTGACTTTCAGATGAGTTTGCTACTTCCCTTCTCAGGATAGTCAGCTTTTAATGTTCTCACACGGGAGCCTTGGGAGTTACTAGTTTTGCAAGGGGCCTTGCTAGCGATCAGGCCCTCTGTCTGTGTTTACTGAAGGGATGATCTGAAGTCTTAACATTCGATACTGTGGAAAAACAAACAGGTTGAGGCTTAACCCAAGGCAAGCTCATTTTCAGCGTCTGCTTTGAGTAACAGGTGCAGGGCGTCTTTTGTTTCTGGGTTTGGCGTTGTTTGTTTATTAGTCCTGGGTGTCTAACCTATGCCCTTACACATGCTAAAAACAACAGACTTGAGAAGCGGGGCCAACAGCTCATGACATTGAGCAGTTCTGCTTACATCCCATTGGCTTCGGACATGGCATCATACTCGTGGGTCACATTTGACCTTTAGGTGCTCTTTTTGGCCCCTACAAATATTTTAAAAAAATTTTTTCCCCTTTTTATATGTTTGTCAATTCATTCCCAAAATCAGAGTTTTGGAAGGTTATGCATTTTAACAATACAAAGGTTGTTTTTGCAGGTTTGTTTGGTTTTGTTTTTGTTTTCTTGCTTAAAGAATCAGAGCACCTGGCCATAGGAAGTTTCCACATCCACTCGGCAGCCAGCTTCTTTCACGGAGACCCACTCTCCCTTCAGAGACTCCCCTGCCCATCAGCCTTGCCACTTGCTCTCACCCTTTTCCTTGGCTTTCATCCTGGTTGACCCAAACTGACATTTATGTTTTTAACTCTGGCTTTTTTAAGGACAGCTATACCACACCACGGAGTTGACTTGGGAACGTATCTTAGCCATGTACATTCCTGGCCATGACAGCTTCAGTTTCCCTCTGCATGTTCTCTCAGGCGTTCAAGAATCCAGCCTTCAAATGCACTTCACTGAGACTCATGTCCCGGAGACCTACCTGGCTTTTCAGTGAGTGTGTCAAGAACCACCCATCTGTGGACAAGCCCTGCTGCCCCTGGCCTTTTTATATAACCGAATCAATAATCTTATCTTCCAGAGCAAATTTCTTCTCTTCCCAATTCCTTTTGTAAATATTATTGCCTTTTGTCATTCTTATTTTTATTTGTTATCTTTTTGGTGTCTTTATTTCACAAGAAGGAAAAATACAAACTGGAGAGCAAGCAATAAGATAAGCCTAGGCTTTTTTTTTCCCTTTTTTATTTTTAATTTTTTTATTAATTACACTTTATTCACTTTGTATCCCCCCTGTAGCGCCCTCCCTCTTCCCTAAGCTTAGGCTTTTATGCTTCTCTGTGTCTGCATGAGGGGAGTGGGTGCTGTTGGGACTCACTCATCTCATGTTTGCTAATTGGCTAATCATGGTAGGAATTGGCATCATGAGCAAAGGAATGCTTATTGTGAGTCAATCTGCAGTTTCTTTGCAGGGCATTTTACCTCACCTCCTAGAGCTGAGCAGCTTCAGCTGAATAGGTAATTCTCTTCTCATCGGGGATGACTTTTAACAGCTTCACTGATTCTCAAAAGTGAACAAAGTTTTGGAAGCACTTTTAAATTTGACTCCCACTATTTTTCAGGAGCTCTTTGAGTTTGGCTGTCTGCTGAGTGTGCAGTCACAGGAGAAGGCAATGGAACCTATCCCATTCCTAAACCCAATTTAGTACATTCTCAGGAGTTGTCCGTGAGAACTTCATGATGCCAGGAGGCAACCTTTATTGAGGCATTGTGCTATAGTCTAAGCAATTAGCCCAAGTTCTATGGCAAGAACTGTGGGTCTCGGTTATAATTCTCAATACCAGCCAACCCCTGTGCCAGGATTCTATAGACCACTGGAACCCACAGGGTGTGTGTGTGTGTGTGTGTGTGTGTGTGTATGAGAGAGAGAGAGAGAGAGAGAGAGAGAGAGGGAGGGAGGGAGAGAGAGAGGGAGGGAGGGAGAGTGTGTGTGTGTGTGTGTGTATGTTAAGGAATTGACAGATGTGATAATGTAGGTACAAGTCCAAAGCTCGCTGGATTGGCTGGCAGGCTGGAGACCCAATGAGGAGTTACAGTTGAAATCCATAGGTAGTGTACTAGGGGAATCGTTTTTCCTAGAGAGGTCAGTGTTCTTAAAAAATCTTCATCCAGTTGATGGACCCATGAGGCCTTACGGTATGGGAATCAATCTGCTTTTCTCTGAATCCATGCTCTAGCTGTTTGTCCTTCAAAGGAAGATCCAGAATATCTTTTGACATTATTTTTAGATACCACGGCCTGGCCACACTGAGACATCCAACCAGCCATGGTTCCCATAAAGAAAGAACACATAACCTATCCTTAACATTTATTAAGCTGCAGGTTTTGACACTGAGTACCCATTTGTACTTGTACACCTTCCTAACATGTTCTCAGACACGTTTTCTTTGTAGAAAGTTTAGGGCTGCCTGGAACAGAGCCTCAGCATTCAGGAAGTTAGTCTTCCACACAAAGTGGCATGACCTGGATGCTGAGCTAGTTTCTCTAGTCAGTTTGGATCCAAGTGTCACCAATATCATATAAGTCAGGAACAAGTCATAGAGAGGGCATTTTAATGATTAGCATGCTGACTCAAATGCTTGGATTTCTAGAATAGGCTCCTTAGGCATTTACAACAGATTTAGAAGACATATCTGTTCTTAATAGACTTGGTTTCAACTCTCAGGAGGGAATGACACAGGGGACTGTTTGTTTTTTATTTGGAATTCTCTCATTATCAGAGAAAAGTCTCTTTACTTTGTTTGCTTGTTTGTTTGTAATACTGGGATTAAACCCGGGTCCTCTCGGCATGTGAAGTTCTATGACTGGGCTGTGTCCCTGCCCTTCCTCAATCTGTTCACCTTCACCGTAGAACAGCGCTGGCAGTTTTCTGTGCCGTTAAGCTCATCTGTGACAGGTTGAGTCACAGTAACGAGGCAGTGAGAATGTCTGCCCCCAACTTTGCCCTTTCTGTGTGAAGTAGAAGGGTCCTCACTTTCCTCATCTGGAAAATGAGGCATTTCACCTGTACTCCAAAGACCCTTCTAGTCCTCCAGGTCATTTCCCTTCCCCTTTACCTTCTCCAAAGGGATTTATTTAGGGCCTGATCTACTCATCCGTGAGAGCTTGGTGTGTGCGTCAGTGCACACATATGTGGAGGCCACAGGAGGACATTTTCCTCTGTCACTCTCTCCACCTTGTTTTTTGACACAATCTTGCTGAACCAAAAGTTTGCAGTTTCTCTTGCCTGTCTGGCCAGCCCATTCCCAGCACCCCTTTGTCTCTGATACCCTCTCCCCTGAAATGTATGGGTTATGGGCAGGGGCTTGTTCTTTAATTCAAGCCATTGTGTATAACAGGAGGCTTTTCATATTGTTCAAATTAGTAAATTCTGGATTCTGTATTCTTTTTTTTTTTTTAAATATTAACCAGGTAAATAATAATTACAGAGGCAAAAGCACCCATTCACTCATTTGGAAGAAAAATCAGATAAAAATAATGAAATCCTTTGCGTGGGTATTAAAGCAGAAAAAGGATTTAGACATCACGAGAGACAGAGGAACTCTCTAGGCAAGGAAGGAAATAAAGAATACCTGTGACTGACCACACATGACCAGCAGCACAGACAGGGACTTGTATTTGGTGCAAACGATGGAAGAAGTAGCCGAGGGAAGTGACTACTCTATTACAGAGAAGATGAAATGCCAGTGAATCCAGGCAGTGAGTGGGCTTTAGTTAGGCTCCAGGAATGAAGTCAAGGACAGTGCTGTGTTACACTATGCATGACCCAGAGCAGACATTCCAGCACTGCTTACGGAAGCTGGAAGATCAAGATTTTTGAGAAAGGGCATGAAAGAATGGGGCCTAAAATTAAGAGGATTTTACTTGTCCACCATGTTAGCAGTTGGAAGGTCTGGTCTGACTTCTTCTATATGAGCAAGGAACTCGTGACCCGTGCTGGGTTGCTGGTGCCCATTGTCTTAAGGTTTGGGTAAAGGGAGAATCAGCTGGCTAGATGCGATTCTGGGGGTGGGAGGTCAGTGTGCTAGTACCTGGTGCCAAGGTGTGTTTGCATTTTGCATGCCCTCTTTCATATCTTTTTAATCTACAAGTTCAAAGACTCTCTAAAACTCAATCTTGTGTTCAATAAGGGCCTTCAGTAAATATTGGCCTAAGAAGTACATGGTCAAAGGGCCCCATCTGCTTTCCTCTGAATCCTTCAAAGGAAGATCCAGAGTGTCGTTTGACATTATTTTTGGCCACGTTGATATATTCAACCAGCCATGGTTCCCTTAAAGAAAGAATACATAACCTACCCCTTAATCTTAATTTTTTATTAAGCTGTAGACTTTGGCAGTGAGAGCCCTCGCCTAGACAGGGTACTTCCTGTAAGCACTAAGCTTTCAAACAAGAAAGGCCATAATATAGTCCATGATTTGGTCAAGATAGCTAGTTCATAAACAAAGACTAACTATGGTGAAAAAACAAGATGGCCATCATGTGGGCCAATTTGCTCGTCACAGAAAGATGAATGCCATCAGGCTGACAAGCCTGATAACCTGAGTTTGATTCTCGGAACTCACGTGAAATGGAAGGAGAGACCTTTGCTCCACAAAGCTGTCCTTAGACCTGTGCACCATGGCATGCGCCTGCCCCCAGCAATAGTTTGTTTTGCTTTGCTTTAAAGAAATGAATAAAACCTTGAGGGATAAGATTTATTTCCACTTCATGTCTATGTATGTTTTGCCTGTGTGTACGTGCACTATATGTATGTCTGGTGCCTGTGGAGTCCAGAAGCCAGTACCAGGTTCCCAGAACTGGAGTGCCAGGTGTAATTTGCCACGTGGGCACTGGGAGCCAAGCCTGTGTCCTTGGCAAGACCATCCAGTGCTCTTGACCACAGATCCATCTCTCCTGCCCCAAGGAGAGTTTTAAAAGATACTTCTAATGTATCTTAGAGGATGGAACTCTGGGAAGAGCAAAATTAAAGGTAAAAGATTTGCAAGGAAAATGAATAGGCTGTGAATTGCTAATTTGGGTGATAACTTGCATGCTTATCAGTCATTAAAAAAGCTGTTTGGGTTAACTTATTTTTTACATTTATTTTATTTTATATTAATCACAGGTTATGTACTTTGTATCCCAGCCATAGCCCCCTCCCGCATTTCCTCCCTATCCCCCTGATCCCTCCCTCATTTCCTCCCTGCCACTTTCCAAGTCCACTGATAGGGGAGGACCTCCTTCCCTTCCATCTAACTCTAGCTTATCAGGTCTCTTGAGGAATGGCTGCAATGTCCTCTTCTGTGGCATAAGGCTGCTCCTCCCTCGGGGTGGGGGGTGTCAAAGAGCCAGCCATTGAGTTCATGTCTAAAGGTAGTACCTGTTCCCCTTACTAACATACCCACTTGGATACTGAGCTACCGTTTGCTACATCTGGTTCTAGGTTATATCCATACATGGTCCTTGGTTGGAGAGACAGTCTCATAAAAGACCCCTGTGCCCTGATATATTTGGTCCTTGTGGAGCTCTTGTCTTCTCCAGCCTTACTAACTCCCCCTTCTTTCATATGATTCCCTGCACTCTGCCAAAGGTTTGGTTATGTGTCTTAACATTTGCTTTGATACACTGCTAGGTAGTCTTTCTGAGGCCCTCTGTGGTAGGCTCTTGTCCTGCTACTTGTTTTCTCCTATATCCAATGTCCGTCCCATTTGTCTTTCTAAGTGAGCATTGATCATTTTGCCCCAGGTCCTCTTCCTTGTTTATCTTCTTTAGGTGTATAAATTTCAGTATGTTTATCCTATCTTATAGGTCTATATAAGTGAGTATATACCATGTGTGTCTTTCTGCTTTTGGGATACCTCACTCAGGATGATCATTTCCAGGTCCCACCATTTGCCTGTGAATTTCATGATTTCCTCCTTTTTAATTGCTGAGTAGTATTCCATTGTGTAAAAGTACCACAATTTCTGTATCCATTCCTCAACTGAGGGACATCTGGGTTGTTTCCAGGTTCTGGCTATTATGAATAAAGTTGCTACAAACATAGTTGAGCAAATGTCCTTGTTGTGTGCTTGAGCATCTTTTGGATATATGCCTAGGAGTGGTGTAGCTGGATCTTGAGGAATCACTATTCCTAATTGTCTAAGAAAGGCCATATTGATTTCCAGAGTGGTTGTACAAGTTTACATTCCCACCAGCAATGGAAGAGGGTTCCTCTTTCTCCACATCCCTCCAGCATGTGTTGTCACCTGAGTTTTTTATCTTGGCCATTCTGGTGGGTGTAAGGTGAAATCTCAGGGTCGTTTTGATTTGCATTTCCCTGATGGTTAAGGACATTGAGCATTTCTTTAAGTGTTTCTCTCCTACAATCCTCTACAGAGAGTTCTGGGTTAACTCTTACATCACTATTCTGAGCCCACAAACACTTTCATCTCATTATATTATCTGCACAGTGGTTCAGGAAATGTGTCGGTGTATTTTTAAGATACTTTTTTTTTTTAAATCTGGAACATATAATCATTCATATTGATAGGTGACAGTGGCGTGTTCTAATGCATGCGTAGTGGTCAGGTCACTTCAAGAATGTTTGGCTTTTGTGGTAATCTCTATATAAAACGGTATTTCTAGACATAATAGCTGACCCACATTCTTTTTTCAAGCCCGGTTTTAAGGGAGCACACAGAGAAATGATGGCAAAAAGCATTTCACCCTCTATCTGTTCAAATTCTAATCGCAGCCCTTCTTTCTGCAGAGTGGGATGTGTGTTTGTGATGATGACTCCTGCTCTTTTATTTTCTCTGTGTCACAAGGCAAAAAAAAAAAAAAAAGACAAGCTTGGTCCTTTGACAATTGTGTTTAATTTTCTTTCAAGCCCTGTTTCTTCCCCAGGAAGATGTGTTTTGTCCGCAGAGCACTGGATGGAAATTCTTGGCTTTCAAGTCCCTCTCCCTGCCTTATCTGGTCCCTGAATCTCCAGTTCCTTTAGCAATTATTACCTGCAGGCCAGCTAACTGCTGATCAGGCCTTTGCGGATATTGGGACCAGCAGGCCTTGAGCTGAGCTAGAAATTTCAGGACATTTGCATTTCTGAAAAGCTACTCGGTTATAATATGAAACCCACAGAAATAGAGTTGCATGCGTTTGTAATTCAGGAACAATACCCGGGAACAGACTGGTATGGCAGGAACTAGTTTCTGCCTCATTTTGGGTCATTCCTCCCACCATTCTGCAGAGAAGAAAATAGTGTGGAGAGTGTCGAGGGGCTGGGAGAGGTGGGTTTAGAATCTGGGTTCCTGATCCCAAATGATATGGGGCTCTTGTTGTTGTGTGTTGTCTTCTCTTGTCTGAGAGAGGTTCTCGGCAGGTAGCGCCGAGCGGCTCTGAGACCCTCCTGCCTCTACCTCCCAAGTTCTTCCAGTTATAACCGTGCGCCATCACGAATTTCTCTTATAATGGCAAAATAACTTGACCAAAGTGAAATTATAAGTGAGGACGGATCCCTGTCCATCGAGGTGCTAAATTATGTTTCGCCTTATGATTTCATTTAAAGACTACGGAGTCAGCCCTTAAATGATCAATTAGCTGAATATGAAATTCCCGCTGGCTAGATTTTGTTTCTTAGGCTAAAGCCATGAAACCAAAACCACATTCCTGCAGCAGCGTGTGCCGTTTCTGAGTTGCGGGGCTGGGGGTGTAGGATAGATAGCCGCGTCCGTGAGACTGTTACTGACAAGACGCGCCTTCACACCGGAAGCACCCACTCTTGGGACTGAGCGAGAGCCCGCTTTCTGGATTTCCCTGTGTCACCTGTACTGACCAAAGGATGAGGGATGCCTCGGTGGGTTTCGCCACCCGCCTTTCAGGTAGAATTGGTTTTGTGGTTTTCTTTTTTAAAATCTGGTTGAGGAGGATGGGGCCAAGGAAGGGATGCCAGTTAGAGAGCTGTCCCAGCTCTAAAGAAGAGACCTTGTCGTCACAGCTGAAAACCAACCCGTAAGCTTTTTATATGCTTTATGGTACTGAAATTGCAAAGCGATTTTTAAAGGCTGTGATCTGAGAGCCACTCCGGCTGTAATCCAGTGTGACGGCGTGCGCCTCTGTCTTCGCTTGGAGCCTCAATACCCATTCTCAGGCGCATCAGCCGTTAGTGCTTTGTGCCTTGCTCAGCCTGTTTTCTTTTGCCAAACAGGGTGCTTTGGGCAAGCCTCTCTCCTTGGTGCGCATGAGCTGAAAGCTGGACTAGCTCCTCTCCGAGGTCACCTGCTAGCTGAGGTTCTTGGCTGCTGTCTTTGATGTCTGCATGGTGCAACTCACAGCGCTCTGCTATTTGCAGTTTGCAGTCTTTGGTTTTAGCCTGGGACGTCAGCCTCTGGGCTTCCTGCATTTCTTCACTCAGCAATCGTGACCTGTTCCTTGCTGGTCTGACTCTGGGCAAGGCCCCAAGAATAAAGGACTAGAGAGAAGGACCACCCCCTCTCTGTGGCTTCCAAACAAGAGGAATGTTTAAGTAAATAACAATAAAGTTTGGAGTTCTTACAGGAAGTCAAGTGGCCAGTGGGCAGAGGTGAACCATGTTCTCTGTCTTTTGCCTCTTATTTTTTCCTCTTGAGCCTGCCCTTCTCAGGCTCAACCTGCTGATGAGGAAGATAGGGATAAATAAGTGTTGGGTGTGAATATATATATATATATATATATATGTGTGTGTGTGTGTGTGTGTGTGTGTGTGTGTTTGCTCCTAACTCCCCCAGATGTTACCTATCCAATGGCTTACCTTCTGCACAAAATGAACAATGCCATCTGTATGCATGTGATTATGTGACCCAAGGTCACAATGGGACTACCTGCTGTGATGTGCTGTGGTGAGGCAATGGTCAGGAGGGAATGTGTTGTCTGATGCTTAGGCAGGCACCTTGTACTCTGAACGCCTCACCTTCCAAGGGTATTGGAAAGCAGCTCTGGTTTCCAGCCTGGCATTACCAAACCCCAGCGATTTAATCTTTATTGCTGATAAGAACAAAAAGAATGCAACTTATCACTCCCATCTCTATGGAGATGGAAGGAAAACCCCTTTCTCATGATGTGATTACGTGTTATTTGACAGCTTTTCCGTTTGCCCATTAATTTAGGTGTTTGAATAAGTAAGCTCAGTTGAGAGGTTTGAATATCGTTGGCTTTATAAATGTGATGGTTCCTTTTTGAAGTGATTTTTTTTTCTTACCCCTTTTCTCCACCATTCAGAGTTTAAATATTTGTCACTGCAGATATTCGATTTTTATCTTAGCTCTTTCTTTGTTTAACCTTATTCTCATGGGTAGTTAAGTGGAAGATAAGGAGCTCTTGTTTAATTCTTTCCAACTGGTGTTATTTAAATATTTGGAAAGCAGCCACATCCAAGGAGGAAAGAACAGTCCAAAACCTGGCTGACTGGAAGCGAAGAACTGCCTCTTCTCTGTATCAGGTGACAGTGAGCCAGGCACTATGTGCTGTCACTAGGGCCAGGGGATGTATGAGGCACAGGCCCTCCTCTGTCTGTATCTCCCCTAGAGGCTCCTGAAGCTACTGGTTTCTTCCGTGTGCGATTCTTCAGACAGCAGTGCAGCAGCCAGCTGGGGCTTACTTGAGAGCCATTGGGAGTCTCTCAGTGTTTGCTCCTCACTCCCTTCAGAACTGATACCAGCTTTGCCTTCAGAAGGGAGAGAGAGAGAGTGTGTGTGTGTGAGAGAGAGAGAGACTTTTACACTTGTCTCTGCAGTTTAGCGGTGATTAAAAAGAAGTGAACAAATGGAAACATACCCTGAGCGCCCCCCCCCCCCCCGCCCCACCCGGCTGCCATCATGCTGGCTTTGTGTAAGGACTCCTGAACACTTTAAGCCCTGCTCTTCTGAGAAATCCCCAAGGATTTGCTTTTTAAATCATTGCCTTAAAAAAACGTATCCATGAACAATACCACATTTCACCACCGCCCTGGGAAACCACACCAGGGGTTTGGTTTTTGTGTGCGCTGTGATAAATTGGGCCAGCTTCCCTGGAAATGTTCAGGAAAATCCAGGATTCTGAATGATTTGCCTGGCAAATCACCTTCCCTAAGGAATTTAAACAAAGACCAAGAAGCAGATTCAGGAAGTAAACCCCAAATGGGGTGTGTATGTCTGTCTTCCCTTTATATCTCTTTCTTTTTAAATCAGGACTCCACTGAAAAGTTGATTTACACTGTGGATCGAGGCTGAATGGAATCCAATTGGAAGTCACTTGAACACTGTTTTGATGTAAGATTCAAAGCTTCTGCAAATTTATTTTATCTTCTACATTTGCTGATCTCCTACTTGTAAATCCTGTTGAAGGGAGAATAAAAATGACTGCAGCCTGATGGGAATTAAATGTCTGAAGTTCAAAGCAGTTTGCACATCAGAGCAAGCGTCAATCAAATGAACATCTTGCAAGGCAGGCAGGGAGTGAATTTCTCCATGGGGAAGAGATCAAAGTGGGAGTCACAGCCCTGTTTTCTCCCTCGGGACGTAGTTTCGATCAGTTGTTCATGAAAGTAAATCCGAAAGGGAGGTTTTTTTTTCTTCTTCTTCTTTCTTTCTTAAGGGGGTAGGAGTGATGGAGTTATTTCCCTAGAAACTTAATTCTAGGCACTAGCTTTATCTTCTAAAAATAAGTAAAGAAGTGAGATTTAATCCAATATCTTTAAAAAAAAAGATTCAAGGTCTAAAGGAGATTTAGGTAGGCTTTTTCTATTGCTAACTTTTTAAAAGCATAAATATAAATAATGAGATGAATCAAACCTTTTAAACTGATGGCTTACTCATCTTATGAAAATGTATGGTTTTTCTAGTTCTTGACCTCTCTTATAAACCTGAGTTTATGTGCAGATGATTGACAGCTGATATATCCCTCAATGCAAAATGGCTTAGGTAAGTCCAAAGAGTAACTGAAATGTTTTCGTAGAGTCTTAACCATGAATTTGTTTCCGTGGGCTCCAAATCTGAGTGACTAGCATGTTGCTTTTTATAAATTGCTTTCCTTGATGGCACATGTGCATTAAATTGTGTCCCCGCCTTTGGGCTGGGGACCATTCTTCCTAGGCCTGGAAGTAATACAAATATATCAAGATGACTAAGCAGGTTTCCTTCCCGAGTTCAGAGTTCAGCAGGTCTAGAGTCTGGAGTCCAGCCAACAGCAGGCATGAGTGTGTGTGAGCAGAGGGCTGGGAAATAATCCCCTTTTATTTTTGCTTCTAGCAATTACTGATACTAATTGACCCGCTAGCCCCAGACACCATTCTCTTCCTCCTCTGTTGCCTTCTGCCCTCTTTAGACATCCCTTCCACACCCGACCGACACATCAGTAGCATGGGTACTGAGAAGGCATCAGGATGGACATATGTGCAGGCTTTATGTGAACCTGCAAGTAGATGGGAGCATGCCTAGTGGCTGAGCTGCAGCACAGACTAGAAAGAAACTCAAAGCAGTCCAAACCAGAGAGAAAAGAGTTCAAGAGCTGCCTGGAACTGGTTGCCTAACAGCACATCCATACTGCTTATTCTCTTGGGGAAGACAGGGCCAAAGTTTGAGACAGGGTTTCTTTGTGTAGCCCCGCTGGCCTTGAACTCAGAGACTCACCTGCCTCTGCCTCCCAGGTGCTAGAATTAAAGGTTTGCACCACCACTGTCCAGCCAGCAAACCTTTGGTTCAAGGGGAAGGCTAAAACAAGTAAGATAAATTGCTCATCTTCTTTTGGATTTTTATTGATGAGATTGTTTCAGTGTTTATGTTCCCTTTTCCCTGAAATTTATATTCTTGAAACCGAATTACCACCATGATCATATTAGAAAGTGAGACCTTTCGGGGATGATTGTAGAAACAGTCCTAGAGAGCTGCCTCAGCCCCATACATTAGGCTTTCCTGATGATGCCAGTATGTTAAATCTGATTATGAAATAGTACAAATGAAAAAGCAACCTCCCCCAACACCACCCCCAAAAAAAATTGAGGAAAAAGACACAGACTAAAAAACAACTCCAGTCAGGTTGGGGAGAAGGCTCATCCTGAGCTGAGCTGCTTGAGGAGGAGCATGGGTTAATGAGGCAGCCTTGAGGAGAAGACACAGTGCACTCTGGTGATCAACAGACAGGCACATACTGAGAGGCTGGTGTGGCCAGAAGCGAAGGTTGTACAAGGTGGGAAAGAAGGCCAGGAGACCGTAATGATAATGACACATACCATATTGTCTGTTTCATGGCTAACAAAGGTACATGGATTAGTGCTTTTGCAGCAAACTGCTTCCATTTTAATTACTATGAAGATATTCTCACTAAGGCTCTTAGACATGCCTTCCATGGAGGAGTAAACCCCTAATAATAGTTCTGTGATCTCCCTGGTTCCAACAAGCCAGCTTTCATTTTACAAAGACCACAGAAATCTATCTACCCTCATCTTCTGATATCAGCTCTCCAGGGGTGGGGCTCAGGGCAGACGACTTGGCTGTGGACAGCCTGTCCAGGCATACGTGGACTATATCTGAGCTAAAATTTTCCTGGTATGGTATGTCAGGCACTTTCCTGAATTTCACTTTTCAGCAAACTCTTTCTTCTGCTTCGTTTAGAGGCAGAATGTTGTATGTCCTGTCTCAGTAAAAGAGTTGGGTCCAGAGTACAAGTCACCCTTACTTTCTTCCCTTGATGTATATTTATATTCTAAGCTTCATTTGTCTCATCTTCCTCTGCTTTAGAATGGGTAGGTGTAAAGGGGTGTCAGCGTCGCCATAGTAAAGTCTAGCAATGTGCTATCGGCATACGTAGGTGCTATCCCATTCTCTTGAAAGACTCCATCCTTAGTGTCTTTGAGACATACTAAGGAACACCTGTGCTCATACAGAAAGCAATTCTATCAGTTCCCCGTGGCAGTGCTGCCTTGCCTGGTCTCCAGATATGCTCAGTCCTGATGTGACTTGATGTGCTGGGAAGGGTGGAAGGGAAGGGGAGGCTGGGAAGAAAAGAGGGAGAGGGCACTCGGGATGGAAAGTAAATAAACTAGAATAATACATTTTTTAAGTTTGTATTACAACATTCAAAGGGCTTCCTTGTTCCTCAGAAACAGTCAAACTCAGATTCTATGCCCTCAGAACAATAAATCCATGTATGCCAAGGCAGAGTCGAAAAATCTGCATCCCAGTATCCATCCTGGGTGAGGCTGGGTAACTTGATTCTGAATAGTTTGCAACCATTCAAAGGAGTCAGTTCTCATTTGATGAACTGTCAGGAGCCTTCTGGGCAGCTCAGAATGGGATTAGGCACATGTATATTCACGAAAAATGTTATGATTTCACCAGGGAATAAAACTGGCTGTATATTTTCCCTGTTCTTATCTGTTCATAAAGTGTAGTCTACAAAATTATCAATTTAAACAGACACACACACACAAAGGGGGCTGAGGAGATGGCTCAGTATGGAAAGAGCTTGCCAAGCATGAGGATCTGAGTTCAGATCTCCCAAACTCATGAGAAACTTGCGCACAGTAACCAGGACCTGTTAACCCAGTACTGGGAAAGACAAAGACAAGATTGTGGGGGCTTGATGGTGAAACACTATTGAAGAAGAAACAAAACAAACAAATGAACAACAACAACACACACACACAAAAAAAACCCTTCAGGACCAGTGAAAGACCCTAGCTCAAAAACTAAGGTAGAAAGTGATGGAGGAAAACACCTAATGTCAACCTCTAACCAAATCACAGAACCGCACAGCATCTCTCTCCCCCTCTTCCTGCTCATAAATGGAATCATTTTAACACATTAGACAAGTTCTTGAGAGAAATGTAGGGACACTTGACCTACTTGGGAGGTCATTCGTCATAAGGATAATTATTTCTTGGGAAGTGATATGCAAATAGGGACCTGTCAAGTAGACCTCAGTTGTCCAATGTGACAACCATGCTTCAGTGACTATTCACACTTGACATTAAATAAATGGGAAAGGTAGCATGTCCATTACATCAGCCGCATTTCAAATACCAAGTCGCTATGTATTACCATACTGGACAGAGCGGAAGCCTATGTATTCATCATCTAAGATTTTTGCTGGACCACTCTGGTCTAGTCCAGGCTTAAAGAAACAATCTGGCATACCACCTTTCTTCTTCTTCTTCTTCTTCTTCTTCTTCTTCTTCTTCTTCTTCTTCTTCTTCTTCTTCTTCTTCTTCTTCTTCTTCTTCTTCTTCTTCTTCTTCCTTCTCCTCCTCCTCCTCCTCCTCCTCTTCCTATTCTTCTTTTCTCTTTTCTTTTTTTGAAACTAAGTTTTATTAGAAGACAGCTACACTCAGTCTTGTATTCTCTGTGACTGCTTGCACATTAGAATGGCAGTGTGGAAGTATCTCAAGAGAACTTATGGCCTACAAGGCCACAAATATGGTCTGGCCTTCTATGAAAGCATTTGTGTAAAGAATGACTTCTGCTTGCTAATATAGAAGGACAATGACATTGTGGACTGTTCTGTCACCAGCATGCATATAGCTACGTGTTACTCTCTCCTTTTTCTCTCTCTCGGTGGCTTCGAAGGAAACAGTCTTCTTGTCTAGATGAATTGGAGCAACTCTAAAGTAGAAGCATTATATGGGTGAAGCAATGGTGTCCTTTGATATGTAGCTGATATCAGTGATAGAATGCTAAACTGGGCTAGAATAAAGGGCCCTTAAAACCTAGTTACCTCATTCATCTTTGAGAAGATACTTAAAATATGTTCTTCAATTTGGAGGGTTGATACTAATGTGAAA
The DNA here is from genome assembly GCA_028658305.1 of Pachyuromys duprasi. NCBI lineage: Eukaryota > Metazoa > Chordata > Mammalia > Rodentia > Muridae > Pachyuromys > Pachyuromys duprasi. The sequence goes on along the minus strand of CM053754.1, from coordinate 30,991,388 downwards.
ACACAGCTTTCTTGCTTAGAGGATAAATCTAGCTCAGTGGTTCTTATATTTTATGAGTTGACCAACAGAGAATCCAAGGTCATGAATAACTAGACAGATCTTAAGTTTAGGTGTAAGTATTCATTCTGCAGTATAGTAATGGGAATTTCATCTGTTCAGTATACACTGTGTGTACACAAGATTTGAAGAACTAAGATTGGGCTGAGTTTATTGACTGCCTTCTGGAATGTTTGGGAGCTCTCTCTGCATGTAAAATCTAAAGCAGGATATATGGAAATTGAAGCTTTTTGGCCTTCCTTACTGATTATATAAATGTACTGGTGTGTTATCTTGGGCTAATGGTTCACTGGCTCCACCTGTGATCCGCTTGGACACCAGCATTGTTCTGCCTTTAGTAGTAACACTGAACTACTACAAGAAAACAAGTAGGCGAGGGGCTGAAGAGATGGCTCAGTGGTTAAGAGCACTGGCTGCTCTTCCAGCAGGACCTAGGTTCAATTCCCAGCACCCACATGGCAGCTCATAACTGTCTGTAACTCCAGTTTCAAGGGATCTGACACTCTCATGCCAATGCACATGAAATAAAGTTTAAAGAAAGAAAGAGGCTTCAGCTTTCTGTGCATGGGGAAGGGGCAAGAACCAGTTCTAAGTCAGGTACCAGTAGAAGCCTAACCACACTTAACTCTTTTAAAAAAACTTTGGAAAGTAAGCTTTATTCTTTTTTTTTTTTTTCAGATAAGAAAAATAAGTTTTTCAAGCCCCAATTAAACATGAGTAATGAGTGACAGGACAGGGATACTTCTACTCCACAATCTGTACTTTCCTGTTCTTAGACTTGGCCATTGATGGTCAGATACAGTAGAAAACTCTGTTTCACAGCTATGTCATTGGTCAAGTCTGAATCTTGTCATATACTTTGCACACACTTTTATCAATAGTAATAACTCACGTTTCTTGAGTAAAAGTTGCTTTTAAAGTTCAAGTTTTCTTTAATCTAGCATTTGGACTTGACTTCTAAGCCTTCCAGACACAGGACCTCCTTTCCCTCATCACATTACTTAGAAATAGTTTTTAATATTTTTTTTGGTTAGGTCACCATTCTACTGTTTATAGACTAGCATATTCATACATATTATGAGCTATTCTTTTTGTTGTTTATTTTTTTCTAGGTCACAAACCCACCTGATATGCATGCTAATCCTTTCCTATTGTTTCAGGTTTGATGGGAACTTTAATACCAATGTATCAAGAACAGTGAGTTGTGATCGACTTTCTACTACTGTGAACAGCCGAGCCTTCAACCCAGGACGAGACTTAAATTCAGGTCAGTATTTGGTTTTTCATTTCTTATAGGTGAGCTACATCCTTCATATGTATACTGAACTAATGTACTGCCTCAAATGTATTTGTTTACACAAAAATATCATACATGCACCCACACAATTGTATTTGTTAACTCTATAGGAAAGAAGGGGAGATTATCAAGGTGGCATGTATGAAGCATGTATTGTACAACATGTCAAGTACAGGACTTTTACAGTCTTTATTTTAAAAGCTAGGTCTGTGACCCAGCTATGGTTATAAGTAGTTTTCACTTTCCTTCTCATTTTCTATCAGTAATCTTTAAATGTGTTTTAGAGTTTTCTGGATGACCAGTGGGAGGGTTTCCTGTAGCAGAGTCAGCTTCATTACTCTATAGGCTGACGTTGAGCTTGCTTCTCTATCTCAAAGGAACTCCATTCCATGCAGTGGTGGGAGCCCATAGGAACCTCTGTTTATGTAGCAGCTTCCGATTCTAAGGTACCATGATGGTTTTCCTTTCTTGTCCTGGAAGTTCTGTACCAAATTTCTCTCCTGTTTTGTCTTGTATATACTTGCACTTGTTGGTTGAGAGATCTCTAGACCTAGAGACTTCCCCATTTAAGAGCTGGGAGGACTTTCAGAAATAACACCAGCCTCAAGTTTCAGATTTTATCAGGACCCAGGAAGGTCCTAAGCCTTCAAGTTGCTGGGAAGTTGAAGGTTCTAATTCTTAAGTGTGAGGTCTACATTTTCCAAACCCCAGGACCCTTATAGACACGTAAAACCTAAGAGAGTAGCCAAAGGACCAGAATATTTACTTATAGGATCCCATCTAGGCTCTGCCTGGGGAAGGGATTGTAGTCTTCGGGAATTGTATACACAAACCAGGGAGTCTGTTGGGTCTAAAAAGAAAGAGTTGTAAGTTTTAAGCTTCTTGGGGATAATGAAACTAAAACTGCTAGATAAATTATCTAGGCTTTGTCTGCCAGACTTATACCGTAAGCCAATATGCATCACATATTCAATCATTTTTATTAGGTCAAAGAGTCTGGAAGCCTTCTGGAGCAGGTAAGGTTCACTGCCACACAGGAAGTTAAATGAGAATAGTTTTCATTAGAAGAGAGTATATAAGGGCATGGAATATGAAAAGACGGTTAACTGTGGAAGGTTCCACAGTTGGCACAGGCCACAGAGCTGACACTTGGCCCTCAGGGTTCTCAGATTCATTGTTTTCCTCACAAACACTCAGTAACACAAAGCATGTTGCTGCAATAAGAATCTGTGAGTAGAATCAGGGCTCAATCTTTCCCCCAATACACACAGGGTGGCTTAGCATTGTCTATTATTCAAAAGTGTTAAAAGTCACACTGATGAGAGATTTCCACTTGGATTAATAAAGAAAAAAATAGTACAGTATCCCTTTATATAAAACTTAGAGACCCATTTAATATTTTTATTTAATTGTTGTTTTTGTCTTTGGGATGTGAGGGGGAGTTGTTTGGTTGGTTTGTATCTTTGGTTCTGGTTTATATAGTTTTTAGAAACAGGGGTTCTCTGTAGCTCTGGCTGTCCGGGAACTTTCTCTGTAGACTAGACTTACCTCTAACTCACAGAGATTTGCCTGTGTCTGCCTTCTGACTAGGCTAGCCTTGAATTCACGGAGATTTGCCTGCCTCTGTCTCCCAAGTGCTGGAATTAAAGTCGTGTACCACCACCGTCAGGCTCCACTTAATAATTTTAATAGTTATCTTTTAAGCATAGTGAGTAGTCTTAATTTCAAACTGAGCACAAAGCTGTTTTTAGAATCCAGATAAATAAAAGGAGGGAACTAGAGGCTAGCCTAGACCCCCAGTTTGGTTCTAGGATATTCTCTGTGGTCACAAAACTCTGCAGAAAGCCCAAGTCCTTATTTAAAATCGTGTGAAATTTGTATATAGCATTTGTGCGTCC
>CM053754.1:30950263-30987636 GCA_028658305.1 Pachyuromys duprasi | reverse complement strand
ATAAACTAGAGCTCTATTTTCATTGGTTTCTAGGCTAATGATACATCAAGTGTGTTTACCACACTGGGGACTTAGCAGTCACCAAAGAAATCCTGGTTATTTCTTGATGCCAAGTCTCAAACCTGGAACAAAAGGCTAACTCAGGTGCCTATTTAACAAACTATTTTCCCACTATCCCTCAGCCCCTGCCTTTTAGAGGATATGACTTGCATATCCATTCTCCTACCCTAAACTTCTCCAGTCCAGGAATTGGGCTGCCCTAACCCCCCAGCTGTCCTTCCCTGTATAATCCAGTCATTTTTGATTACCCAGCCATTTTATCTACCCTTTACTTCTCACCCCTCCATCTCTCCCTCTCTCCCTCTGTCTCTCTCTCTCTTCCTCCCCCTCTCTCCCTCCTCACATAACCCAGATCAGGGTCATGTTCACTCTGGAGTCTCCCAGATGTCCCTACCCCTGGCCATGTTCTACCTTTTATCTTCAGTAAACCTTCTCTTCCACCATACCTAAAAGCAGGCATGTCCTTCTTCCTTTTTTATTTCTTTTTTAAAAATTAATTTATCGTATATAATGGTTAATGAGGGTGTTTCAGAAAAGCAAATTATGGAAGGCGTTGAACTGTGCAAGTCTACGTTGTTACTATACTAAGAACTCAAGACAGGCCTATTTGGAAAAATAGATACTTTGTTTTGCCTCACAGTGCTTGTGCATGTGTGAGCTTATTGCTGGTGAAAGCCTTCCCTCAGCAGAGTCCTATAGCAATACAGGATGTCACATGGCAGGAGACAGGGAACACTTGTATGTGTCTCTCTGTATCCACTGGTGTCTCTTCCCACTCCTGTTTACACAGCCACCAATACTCCATCATGGTGTTCTACCCTAAGGACCATAACTAATCAAAATCACCTCCAAACGGCTCCACTTCTGAACCCCATGGTTGGATTGAGTTTCTATCTTCATAGGTCACAATGGGGATCGAATTTCAACACATGAACTCTTGGGAGAGAGTCACTCTTAACTATAATGCAGGAAGGAAGCGATTCTGAAGAGGCACTCCTGACCCTCCCCTGGCCTCTAAGACTATTGGAGCAATAAGCCCCAAGAAATTGGAATTTTGTTTGATAGAGCAATGAAGACATCTCTCCAGCTCTTCCCCAAAATTCCCAGCACACAGTCAAAGCAAAACTGAAAGACAAACATTTTGGGAGTAAACGGCCCCCCTGCCATTCTGCAGGGCTTATCCAAATGCTGCCAGCTCCTAGGCTTGGCTCCTGCTTTTCCAGGCTTACTGCATTGCTTCTGTAATTACCTTTTTACTGGGTGAGATGAGCACGTACTTCCTCGTGTGAGACCACAGCCTGTGACAGTGCCCAAAATCTAACAGCTGGGATTCAGTTGTCTCCATCTTGCTCATCCAATATTTTAATTAGATATCTTAATATATTTAAATATAGCTGATATTTTAATATAGCTGGTACGGTGTCCACTGACACCATCTCTGTCACTAAGAAGTAAAAATACTAATCTTTCCCCATTTTCATTTCTCCCCATCTTCTATGTACTTTTTAAAAACAAGCTGAAATTTGATTTTGTTGTTGTTTGGTTGGTTGTTTTTTGGCTTTTTGTTGTTGTGATTGTTGTTTAAGACAGGGTCTCAATATGGAGCCCCGGCTGGCCTACCTCTGCCTCCCAAGTGCTGGTGTTAAAGGCATGTGATACCACACCCAGCTAGAAATTTGTTCTTTCGTAGTTCCACAGCCCAGCTTACAGTGGTCCAACTTGCTCTTTTTTGACGTTATGGTAGGGTAAAGGTGCTAACATTCTGGAGAAATCATACCTTGAACTTTAAATATGGATCTTTTCGTGGGCCATGGACATGAAGCATAATGCTGGCTCCATCAACTTAAGATTCCAAGAGAGGGGAGCCTATACACACTGTAGAATGTACTATATCGCCAGGGCCTTCACATCCCACCTCTGTTCCGTGCAGCGCGTGTCTGTGATATTTTCAGCACTTTATTATAAAATGGGCTTTATCTTGATCTTGCCCAACAATAGGTTAATCTTCTAAGTTAAGCCATTTAACAGAGGTTAATCTTGATGACAGGTTGTGAATGCATTTTAGCTTGGGATATTTTCAGATTGTGGGGTAACCCAGCTGTAACTTGAGCACCGGTATCTCCTCCTTTTTGACCATCATGAGTTTCCTTTTCCCCGTTTTGGTTTTTGAGGGGAATTTGTGAGCACCTTTTCCAAGTCCATCACTTTACAGATGAAAAAGCTGGAATCTCACGGGGCACAGAAGCGAGGCACTTAGCCAAGTCACAGGTCACACGTTCTGACAGTGTTTACTGGAAAACTGACCTGTGGTAGGCTCCAAGAATATGACAGATGAGCTTATTTTGACTCCTGTCCTAATGTCACTCACAGCTCTTCGGAGTGGGCAGTGTCAAAGGACCAGCTATAAATGGTATACGGAATATTATCAGATTTTGCTGAGAAGCACAATATTGGATATAAGGATGCTGCCTGAAGCTCATTGGGGAATGGCCCCTGAGAAGCTGAAATTTAAGGCAAACTTTGAAGGATAACAGAGCTGACTAGATGGAGAAAAGTGTTATCCGGGCCCAAGGACCACCTTGCAAGAGGACCAAGCACATTTGTGGTAGTAAAAGCAATAGCTCTTGATGCACAGGGCAGCTCCTGGGTGACAGGAGGGGACAATGGAGAGATGGGAGGGTCGGGCTCGCCAGGGTCTTTCAAAGTTTGAACTTAACGGCAGGTGCAAGATAGTGGGAAACCTTTGGAAGCAGGGTATGTTCTGTCCATTTCAGGAAGATGCGTTTTGGGTACCCCATGGCTTGCCACACTTAAAATATGTGGCCTAATCCTGTGGTTTCTCAGTCTGAATTCATTCCATGTAACCATAGCCTCCGTAGGAGAAAATGAGTACAAGCATGAATTAAATAGAAGGCGCAATAGAGGGCTGAGGCCGTGTCCAGACAGTTTTCTTAGTTTTCCCAAGTCAGTGGTGAAAGAAAGAGTTAAAGCGAACATCCCTAACCTTGGAAAACTCCCAAAAGGACTCAGATGTATCTATTATGCAGCTTTTCAGTCACGTGAAAACGCCCTCTCTTATCTCAACTACTCTACTTATTGTCTAATGTTGTTTTAAGCTATTTATGCTGTGGTGTTTGTTTATCAAGCCTTCTAGGCCATAGCTATGTCAGAGCCATCTTCCAGCTTAGCCCAGCCTGTGGGTCAGTGGCAAACACCATGATGTTGGTATCCAGCTGGTACATGCCAGCTATAACAGTTCAACAGCTGATTTCTTCCTAAATCTTACCTCAATTATAAAATCATTTACATACTGTATTATCAACTAATACAACGTATTATTTTAAGAAATGCCTGCATGCGAATATATTTATTCTACCTCTAGGGAAATACCCAGCATGCTTTTATCTGGTGACTACTAACTCATGCATCACCTACTTTACATCATCTTTAGTTTCACCTACTTTACACTGTTAGTTTGTTTTATTTTTAAGATTTTTTTTAAATATGTGTCTCTGTCTGGGTATGTATATGTGAAGTGCAGCTGTCTGCAGACTCTAGAGGTTTTTAGACCCCTTAGAGATGGATTTGCAGGCAGTTGTGAGCGATCTGATCTGGGTGCTGGGAATCCAACTCAGGTCCTTTGAGGGGAACAGTACATGCTCTTCAGCACTGAGTCATCTCTCCAGCCCCTGTCTTAATTTGTTTTGTTTTTTTTTTTTTTGTAATTGCCCAGTTTATAGCCCAGGCTAGCCTCAAGCTCAGGTTCTTATTGTCTCTACCTCCCACTTGCTGGGGTTAATCTTGTACTTATTGGTTTACTCGTGTGCTGCCATGTCCTGCCATGTCCTGGGAACAGCAAAAGTTTCGGACCCAGGTATTTTCCAAATCAAGTAACAGCCTTGTCCTCAGAGCCTTGAGTAGGTCAGAGTTGCCTCTGCAAAATGTGGATAAAAGCCTGTGCTCGCAGGGTAGTTATGAAAAGTGACACGCAGTATGTGACTCTTTTGTATGTGCTGCCATACCTTTTCACTGTTCTGTTAGCAAAATAGCTTAATTGAAGTATAGTTGATATTCAAAATATCTCATGTTTAACATATTCAGTTTATCCATTTGGCATGGATAGATGCCCCTCCCCACCCCCCAAAAAATCATCCCATGCAAATCCCATGAACAAACTTTTAATCTCTTCATTTATCTGTTAATTTCTGAGCTGGTTTTGTGGTTTGTGTGTTGTAGATAATACTTTTCCTCTTATTTTTGATTAATCTCATCATTTCTCCTTTGCTCTTTCTCTTCTTCCCTTCAAACCCTCCCATTTACTCTTCCTTGTTGCCTTTCAAATTCATGGTCTCTTTTTAACACACTGTTGTTTTGTACACTTTGTGTGTGTGTGTGTGTGTGTGTGTGTGTGTGTGTGTATTCCTAAATATAACCTACTCAGTCTGAGTATTACTCATATGCATGTTGTCAGAGCTGACCATCTTGCATTAGGAAACCAACTGGTGTGCCTTTCTTGAAGAACACTATTCCTCCCACTCTCAGCGCTCCTTGATAGCTTCTAGTCCTTTGTGTAAGGCTGAGACTATGTGGGCTTTCCTCTGTCCACTCCAGCATGCCTGCTGTTGTCTTTGTTCAGTTCATGTTTAAACAGTCATATTGGTGAGAGTTCATTTGTGTAGCATCTGACATCTCTATGGGATAAAAATCTCACAGAAAACTCCCTGATTCTCTGGCTCTTACAGTCTTTCTGCCTCTTCCACAATGTTCCCTGAGCCTTAGGTGCAAGGGTGTGTTCTTGATGCGTCCATTAGGGCTGCGCTCCACAGTTCTGCATTTTAATTGGTTGTGCTTTTCTGTAGTGTTCTATCTGCTGCAAAGAGTAGTTTCATTCATGGGGGGGGGGGGTGAAGATTACACTTTGAGTATAAAGGAGAGGTTTAGAATATCATTAGGGATGGTACTGGTTTAAGTGTTAGTTGTAGGTTCTCCGCCAATATTTCTGATACTTCAGTAGCCCTGCCTAGTAGGCTAGGTTTCCAGTGCAGGGCATAGATTCTCTCCTGTTGAACTGGTTTTAGAGGCAATTAGAGAGCTGTTAGTTATTACCAAGGTATGCATGCCCGTACAGTACCCTTAGGGACATTGTGCCCCACATGCTGCTGTTGCGATTCATCGGTGTCTTAGCTGGGTAGAACCGCTGGTTGCTTCCCTCCTTTGGAAGTTGCATTCCATCATGAAAGCTCATCCTCAGAAAGAAGGTATTCATTCCAGTTCATGGCCCTCTGGGCCCTGTTTCTGAAGAGCAGGATATCTTCATTAATGCTGTGATGAAACACCATGACCAAAGCAACTTGGGGAGAAAAGGTTTTAGTTGGTTTACACTTCCATATCACTGTTTATTATCGAAGGAAGTCAGGACAGGAACTCAAACAGTAAAGGAACCCGGAGGCTGTAGAGGGGTGCTGCTTACTGGCTTGCTCACGACCATGGCCTGCTCAGCCTGCTTTCTTGTAGAACCCAGGACCACCAGCCCAGGGATGGCACCACCCAGAACGGGCTCGGCCCTCTCCCATCAATCACTTGTTATGAAAACTCCTTTCAGCCAGATCTTATGGAGGCATGTTCTCAATTGCGGTTCTCTCCTTCCAGATAACTCTGCTTGTGTCAAGTTGACATAAAACTAGCCAGTTCAGGGGGTGACCAAGGGCAACAGCAATAGGCTTTATATTTGGGAGAATCTCTTGGACAGCGCTGACCGACAACTCAAAAGAGAGCTTCTCATGCCTGGCGTTGGTTTTTTTTTTTGTTAGGTAGTCTTCTACTCTTTGGGGGAACATTTTCAGTCCAGAAGAGAAAATTTCATTTAAATTCAAAATGTGTATTTATACAGAGAACTACATATATTATGGTTTGTTTATTTTTTTAAGATAAAAAGTTAATAGTATGAGGTGGTTTTATTTGCAGACTTTCTCAACAAAACAGTCGTGCATGGAGAAGGTACCGGCTGTCTTAGTAAAGCCTATTTAAAATGATCAATGCTTCCAGACAGATGTAATCAGAATATCTAATTTATTTTTAATTGGCTTTAGCATTAGGAGAAAGTGAGATTTTAGAATTTATGCAACAGAAGTGTAGACCATGTCAACCTGTGTGCTGCAGATAATTACCAGGGAATGCACTGCCTGAAGGTGGATGGCATGGAAAGCCAGCCCTTCAGGATCTTAGATTTAGGAACAGAGACTACAAAACTGGTTCTCAGCCTTTCTAATGCTGCTACCCTTTAATATAGTTCTTCGTGTTGAGAAAATTATTCTCATTGCTATACCTCATAGCTATAAGTTTGCCACTATTATGAATTATAACAAAAAGATCTCTATTTTCTTATGGTCTTAGGCAACCCTTGTCAAACAGTCATTCATACACACCCCCGGGGGTCACGACCCACAGGTTGAGAACAACTGTTGTACAATTTACCTTCAGGGCAATCATACTGATTTTAAGGTGGCAAGAAGTCCCTTTCCCAGGACTTCAGACAACTTGGTATCTTTGAGCTATCAACTTGAGTAGGGAATATTGATTTATTGCCTCCTTAACGTGTGTTTATGGGGTGGGGCTGATATGGACAGATAGCAAACCTGCCTGTTAATAGTTTAAAGCCAAATACCATGCATTCTGGGCCAAGAGTTTGGGCCTGCCTTTTTTCTGGCCCTTTTCCAACACCCTAAAGTAAAGAAGAGAAAAGGGTGCATAGGGCCCTGTGTTGAGTTAGACACCACCCCAAGTGGCCAGAGAATGTAACTGATCCAAGAACGGTGGGAAGCCCCCCTGGGTCGCTTTCAGTTACTAAGGCTCTCTTCACCTCCACATCTAGGCCAGAGGGGCCCTGCTTAGCTGTACATGCTGCATGGTGATGGATTGCCTCTAAATCCTGGAGGTCTTGTTACCTTCCTATTCATCTTCCTCTGCTAGTACCAGATAATGGGTGAAATTTAATTACTTGCCAAAGGAGAAGGAGAATTTGAGAATCCTTGTCTGCTGTGCTTAGTGCGAGAACGGTTGTGAGGATCCAGAATGATCTTCTGTGGTGGGACTGAATGTATCACGCACTGTGTGACCTCTGATTTATTTTTAAAGCATTTCCCGGTCCCATTGGCTCCCTTTTAATAGTTTCCTAGTGCCTGTGTATTGTTACAGATGTTACTTTTAAATGAGGTCATTGAGCTTTCCCTTCCACCCAAAGGCAGTGTTTGCCTTTTTATTGCAGGGGCCGGCAGGGCTTGCCTGGAAAACAGCACAAATATGAGATCAAGGTTAAGGCTCCAGACCTCAGGAGGTGAGAAGAGGCCTTTCTGTGTTTGCACACACTCCCATCAGCCAGATGCCATGGGAGAGAGAGCATGCTCACTGCTTCCCGGGGATGACCAGGCAAAAGGCAGAGACAGACGTCATGATCTCAGACCGGCTTGAGTCATGTGACCATCTTGTTCAAAGTAAAACCTCAGCACACCCCCAAAACTCCCGGAGCCCATGTTCTTGTGTGTCTTAGAAATCATTTTTATTGCTTGGATTTGGGAGTCAGAGGGGGAGGAATAGGAACTGTGTTCTTGCTCCTCGGCATGCATATGGAGGTGATAGGGGAACGAAAGGCTGCTAGTTGCTAAAAACATACATGTTCAGAAGTACGTCAAATTTTGCATGTAGTATGTTTTGCATAATTCTGGGGGAGAACCACTAACAAATATGGCTTGCCAATGGTATCTGCAAACATTCATTCATTCTTTATTTATTTAGCTAGCTAGCTAGTTAGTTAGTTTTTCCAAGACAGGGTCTCAGTGTGCAGCCTTGGCTGTCCTAGGACTTGCTCTGTAGACCAGGCTGGCCTCAAACTCACAGAGATTCACCTGCCTCTGCCTTCCCCCCTGAGTGCTGGGACTATAGGCATGTGCCACCATGCCCATCTGTAAACATACTTTAATTGGCTCACAACTACACTTGATCAATTGCATGCCTCCGCCTGCCTTCCTGCTATATTAGCAGAAGTAAGTAGTTTTATCAGACAGTGTGTTCTGAAGAGCCAGAATTTCTACTCTGTGTCCTTAAACAGAAGTTAGACAGCAGTATTCCAAACTGGAAAGCTGTGGTGGGACTGGGAACTGATCCTTCAAAGCCCAGAGGACTGGGGACATGGGGGAAATCCTACCCCTCTCCCAAGTGTCTGCAGGTTCCGGCCATTCCAGCTTAATTCAAGTACCTGAAACCTTATGCGTGCTAAGGTTGACTTCATTTCTTTGCAAATAAGTGGCAAAAATTCATCAGCTTATGTTGGGACACCCTGCTCTGTGTTGCTAGACTAGAACCTTATTTTTCTTCATGTAACAAGGTCCCAGTTATCCCCGAGGAGTATATTCCCTGGAAGGGGTCTAGGTGACCCGCAGCACTGTGTAGCTTATTAAAGGCGCAATCACATGTTGCCCCAGCATGGTCTTTGAGAATGAGTTTCAGCGTAAAACGATGAGAAGTTTATTGACTGACGCCAGGAACTTTCCTTTGTGCTTTGAGTGTGTCCAGTGACAGGTGGAAACAGCTCTGATGGCAGACTGTGTCTGTGCGTGCCAGGAATTAAGAGGAAACTGACATTTTAACATTGGTTGTGTATTTTAATTGGCGATTTGTTTGTTCACTCTTGGGAAGCAATCAAAGTGTTTGCTATTGCGCAGTCCTCAGAGAACATATTGCCTGTGGCAGTGGGATGTATACAAAGCAGATCAAACTTTAAGCATGGTAAACCTCACTCAGGGAGAGACTAAAGCCAAAGAGATTTACTATGGGTTCATGGCGACTATAGATAATAGGTGCTTATATAAGCTAACCTATGCACAGGTGCTATATGCTTGTATACGCTGCCCTATGCACAGATTATATGTGTTATAGACGCTACCCTATGCACAGCTGATATGTGCTTATACACTGTATCCTCTCACGAATTGGAGAGCTGACCTTGGCCTTTGGCTTCCAGTCTTGCTAAATCAACTACTACTATTTTCTCATGCCCCATCCTTCCATTCAGGCCACATCTTGAGATGCCATTTTAAGCAAGCCCAAATACATAAACCCGCTGTGGTGTGCGCAGGACACCTCACATGACACCTCACATGACACATGGTAAATAGGAGGTACTCTTAGCTCGTGCTCACTGCCAACCCCATTCTCATCACCTGGTACACCATTCCTGTCTTTGGATAGCACCGCTAAACCTCATTGAAGCTGCTCATCAGATTTATGTCAGTTAACTGGTAAAAGGGTCCATGTATATTCTGATTTCCCTCAACTTGTTTGTCCTGGGCATGGATTGGTTCTTTTGAGCTTTGCATCTCGCCAGGTAGTTCCGTTCTCATCACAGGCCAAGAATTGATCAAAGTCTAGTGGTAATCAGGATTATAGATGGAACAGTGGCCTGGAGGCAACAGCACTTGAGAGCAGAAGCAGAAGCTTCCTGTGTCCGTGAAGAATTCAGCTCAGCTAGCATATCGGAGCACCTTCTCGGGCCAGCAGCTTACCTTCTTCATGCAGCTCTGGAGGAAGGGAAGCCTTCATGTGGCTCTCTTGTGATACCTTTCAGTTGCCTGTGTACTACTGCTCCATGTTCTGTCAGTTTCCATGTCTCCATTGAAGAACATTAATAACCCTTGGCATACAAGCATAATACTGTAATCACCTCAGGCTTCTGTATTTGATACAGAATTGTGGGCTGAAAAACATGAGAGTCAGAAGAGCTTTGTTTGAGATGCCTTCCCCACTGCCAGATGTGGACTTGCAAACTTTCAAGAAATGCTCACTGGATGCTGTGTACTCATGGTTCCAGGCTCTGGAGGGACAAGGCCACACTGCTGCTTGTATGCACTTAAAACTGTAACTGGAAGGGAAAGCACGTGAGCCGCACTTACACAGATACGTACACGTGCGATAAAGAAAAACAAGACGTGCTGGACTCATGCAAGCACCCTGAACCATCTTTAAGCCCTCATCGCCTCATTTGCAACGTGGAAAGTAGACCACGCATTGTATTTGGTCATGTACACGTTAAATGCAATGCCCCGGGAGCTCATTGCTACTGTAGTGATGAAGCCTACCGTAGTTGTCACACTCGCATCTCAACTAGAGAAACAAATCCAGAGCTGTGTGTGCTCAGAGCTGCACGTTTGCTTGCTCCGTCACACCTCACGCCTTCCTGCTTTTGGCCTTCTCCCACACGCCTGCCTCTGCTGCGGACTGTGTTGTGCTCTGTTTCTGTCTCTTTCTGCTGGCTTATTGGTAACTCCAGGAAATGGGGGTTTGCTCGTCTTGTTGGATGTTGCAATGACGTGTGTAGTCAGATGTGTAGGAAAGTACTGAGTTGTAATGGGAGAGAGTTTAAAAATGTGTAGCGGCTCGAAGGAGGAGGGCGTTCTGATTGTGAAAAGGGCAAAACAACTTTTAGAAGCTATTTGTGGTGCTGCACACCTGGACCTTAGTGTGCAGGAGCCGAGGCAGGAGGATTCTAAGTTCGAGGACAGCCTGAACGCCATGGTGAATTTAAGGACAGCCTGGACTACATAGTAAGGCCTTTTCAATAATAATAATAATAATAATAATAGAATTTGAGGGCTGGGAAGATAGGTCAGTAGAAAATGCAGTCGCTGTAAAAGCGTGAGAACTGGAGGCAAAATACCCAGAGCCCACATCCACCCAAGCACAGTGGCCTGCTTCTATAATCTTGGTGAGCAGAGAGGGGAAGCTAGGAGAGTTCCCGGAAGCTCTCAGGCCAGCTAGCCTGCTGTACACAGTGGCAAACAGCAACAAAGGGACCTTGTTTCAAAACAAGGTGGAAGGCGAGGACCAATACCCAAGAATGTTCTCTGACTTCCTCCACCCTGTCATGTGTGCACAACACATCACATGGACATGCACACGTGCATGCCCACAGATTGCTTTTTTTTTTAATTTAAAAATTCAAGAGGTTGCAAGACAGGTTAGACACAGGTGAGGGGCACCGCGGTGGAGGGAACGCCAAGTGTGATGTTCCAGGGCAGGGACACAGCTATGCAGAAAATCCGCCAGTGCAGCAGGATGCAAAACAGGAACCAAGACACCCAGGTCTCGGCCTCCACTGTGCTTCTTTGACCAGTGGCTTACACAAATATCTCAACTCCAAGGCAAGGAGAATAATATCACCAACCGGCCAGGAGTGCTCTATGAATGAGACGTCATAAAGGAAATGCAAGCCTCTGTCAGCTCAGGGGACGTGGGAATTATTCCCCCGTTCACTGAATACCAGAGTTCCTAAGTGATATGGTTTTGGCCCTTCGGATACCATCTGCTGTCTCCATTGCTCTGAAGTGAGACTAGTGAAGGCAAGGTCAAAGTCTCAGATCCAGTCCCTGGAGACAAGGCCTATTAGCAGTTTCCATGGCTAGAGAATGGACCTCACGCCAGCGAGTGTACACTAGCCCAACAGGGACCAGCCCCATAAGAAGAAAGATTAGAGTAAATGAATCATATGTGCTAGAAAAATAGCCCAGGACATAGAATGTCACCATACCATGTGAAGAATAATAACTTCTCTTGAGTGAAACGTTCTGCTTCCTATTCCCAGGATGTTTTTAAGGGGCAGAAAGAAAACGTTTTGTGGGAAATTTACAACTTTCTATCTGGTGGGATTTCTTCACACTACAAGCAGTTTATACAAAACACATGCCTGAAGAGCCACTTGTGCACACACTTGTCGCCTGTGTAGCTGTATTTCATTTTCTTCCTCTTTCAGTTCTTGCAGACAACCTGAAATCTAACCCTGGAATCAAGTGGCAGTATTTCAGCTCAGAAGAAGGAATTTTCACCGTCTTCCCAGCACACAAGTTCCGGTGTAAGGGCAGCTATGAGCATCGCAGTCGGTACGCTGACTTCCTGCAGTGGTCATTGGTGGCTGACAGCAGTCTGCATGGAGGGGGTGGGCTGTGACGCTGGGTGGAGGGTTTCCCTGATCTGGGCAAGACCCCAGATTCCAACCTCAGCAGTGAGCTCCACTCACAACTTTGCCCCAGGCCTGTGGCTCAGAAACTTTTTCTCGCTCGGAAATAATGTCTGCACCTGACTAGGGCAGGGTAACGGTAAGGCCCAGAGCTTGCCGACAGCTATCTATCATGTCGGGCAAAGCTGTGGGAAGGAAATGCAATTCCTCACTGCACTTAACGTTCTGTGCTGTGCACACCTTTGTTGAAATAGACATGACTGTGCCTTCTCCACCCTACAGCACAACAATGCAAGGTGGTTCAGTAGAGTTGGCGGCTAACTTTCCTTTCTTGGATAATGGGCTTGGTTTTACACTTTTGAAGTTGACGTGCCTGCTTCAGCCACGGCAAGCTCTAAGGTTGTTCACTGAGCCTTGGATTAGAGATTGCTATCATCCGGCTTTTCTCACACAAAGATGACTTGGTTGTACCATGTTGCCAGCGGGAGAGGAGTGATGAGATCATTTGTAAAACAAGGCTCATCAATTCACAGAAGCCCCGGGCAAAGATGTACTCCTTTGAGGCCCAACGGTCCCCGTTAGCAGTGTTAGGTGTTCAGCGCCTGGAGGTAGTGGGAGGAGACCAGTTTCCATGCCGTTTCCCCGAAACGATCACCTTCATCTTCTTCAAATTGCATCCAGAATTTTCCCCCCTGGGGTGTGTGTGTGTTGGGGGGGAAATCTCTCTGTGCTTTTCAAATGAGGGGGTGCGCATGAGAGAGAGACAGAGAGACAGAGAGAGAGAGAGAGAGAGAGGAGGGAGGAAGGAAGGAAAGGCAGAGGGAGGGAAGGAAGAAGTGAGATAACATTGTTGTTATTTGTGTGGTTTTTATCACCCTCTCCCTAGATATTCTGGTATAGTTACATGCCATGGGGACTGGACCAGAAGTCACAGCTTTAGTTCTCAACTTTCCTAATTCCGCCATCTTTTAACACAGTTCCTCATGCTGTGGTGACTCCAACCATAACATTATTTTCATTGCTATGTCACAACTGTAATTTTGCTACTGTTATGGATTGTAAATATCTGTGTTTTCTAGTGGGTCTTAGGCAGCCCCTATGAGAGGGTCATTTTACCCCCAAAGGCTCGAGTCCCAGATGTTAAGAACTACTGGTTTAGTTGGAAAGCAAAAGCTAACCTTTGCCACTAAGGAAACAGATTAGATGGCAAACTGCCTTGGCATGTGGGAGGGAGGGCGGGGCCTTACCAGAAGGCAGCTTTCACCTGCAAGTTTCAACTGGAGCCTGACTGTAAGGAAGCTGATTCTTTGGCTGCCTGATTGCCAGTCCCGCCTCTCAACTTGTCTTGACTGGCTGTTGCCTTTGCAAACTCTGTACAATCCTTGGAAGACTCCACTGGGTCTCAGAGCACTGCACCGTGAGAAAGGAACCAGCGAGCTTGGTCGAGCTCTGAGGTCTGCCTCCTGGTTCATCTGTGTAACGTACAATGCTACTTATGCGTCCCGCTAAAGCTGTTTTTGCTAAAGCTGCCTGGCTTTTCATTGGGTGAATTCAGTTAGGTTGAAGGTGGTATATCATTTTAGAGAATACCTCCTCCCCTAGTTAGAAGAACACACATACACTTGACCTACGTCACTGTAGGGCTGGGCAGGTGTTCCCCGTTCCCACTGTTCTTTTTGCAGTTCATCCTGAGGCCACCTCTCCTGGATTCTCTTGATCTCATTTCTCTGAGGGCTCGGTGATACTTACTGGAGTTCAGCAGTCTTAAGACAAGATTTTTGGCTTGCCAACAACTTAGTGTAAATTTGGCCCGATTTTAAGGGATTTTTGGTACTTTGTCCACATTTCTTAATTTGTGCCCAGGCTTTTGTGACTCACTGGCAGCTCACACTTCATCAAAAATTCTTGTTTTAGAGGTGTCGATAAAGGGATTCTCCTGAGGCTGGTTTGCTTTCTTAAACCGCCCACCCCTAATTTGTTCCAGGTTTAAAATGAGTAGAGAGCCCATTAGACCCCTCCTGTTCCACGCAGAGGTGGAAGCTGCTTTGACCGGATGCATTTCTCCCCCTCCGTGGCTTCTGCAGCTTCCCTCTTTCTTCACACTGGCAAACAAGAACCTGGCAGGAATGAGGCAGGTGGCTGTTGCAGGCTTAGACAAATTTTGATGACATGGTTTGAGATGCTCAGCTCAGCTGGCCTGTATGAGTTGCTGAGGCATAGATAGGAAAGGGTCTCTCTTCTCAGGGATGTGTATATGGGAAGAGAAAGGCCAGCCTGCCATTCAGAACTGCCCAGCGCATGTCCAGGTCATAGGCTCCCCCGCTGCTAGCAAAACCCCATCTGCATGTCTGTGAAACAGAAGCCAACACTGGCAACTGGCCCTTGTTCCACCTTGGGACCAAGTTTCTATAGCCCGAGGGACCAGCAGTTCACTCAAAGCCTGGCCATGCAGAAGGGAACAGCAAGTAGCCAGCCACTCAGAAGGTGTAACCCTCATCTTTCAAGTCAGATTTTCACACTCTTAGTCTTTTCAACACACCCTACCTACCTGCTTCCACTCTGCTCTCGCTCCCACCTGCACCTGCAGAGGAACACACACCAGCGAGCCCATTGGAGTGTTCACAGCTGTGCTAAGACCCGTTTCCTCTCTCTAGGCCCATCTATGTCTCTACCGTCCGGCCACAGTCCAAGCACATAGTCGTGATCCTGGACCACGGGGCCTCCGTCACTGACACCCAGCTCCAGATTGCCAAGGATGCCGCTCAGGTCATCCTCGGGGCCATCGATGAACACGACAAGGTAACTGTTATCCCAGTGACGCAGGCAGATTTTGTTGCACTATGTTCAGTCAGATGCTTCATAGCTACAGCTCACTCAGCAACGGACCTGATAGCTCCAGCGGTCCCATCCAGTTACGAGGTAGCCTGAGTCTTTCCATCACCAAAGACTTTTTCTTATTGACCTCATGGCTGAAAACGCAGAGACCATACCTCGCCCCTACCCTGGTCTGCTGTTTGGAAACCCAGTTGTTGTTTCTGCATGAATTTAAGGATGAATTGTTGTGATTGTACGCAAACACTGTACTCGATTTTGGCTCAAAGGCCAATGTCTCAGGTTCTCTTCTTTACAAATTCTTTCCAAATTTGACATGTTGATGACATTGATTTTTAAGCTCAGAACCTGTTCTACCGGCCTTCTCCCTACTTAAGCTCTCTTGTTACCTAAACATTCAAGCCTGAGTACTGTGGCTGAGTCACGTGGACTGTTTGAGCCCAGAAGTTTGGGGTCAACTTGAGTAACATGAGGAAGACTCTGTCTCAAAATAAATAAGAGTAAAAAAAATCTTTAAACGGTAGAGGAGAGAGTCACCGGGTGTTGTTTTTCTGTCCTCCAGATTTCTGTGTTGACGGTGGCAGACACTGTCAGGACCTGCTCATTGGACCAATGCTATAAGACATACCTGTCCCCAGCCACCAGTGAGACAAAAAGAAAGATGTCCACCTTTGTCAGCAGCGTCAAGCCCTCCGACAGCCCCACCCAGCATGCAGTAGGGTTTCACAGGGCGTTCCAGCTGATTCGAAGCACCAGCAATACCACTCGGTTCCAAGCAAGTACGTGCGCTCACGAGAGGTGGCCACAGTGTTGCGAACGAGGTTCAGAACTAGAGGAGAAATTTCACAGTTGATTTCATCGTAAAATGATTATCGGCCGTCTTCGTAGCCGTCTAATGAGGTGTTCTCATCTTTTCCATCCTACCAAAGTCAGTCTGTGGGACGTCCAGCCTCCCAGAGCCTCCTCTTCCTGCCCCTTTATTAAGAACACATCTTCACTTATTTCCCGAGGGACCAGCCACATCCGCTTTCATGTTAATTGTTGGCCTTGCCTCCTTGTGGGCTCAGGGCAGTACTGTGCTGGTGCGCCTGTGCACCGGAGGGGGCAACAGGGGTGCTTGCCTTGATCCCCTCTCTTCTAGCCAGCTGTCTTTGAAAGGAACACACCCTTCCCGTATACAAAAGCACTCTAATTTAATTTTCATGTATTAGAGGAAAATCTGGAATGAGGATGTGTGTACAGGAAAGGGTGGTTGCAATAGGACTCTTCTTTGAAACTTCTCAAAGGATTCTTTTCTTTCCCCTTGTAGACCTAAAACTCTGTAGCCATTTTCCTTTATTTAAAAAATGTAGTGCATCCTGTTTGGGGTTGAGTTTTGCTTTCTAGCCCCTCCTCCATCCCTCCTTGAGATAGGTTCTCACTGGCTAAGCCTCCAGCTCTCCCTCCATCCTTTTGCCTCTCTCTCCAGAATGCTGCTATTACCCGGTTTAATAGATCCTAGTAAAAGAAATTTAAGGACTGTATTTTCAAGCTGGGCTGTGTATCTACATCTAAGGATTTTTAAAGGCAGACAGTGCTGATGTCAAGCGTCATGCCGGGCACTCCGCCTGACTGAGCTACTGCAGCAAGTGTAACTATGATGGCTTATTGGTTATATCTTTGCCATATCCCATTGTTAGAAGCACGTTATAACTTGGGCCCCAAGCACACAGAAAGTTAATGACTGTGGGTGCTTGGATGCATCATCTCAGAGTCTTCCCTGCCAGTGTGAGTGAGCACCAGCCACACACGGCTGCCCACAGTTCAGTGAGGCCAATGACTGCTCCAGGTAGATTGGTTAGTGTCCTGGTCAGTTTTTTGTCAACTTGCCATAAACTAGACTTATCCAGGAAGAGAGAACCTTGAGGAATTGCCACCATCAAATCGACCCATTTACATCAATGCCAGTGGGGCATTTTCTTGATTAATCACAGATTTGAAGGGGCCAGCCTTTGGTGTATGTCCCCACCCTTGGGCAAGTGGTTCTGGATTATTTTCTTAAAAAGCATACAAGTGGAACAAGCCACCCAAGAAGCCATGCTCCTTCATGGTTTTCGTTCCTGCCTCCAGGCCCTGAGTCCCCGCTGTAAGGTTAAATAAACCCTTTCCTCCCCCAAGCTGATCATATTTCCTACAGCAACAGAAAGCAATCCAGTCCAGCTAGTTTGTGACTATCCCTCACCAGAAATGTCCTCTCTACTTCACTCTTGAGTTATCAACTCGTCACTAGAGTTTCTGTCCAGTTGTGATTGCTATCTTGTTCAAATAAAGGAGAGAAACGTTAGGCTACCAGTGGCAAGCCCAGATGCCTGCAGCACCTAGGCAGTTTGAGAGATGCTGGTGAGCAACCCTTGGTGATGTGGGCACAGTGGAGGAACTTGGGTGGCACTGGCATGGCCATATCCTCTGGAATTCCAAACATTAATGGGTTCCAAGTGGGTCCCCTAGTAATGGGAACAGGGGCTGGCTCTGACAGGAACTGATTGGCCGGCTCTTTGATCACCTCCCCCTGAGGGGGGAGCAGCCTTACCAGGCCACAGAGGAGGACAACAAAGCCACTCCTGATGAGACCTGATAGACTAGGATCAGAAGGAAGGAAAAGAAGACCTCCCCTATCCGTGGACCTGGGGAGGGGCATGCGTGGAGAAGGGGAAGGTAGGTAGGGGTTGGGAAGAGAAGAAAGAGGGAGCTACAGGAGGGATACAAAGTGAATAAAGAGCAATTAATAAAAAATTTTTTTAAAAAATCATATTAAATCTCTTCTCATAGACCTTCCAGTACTACTCTTTGACAGAATGCCTGGTCTCATAGGAGACATTTCTTCTTGCTTGCTTTTGTTTGTTTGTGTTAGCAAACAAACCCATGACAAGAAGACTGGCCATTAAAAACCTGGACAGTTTTAATAGAGTGGGTTTTCTTTTAGGTCATATAAGACCTTTCTAAAAGTTAGCTTGCAGTCCCACCTCACAGCCTCCATTGGCATCTGAGAGGAAGAAGAACCCAACTTGGTTTAGGGAAATGCTTCAGGAATGTCCACTGCCCATGTCCTAGTGACAGGCTCTGTGGTATCCCAACAATATGGACTAGGGGTTAAGTATTCAGAGCTTGGATTTCTACTCCAAATCTTCTCTGATCTTATAAACGTGGGAAGATTGATCGAGCTGTGTATAATTGGCCTTATCTGCAAAGTGGGTATGACAATAAGACCCAGGATGGTTTCACAACTGTTCCGTCAACATTAGCTGCCATTCCCCTGTTGTGTCCCCTCTGAGGCCTGTACCCCACCACCCAATCATTTACAGCAGTGAGATTCCTATAGGATCACTATAGGGATTACCTGCTGATGAAAGGGAGACATCTGCACCTATCAGAACTGTGTAAATAGAAGCTAGGCTTTACCAGTCTTTGTAGCTTTCCACTAATTTATCTTATACCAACTAGAAGCTAAAACTTTTATCCAATATGGGTTTTTTCCCCCCTAGGACTGATGTGCGTATGAGCTCACAGAAACTATGGCAGCATGCACTGGGCCTGCACAGGTTTAAGCCAGATAGAGTGCCAGCAATGAAAGGGGGGAAGTGGACACAAGCTCCATCCCTAACCAAGAAGCTATCTCCAATTGACATCCACTTGCCAAGGAAAAGCTAGTTTTCTCTACTGGGTAGCTTAAACACATTCTAGCACTAAATTAAAACTCAATGGCATCTTTGTAGGCCCTTTTGTCTGATGTTCCTTCGTTTGAGGGGTGTAGTTGTTCTCCGCCCACCCTTTGGCTTACTGATCTTTTGCTTGTATATTATGGTTTCTACTTTTGTGTTTAATGGGTTTTATTTTTGTGTGTGTGTGTCTTGTGCTTTTTTAAAAATCCTGTTGTGTTTGGTTTTTGTTTGCCTGTTTGTTTTCAAAAGAGAGAGAAAAAGGAAGGGCATGTGGATAGGTGGGTGAGGAGGGGTCATAGAAAGGGAAACCTAATCAAAATATATCATGTAAATGTATCTATCTGCTAAATGCCAGTGGAAACACACCTTCAATTTTACTTGATTGGGGACTGATCAATACTGGAATAGGGTCAGGGCAGACCTAGAAAGGATTTTATTGTGGGATAAAAACAAAATGTGCACAGTTGCTGAGGGAACCTAAGGGCTTGGGCCTTCTAGCTTTTTAGATACAGCTCCCTCCTCTAAAACCACCTCCTTGTGACATTCATAGCAGCAGTGGGCAAAGTTCCAGTCTCGGTCCATCCCAGAATTTATCACCAATGGGACCATTACCAAGAAGAGGTGTTTTCTGTTATACTGTGTCACCCTATGATAACAGCTGTATCCCCTCCTGTAGGAAGTGGAATCATTTTATTCTGCACTCCGTTTGACATTTCCAGTGTGAAGCTTAAATAAGATATTTCAGACTCTAGTAAACTAATATGCAGGAATATAGTTACAAGTGGAAAAATACTGACATCTAGTATCTAGTATTAATATGGGAGATTTTCCTAAAGCTTAAGAATTTTTATTTTTTTCATCATCCTTCACTTCCTGATTTCCAATGACTGAATAACAACACTTATACTTTCAGTTAATAATGGCCAACTATCTTGGCTTTGCTAGTAGTCAACAGTGGATGTATTTGTTACTAGTCAAATTTTATTAAATTTTGGTTCTCTACTGCATTGATACAACATAAGTTATCAGCCTCCTCATAGTAACAGTTCAGAAGTTTACACACTGCAAGAGTTGGAGATCACCGCTTAAGTATAGCTTTGTAACTAATAACTATAACACAGTAGTCCCGACATTACATCACCTTTTACGCATTCTATACCAGTGGACCTGTCATTAAATCCCACCCACCCTCAGGGACAGCTTCCCAAGGGTACAGATGTCAAGAGATGGATCATAGAGCAAGTAGGAGGCTGCAAGCAACAGGACCTATAGAAAGAAATGTACATATAAATATGTCTCCGCAGAGGCTAAGATTCCCTACAGTGTCCAAATACATCTGTTGACTCAAAGATATTTGTATAAGGTGAGGAAAGGCAGAAACCCAGCTCTCCTCCATCCCTCTCTTTGTTAGCTAGAGTGGTGGGCATTTCATCATTCATTCCCTGCCCATCTTCCCCATTCCCCCTTGTCTATGTCTGTGTACAGGCCAGAGCTTAATGTCAGGATGCCTTTTTCAGTCACTCCTTCACCTTATATTTCACAGAGTCTCCCAATAAACTTAGAGCTTGTCATCTTGACCAGAGTGGCCAACCAGTAAGCTTCCAAGATCCACCTGAGTTTACCAGCACTGGGATTTAGTTCTATACCAGCATATGTAGCTTTTAAGTATCACCTTTGAGATAGATTTTACCCATTGAGGCATCTCCCCTGGCCAGTCACTCCTACTCTTGAGTAAGAGTCACTTTGGGGAAGGTCTTCTTACTGAGTTACAATTACTTCTCACTAACTCATTGACCCGTTTTGGGAGGCAGTTTGAATTACAGTCACACATTGTCTTCAGGTCAGTGGAAGAAATGCACACCTATGTGTGTACTGAGGCTTCTTTCTCTTTTTTCTTCCTCCTTGTGCCATCACCCCTTTGTTTAATTCAATCATTAATTCAATCATTCCTCCTGGCAGTCTTGTGAAGCTGGCACTGTCTAGGGTACCAACCTCCCATTTTCCGAACATTTCTCCATACATTTCTCCATATATACATAAGAAGAGCTTATGACGTTTGCCTACATGGTTCTGACACACTAAGCAAATAACAGCATTTTGGAACAGTGCTTCTACATCTACTATTTTGCTCTGCTACACTGAGAAGATTTCAAAATCAAAATGTGTTTTTGGCAGTAGCTGGGGTCTGGCAAGTCACTTTGTCTGTACATCCCTAAAAGAACCTCATCTTAAAGCAATACCCGCCCCCGAGTGTGGCTCCCGTTAATGGCCTCGTATGACTGCGAGCAGGATAAGCGTGTGTTCTGAATCCTCATCTCAGAAGCTGGGAAGATTTCCTTTTAGGCTGGCTTAAATGAACACAGTGTGGGTGCCTGGAGGAAATCGCTGTCTTTCATCTGGTAAGTGTGTCAGGAGCATCTTTGCACTGGATAAGTGGGGCCTTGCTGTCCAGAGAGCGTGGAATGGAAGGGAAGAAGAATTAGCAAGATGAAAGCCAACACATCCATCAGATGGGAAAGGCACAAGACGCCAGGGGCCAGCCATTTCCTCTGGGTAGGGAAGTCTGGGGGAAATGGAAAGGGAAACTCCACAGCCACCTCTAGCCAGAATCTGAATGTAACCTGGGTTTGTGTGTTTTTGTTTAGATACAGACATGGTCATCATTTACCTGTCAGCGGGTATCACATCAAAGGACTCCTCAGAAGAAGATAAAAAGGCAACCCTCCGCGTCATCAATGAAGAAAATGGCTTTCTGAACAACTCCGTAATGATCCTTACCTACGCCCTCATGAACGGTAGGCAGAGCCTCAAGCTTCTCCTTTCAGATTAAAGTTCTCTCTAAGCAGGAGCTACCTAAGAAAGTAGCTGTGCTTTGATAAAGCCATCGGGCGAGCGCCAGCAGCAATTTTGTACCCAGTGCTGGGATGCGTGCCAGGTCAGGACATTGCTTTCTCACCTTGACTCCGCTGATTCTTCTCTACTTCTGTGGTCTGGCAGAGGTTTGGATACTGTGGGGCGGCTGATATCCACCATGGATCTCATGAGTTGCAGGAAGCCGTGGCGCTGGCCTAAAGTCAGTCTTTCCATTCCCAAGCATACCACTGTCCATATCCTCCAAGGAACCACACCTGAGCTTCCTTAGCTGTCAAATGCAGACAGCAACGACCTGCTTTGCAGGCCTGAAAGCCTTTGTATACAGCAAGGCCCCAGGACAGCACCCTGGGATTGCCAGTTTTTGTTAAAACGCTGGTTTCGCTGTTGAACGTTGATAGATGTGTTTAGAAAATTAAAATTGGAAGATTTGAAGAAATACTCCCCTCTATCTTTCTGGTACCCACCTGTCCTTCAGTGTGGGGGACAACCCTGCTTTCTGCCTCTGTGTGGTGTAGAACCGCCATACCTATTACTTTGTGGCTTTTTCTTCAGTGGATCCCCCTCAGGGCCTCAGCCTCGGTGCTTGGGCACTGTCTTCCCTCTTGGATGAGAGACAAGATTTGCATCCTGTAGCCTACCCCACTTCTGAGCTCCGTGCACCTCACCCCCCCCACACACACACCCTGCATTGGGTTAGGGATAATGGTCATCAGTTTGCGATGCTAAGGAGCATATGAAGAATGCTCCCAAAGTGTAAATTCTAGGTATTGTCCTCAAGTTCTTGTTCTGGTCCCCTTAGGAGGGACCCGGAGGGCCTAAGGCCTTATGGACGCCCCGAGGGAGTAGGGCCTAAGGCCTTATGGACGCCCCGAGGGAGTACAGACCATTATCCAATCACTACAGTTGCAATCAGCATTCACCAGCCGCAGACTCATGGCAAGGGTCTTTGTCGCTTTAAGCCTCAACTCCCTTCCACCCCCAGGCAACATCTCATTATTTAGCCTAGGCTAGCCTCAAAGCTGAGGTTCCTGAATGCTGAGATAGCAAGCGTGTGCCAGCTGGAGATCTCTCTGATCTCTGAAATTAGAAAAACGAATCTCCGGCACACAGATAGCATTAAAGATAGCAGCATGGTGTATATTTAGAGGTAGCGGAGGGACTGGAGAGATGGCTCAGAAGTCGAGAGTGATTGCTGCTACTCTTACAAAGGACCTGAGTTCTGATCCCAGCACCCACATTAGGCAGCCCACAACCAGCTGTAACTCCAGCTTCAAAGGATCCAACACCCTCTTTTGGCTTCTGAGGCCCACCTACACACATGTACCTGCAAACACATACATTTTAAGTTAACATAGAATCCATTGCCTAACGGATCCTGGGGAGGGAGTAGACGATGGTGATATTTCCTGTCATGCACAACATAGCTGTCAGCGAAGGGTGTCTCCGCCACCTGGAGTCAGTCTTACTCAACACAGTCATAGCACGTGTCCTTCTAACACACATGGATTCTGCCATGTAGCACTGGGCGCCCCCTCTCCCATGGGTATTCCCTATTCTGTGGGTGCCTTCTCTGCTCCTTCACTTTTCCAAGCGTGTGAGCTTAACAAGCAGGAGGTGTATTGTCTCATGCATTGTGTTCTGAGCATAGGAGCCACCCAGCCAGGATGAGTGAGGGCAGCCTGTCTTTGCTTGAGCACTCACCTGTCAGGGTCGCTTCAGGTTGGCTGATGCCCTGTTCTGCCGTGGTGAAGCTTCTTTTTCTCATGAGTGAGAAGGGAGGAAAACAAAATTCCCTGAGCCATTGAAGTGCCCTTTACGTGCACTGGCTTCCCTCTAGCTGGGAAGACAGGCAGGTGAATTAAATGCAGAAGAGAGAAGATCCCCACAGGAAGTAATTGCTTCTTGTATGTGACAGACACTTAGTAAAAGTCCCTGGTATCAGCTGTCCAGGCACCAATCCTTCTATCAGAGGCTTGGGTGCACTTGCTATACCCCTGGCCATCCACACTTTAAAACATCTTGTAACCCCCGTTTCACCCATCCTTAGCTCTTCAGTGTCTCACTTCCTGTCACTGCTACTTCATCTCTGACTGCTATTCACTGGAGGAGACACTAGATCCTCAAGGAGCACCCATGACTGGAAAAACACACACACACAAAGTTAACAACTCAGAGAAAGTTCAGTCAGCAAGCTTTCAGGGAAAGCTGGGAACTTTGAAGGCTATGTAGAAGTTGTGGCACAGAAATCTCTGGAAGGCTGTTGGCTCTCGGTGGGAGAGCTAGACAGCTTACATGGGGTTGACGTGGATGGGCACGCCAGCAGTTTGGAAAGGAAGCGTTATGAAAAACCAGAGAAAGTAGCTCAAACTAGAACATTCTGCTGTCTCTGTCTCTCACCATCTCTCAGATCACCTCATTAAACTTGACTTTTGGCATCTTTAATTTGTGAGCCTATGTCAGAGAGAATTCTGAGAAATGTGGTTTCTAGCATGGTCCAGCTTGGATTTACTAGTCTGGGGAGTGACCAAAAATGCCAGTGCCAAGAACTTAACCCTCCATCCCACACTGCTCAAATTGCCTAGCAAGTATTCAGATTTGTCTCTTGTTGACATTTTGAGAGCCAAGCAGTGTTGAACAAAGAGGAAATAGATCTGGTGCCTGAGTTTCATCATTTTCCTTCTGTGAGGTTAAAAATCAGTCATGTCTTTTACTATAAAGCAGACTTCCCCACTCCTTAGCTCTTAGCAGAGGAAAGGGATTGATTATCTGATTCTCAAATCATTTGACCCAGATATTTTGTTTCTTTCCTTTAGCATTGAATGAGTGGAGTGAAATTCAGGTTTATCTAGATATAATATCATAAAAAGAAAAAGCCAGTCATGGTGGCACACGCCTTTAATCCCAGCACTCGGGAAGCAGAGGCAGAGACATCGCTGAGTTTGGGGCCAACATTGCCTGCAAAGCAAACTTTAGGCCAGCCAGGGTTACATAGTAAGACTCCACTCCTGTACCTCAAAGAAAGGAATAGAGATAGAAAAGACACTAAATTTTGCTACTACTTAGTGAAATAGAAATGAACTCTTGAGATAGTGGTGTATATTGCAGGTGAGCCATGAAAGCTTCAGGTTCTTTGAAGGGCTGAATAGCTCATAGGAAGCTTGAAGTCTTCCAAGACTATGAGACAAAATCTTCTGGAAGTACAGTGGTAATCTCACTAACAACTGGAAAGCACTTGAACTTGTTTACAGTGGTACCCATGTGAGATCAGTTACTAATCCTTTTGACTATATGCCAACAATAGCAAACTTTAAAAAAATGGTTTATTAAATTTATTTTTGTCCTATGGAATACAGATGTTGTAGAACAATACATCCCACTATGCCTAAATCTTTTTACAAAGTTTTCAATACCCTGTAAACATAAAAATACACATTAAATAAATCAAATTTAGTCTTATCCTAACAATATCAAGCATAAAGACATTTGTAATTAAAATAAGCTTGAAGAAGAGGGCTTAGAAGCATTGCTAAAGGCAGACCATAATTCTTTCATTTTGTTTCCTGAGTTTTTGGCAAGTGATTTTACAGGCGAAGAAGTAAGGAATGAAGTAGCGTTCTTTAAAACTCTCAAAAGTTCATATACGACTCTAAATTAAATGCAGACCTGTTAACTATTACTTTTGCTTTCAGATATTAAATGCAGCAGAGAATTTAAATCTTATAATTAAATGTTTAGGAAGAGCACATCCTTTGCTCCCCACGTGTTTTTCATCACTGCCTTTTGAAGAATCTGTTTGTGCTTTTAACTGTTGGAAGAAATTCTGTCTCTTGGCCTTTGGTTTACAGTGGGAACTGGTATCACCCAGGGTTCATATAATTCCTACAAAGACCCCTTGAATATTTCAAGTCTTCAGGTTTTGGGTTTGGGGGGGCTGGTTTTGTTTGTTTGTTTTGAGACTGGGTCTCACTATGTAGCTCTGGCTATCCTGGAACTCATTAAGTAGACCAGGCTGCCTATACACTCCACCCCAACCTCTACACTTAAGTACTAGGATTAAAGGTACACACCACCAGACCCAGTGCAAGAGCTCATTTATATCCATAGTGGGTCTAAATGGTAAACTGCTACCTGGACATAACCAGGCTTTTCTCTTGATGTTGGTTGCAGATGGGGTGACTGGTTTGAAGGAGCTGGCGTTCCTTAGGGATCTGGCTGAACAGAACTCTGGGAAGTATGGCATCCCAGACCGGACAGCCTTGCCTGTGATTAAGGGCAGCATGATGGTGCTGAACCAGCTGAGCAACCTGGAGACCACGGTTGGCAGGTTCTACACCAACCTTCCCAACCGGATGATTGATGAGGCTGTCTTCAGCCTCCCCTTCTCTGATGAGATGGGAGATGGTAAGTATGGAGAAAATGTCCTTCTGTAAAAGAGGAAATGAGCAAAGAGAAGAGGTGTACCCTTCCTGCTCCAGTCCCTCAGATACATATGCTTACCACCTAATCTCTGCTCTAAAGCATAAACCCAGTGTTGCTTCCTCCTTGCTCGAGCCTCAAAAGATGTAATAATACAGTTTCCAATGCAGTTAGTCAAGCAGCACTGAAGGGAAGCTTTGCATCACAGTCCACAGGGAAACACGAAGGTTTGCCACCAGCTCTGTTCTTAGATCCCACACTTCTAACGACCTTGTCCTTGGTGTATTTCATCTCAGTTATTCTCCATTTGGTCATCTGCCAAAAGGGATAATAAAATCTGTGCTTTTTTTTTTTTAGCATTAATTCACACACATATATAAATGTATACAGATTAAGATGGATACCAACATACCTAGAGCATTGTCGGCATCCACAATTCTTGGTTTGGAAATCCACTCTTTGTGGACATCTTTAAGAGTGTCCAGATTGAGTCAGAGATGGCTCAGTGGTTAAGAGCACTGTCTGCTCTTCCAAATGGACCTGGGTTCAATTCCCAGCACTGACATGGCAGCTCACAAGTAATTTCAGTTCCAGAGAATCAGGCACCCTCACATACACACATACAAGAAAACAGAACACCCACTGTAAACAAAGAAACAAAGAAAAACAACCAAGTCAACAAATAAAAACAGTGTCCAAATCCCTCTGTAGAAAAGATTTCAGGTAGGTCCCAGAGTGTGCACACACCACCAGTTACAGGAAATTACAACCAGATAGAGAAACGCACATCATTTTTATGTTTTGAGGTTACTTACAGGCCCCAGATTGCAGGGTGGTGTGAGATCAGAGATTTCCTTGTCTGGGCTTCTTGTATCCATCAAGGCAGGCACAAGTTTCCTGCCTTACGGTGGAGGCGGAGTCTGGTACCCAGGTGGAGTCTTAGAGCCACGCCCTCCCTGCCCCACGCCCTTCTTCCCCTGTACAGTTTCCTCTGGGGTGCCTTTCTCTTTCCCTAATTTCCCTGTTGTTTCGTGTGGCTAAGCAGGATCTATATATTCTGAAAATCCGCTTTTTTAAAGAAGGAGTAAGAAAGGTACCGGCGATAGTGCGGCTGACAAAGCCTACGACGTTCACTGTCTGGCCCTCCACACGCAAGGGGAGAGCAGGGGCCGGCGGAACTGGAGCGTCCACGGTTTGAAAGGCATCCCTATGCAAATTTAGTTTTCCTTCAGCCGCTCAGAGTTGTGTCCCCCACTCTGTCTTCAGGGTTTTTGAAAAGATTGATTTGTTAACGAGCTTTATTGGCCATACCTTTTACAGATCCCTTTCTCACAATCTCTTTTGGTCCAGCATCTGCTAAAAATCACTAAAGCAGTTTGGGTTTTGTTTGTTGTTGTTGTTTTGTTTCGCTCTCGTCAGTATTGGTGAGGGGTATCATGGGCAGTGCCACCTGTATAGCAGGAAAGTTGTACAACTGGAATGGAACTCAGATTTTCTGTCAGACCCCTTATCTAGCGCTTTTGTGACATACAGCTGAATTTCCCTTCTTTACTAAGTGTATTTGACACTGCAGTGTTTTCTATTGATTTGAAGTCTCCTGGTTTCCCTGGGGAAGTAGAGGGGAATCATCCCTGTTGAAATGGACTACAGTATCTGCTCTACCGAAGGACCCTCTTCCCTTCCTTTGTCCCACTCTGTACAGTATGCAAGCGCAAGTGGTCAGGACCTGGATCCCAGAAAACCTTTTCCAACAGGACCGGAGACCACTGTTATCAGCCCTAGAGCACAGCTCCAGCCTTTGCCTGGAGTTCCTGTGCTAATCTTTGATTCTGTTTTTAACCTGCAGGTTTGATAATGACTGTGAGTAAACCCTGTTACTTTGGAAACCTCCTCCTGGGAATCGTAGGTGTAGACGTGAATCTGGCTTACATTCTTGAAGATGTGACTTATTACCAAGACTCCTTGGCTTCCTATACTTTTCTGATAGATGACAAAGGTAATTTACAAAGAGTTAATCATCAGAAGTAACACTTGCACCAGCACAGTGACACAGACATGCCTGTAATTCTCACACACTCAGGGAGGCAGAAGGAGGCAGACCTCTGTGAGTTAAAGGCCAGGCTGATCTATAAAACAAGTTCAGGACAGCCAAGGCTACACAGAGAAACCCTGTCTCGGGGGTGGGGGAAAAAGAGAAAGAGAGAGAGAGAGAGAAAGAGAGAAAGAACACTTTCTTTTGCAACTTAAAGAAAAGAGTCTGTGGGTATTCTTGTACTAATAAATGAAGCGGGATAAAGATAGTTCTCGGAAAACTTATGTCACCGAGACTACTCTGGCAGTGGAAATGTATCATAGAGCTGGCCGAGTGAATTCACAAACCATGAGGTCACGCTTGCCAGGTTGTGAGGTTGTAGGTTTTTATAACATCAAGAAGTTAAACATGGGGTGAATAACGCATAGAATGGGGTTTACGTGGCTTTTTGTTAGTATTCTCATCTTTAGATTCCCTGGCAGGAGGGTTTATATACAGCAGATTAGAAAGTTTAATAAAATGAAAACCAGAAAAACAAATACCACCTAAGTAGCCTCAATTAGACAGATGTTCAGTAATCTACGATCTCTTTCAACGCCTCAGGAGTTTTATGTGAGCACACATAAAATAGGGTGAGTTTTATTGGACTGCTAAGGTACATACACAGGCTTTGAGCACTGGGCAGCCATCCCAGACGCTCCACAGTTCCAGCGATGGATGTGTTTGTTAGCATCCTACATCTTCCTTATAACGTGTCTTGTTCTGTGATTTCAGGGTATACACTTATGCATCCGTCCCTCACCAGGCCATACTTACTATCAGAACCTCCCCTTCACACCGACATCATACATTATGAAAATATTCCCAAGTTTGAATTGGTTCGGCAAAATATCCTAAGGTAAGAATTCGTGAGGGTCGCAGTATTTCGTATTTTCTGAGATGGGGACCCGTTGAGGGCCACAATGAGTGTTTGCCATAGGATATAAGTATAGAAATCATGTCCCTGTTACCAAAGATTTTCTGACTATCTTTTTCTTAGTAGGAGCCAAGGGCCAGGGAATTGGCTCAGTAGGTAAAGGTGCTCGCAATGCAGGTTTGGCAACCCAACATGGATCCCAGAAACCACATAAAAGTAGACTGAAAGACGCCATTCCCCAGAGTAGTCCTCCTACCATGGCATCCACACCTCTACCCCTTCACATTCACCAGTGCACACACATGCTGTGAGCACATACACAAGAACAGTAAATAAAATTAAGTTATACAACAAGAATTTAAAGAAGGCCAGCCAGGATTCTTGAGGTAACAGGAGTTGTCTCAAAATTGTGTAGAGGCAATGCCTTGTCAATCAGATTTTATGTTGACATTGAGTTTAATTGTAACTGAGGTACATGTTAGCTCGTGTCTAGAAAGTGCTAGAGCAAACTGAAATGTCTTAGCAAAATAAAAGGTTTAGATGAGGGATCCATAAATAGCTTGTCCGCGTAATGTCCGACGGCACAGTTTATGCAGCGTTCTCTCTTAAAATAAAAACAGATTGGATGTTTTCCCACTGTGATATGTGATTTTGGCAGACGGTAACCTATGGAGAACGTCTCCGTGCTCATTGGTTGAAAATTAATAAGTGAGTGATTTGAGACAAGTCAGTCTCTGGAAAGAATTAGTGTTGGGGGTCAGGGTAGAGACGGGGTGGGAGGGGGGCCGGTGGCTCCAAACGCAGAGTTGACATAATGCTGTTACAAAACTGAAAAATAATCTCACATCATGTCTTTCACAAGTGATGGGTTCCAAGGCTGTTCAGAAGCAGGAGGTGGCCAGTGACCCACAGCTTCTTCCTTGCCTTTAATTAAAAGTACTTAATTTTCTCTCTTGCCTGAGGCATTGAACTCTGCTTCTCCACACAGCCTCCCTTTAGGCAGCCAGATTATCACGGTCCCTGTGAACTCGTCTCTGTCGTGGCATATCAACAAGCTGAGGGAGACTGGGAAGGAGGCTTACAACGTGAGCTACGCCTGGAAGGTGGTGAGTGGGAGGAAGCGGTTCGGGTGTGACGGGCCGTGCAGTCCAGGTCGGCCTCTTCTGACAGGAACTCTGGCCAACTCGGGTCAGACCATGTGACTAACCAGATTTAGAGTGACTGGGAAAGAAGACATTCCACAGATGGTTTACATCTTATTTTTCTTTCTTGTTTATAAAGCCAGTAATTGTTCATGACAAAGAGATCAAATATAAAAGGATATAAAGGGAGAAAAAAAATAGATCCTCTCCTTCCTGCCTTTGACCCATTTCCTCTTATCACCACTTCAGTCGGTTTTCAGAATTTTTTTTCTGCACAGACAAGTCTCTGTGTGTACACATGCATGAGCAACATTAGTGCCTGTATGAATTTATGTAGATAGAGCAAAGCTCTTTAGATGATTTTCTTTTATTACAGTTACTTATTTCTACATTCGTGGGCACATGGGGCCAAAGGGCAGCTTGTAGAGTTGGTTCTTTTTCCACCAGGATAGACCTTGGGCATCACAGCTGGCAGGAAGCACTTTCACCTGCTGAGCCATCTGCAGGATGTCCCCGCCACCCCTCACCCCCACCCACACCATTTAAATATAGATCATTCCCAGGAGTTTGTTTGGTCTTGTCTTTTTATTGTTGTTATTCTACAATTTAAACTTAGATAGTAGTAAATAGTTTAAAAAGAAGATATAAAAACATAAATGTCCTCTCTGAGATGCTTCAAGGACATGAGGCCTTAGGTTAGAGTGTGGAGTATTTATCCTCTGCACAAATGGATTGATAGCATAGCCATGACTAGGGCACACACGGGTGCTTTCTCCTACTAGCCCCTGTCAAAAGAAGAAAGATTCATTTTTATCCCCAAGTTTTAACTACTGAACTTAAAAATGCAGACAAGACAGGCTTGATGCAGTCAAAGCCCAGGGTAATCAAAGGTACACGGCTGATGCAAATATAACATAACATACTGTTTTTAGTAAGTATTTGTGTAAGGAGAACTGTAGATCCTAAAATAATGATTCAAGTTATGGTATAGTGAACACCATCTGGTATAACTGAGTTCTTCCCTCATATACTGCAGTTGGTAGCCTGTGCTACCTGTTTGTGTGGCCAACAGACTTTTTTTACCCCTGTGGTACCAGGAACTGTGATTACTTTGTTGCATCAGGACCACTCTTATTTGTAGTGGGTCAGTCATTGGCTTGTGATTCTTGGGAAGACATTTTTCTTCCCGAATTTTGTTCAAATACCCATTCCTAGGAGAAAGCAGATCCGAAAGTACACAGAGTCTAGTGCACCAGACTGAACTATAGCACCTACCTATCCTGGACAGAAATGCTAACCCAGGTAGACTGGGCAAGACTGCCATGGAATTTGTGCTTCCTGAGAGTTTAATCATCTCCAGCCTGGGGAGGAGACTGTTAGGGACAAAATAAATATGCTGCATTCTGTAATAGCTGCCCCTGAGCCCTTCTCTTAGTGAGGGTTCACAGTTGATTAAGAACACTTCTATGACACCAATGATGCTTTTCTCACCCCTCTTGAGGCTGGAAGATGTACCTAGGGCCAAGGGCAAACTAGTCAATCACTCTATCACTGCACCATACCCCAGGTTCCTCTTGTGCATTTTAAGCCAGAGTAGAAATAAACACTGTACTCTGTCTGTATTGTCACACACACACACACATACACACGCACGCATGCACGCGCGTGCGCTTTTGTCCATTAACCTATCTGCGCATGACAGACAAAGCAGGGTCACAGATTCCAAGGGACTCCTTTTCTGTTCTCTCATTAGCTGTAGGATATTGTTACACACAAATTCCCTGCCACAAGAAAGGAAAACAGAAAATATCTTCTTTAGTCCTTTTATCCTTCATGCATTCATCCAGCGTCACATGAGCGCCTTCCCAGTGAGAAGACAAAGACATCAGAAAAGAATATATGCAATGGAACCTTCATTTTCTGTGTTAGAATTCATTGCTGATTGATTGGTTGATTGATTTTTACAGGTACAGGACACTTCCTTCATTCTGTGTATTGTGGTGATACAACCGGAAATACCTGTCAAACAACTGAAAAACCTCAACACTGTGCCCAGTAGCAAGCTGCTGTACCACCGGCTAGATCTTCTGGGACAGCCAAGTGCTTGCCTCCACTTCAAGCAGCTGGCGACTCTAGGTAAAGCCCGTTGGCACCTCAGCTTCCTGCATGATCTTACTCATGAACACTGTAAGAGTTCATCATACACATCTGTTTGAATCCTGCTCCCTGCCCAGCCCCCAAGCAGTAAATGTTTGCAGTTCTAGAAAATGTGATGCAGTCAGGTATGATGGTTCATACCCTCAGTAGGATAGTAATTAGGCAGTGGGCAGACAGGTCATTGTGGTCTGAAGGCCAGCATGAACTACATATTGAGTTTTCAGACAGCCTGGGCTATTGAGTGAGAACCTAATAACAACAACAAAATATACTCCACCATGCAATAGCTCAACAGAGCTTCAAACGATAACTTAGTAACCTTTTCAACTGTTCCTTCCCTACTTCCCTTCCCACCATACCTTCTTCTCCCCCCATACTCACCAGGATCTGGTTACTACTGTTCTAGTCTTAACTTCAACATTTAGATTCCACTTGAATGAGATCATGCCATATTTTTCCCTCTCTGCACGGCTTATTTCATTTAACACAATGATCTCCAGTTTCATACAGGGTTTCACTAGCTCATAGCTGCATAGTATTATATTATATTTCTGTACCACATTTTCTTTACCATTATAACCCTAGTTTTAATTTCTTGAGGACGCTCAGTACTGGCTTTCTGTGCTAACTTACATTATGACTAATGATACACAAGGCTTCCCTTCTTTTCCACATCTTCATCAAAAAGTGCTGTCTTTAGTCCTTGGATAAGAGCCATTCTAGCTGGGGGTCAAGGATACTGCATGCTGGTTTTGGTCTGCAATCCCCTGATGTTTAGACATAGCGATTGGTCTGTATATATACCCATTGGCCAAGCTGATCTTTTGAGTCATACACACTTGCTTGGCCACACTCATGTGTACCAGGTACACGAAGGCCTTTACAGCCTATGAAGTCAGTACACTGCAGGATACCCACTGTTTATTTAAACATCTACCTTCTTTTTCCCTGTTGAAAATATTTAGGATTCAAAAAAGTTAATGAGGACTGGAGAGATGGCTCAGTGGGTAAGAGCACTGTCTGCTCTTCCAGAGGTCCTGAGTTTAATTCCCAGCAACCACATGGTGGCTCACAACCATCTATATTGGAATCTGATGGCCTCTTCTGGCATGCTGATGTACATGAGTGCAGACAGGGCATTCATGTACGTAAAATAAGTTTAAAAAAAAAAAGTTAATGCTTACTACTACACAGTTAGTAAACCGAGCAGAAGGACACAGGTTGGAAGAAGATCAAGGATAGAGTCTCCATTTTCTGGGTTCCAAATGTGAACAATGGAACTTGAGTTCCACCTCTAAATTCCTTTCTAGAAAATTCTTTCTGGATGTGAGACCAAAAGGCCAGGCTAAGCTAAGTGATTGTTCCTGTGGCACACTTCAAAAATGTCAACAATTTAGAGAGAGCCTGTGATATTAATCAAAGCAAGCTGCCTCTTACATTTGTTTGTTTGTTTTGATTTGGGCTTTGGAGTTTATGTTCTATGTTTTATATGAAAGAGAACATAATTTTTCACATTTTAATGAAATGCTTTATTGAAAAGCTAATGTAAGACTTTTAAGTTCATGGCCAACAAGTTGCACGCTGCTGCTGACAGAGATGAGGCACTGCCCTGAGATTGGGGGTGGGATGTGTTCTAGTCCATGATGAGAAAGAAGCAACAGCCTAAACATTTAAATTTCATGTGCTTACTTTCTCATAGCTACACTTTGCAACTTGGTAACTATTGGCTGCCTCTAGCTGTTGAGCACTTGAACTTCAAAATCAAGATGTATGGAAAGTATGATATGCATGCTATTTTTTATAGTAATTACACATTGAAATGATCATATTTTTAATATACCAGAAGTGTATTGTCAAAATTCATTTAATTATTTTCTTTTGCTTTTCTGGCTATCAGAAAATTTAACTTGCATTTAGATGACATTGAATTACCACTGGACAACGTCGCTCACAAGTATACTCAAACAATGTAACACTTTTCAACTCAAACACACAGTCAGATTGATTGATCACAGGTCACACAGGCAGACCTTGGGCCAATGCCTACTTTTCCAGGGATTCCTTCCCACTATACCACCCATGCTCACATGAGTGGTGTGACCCTGGACAATGTGGAGGGCTCCTCAGGGGCAGTCTTGTTTCAATTAGCAGTGGAAGCTACACAGGACCATTAACATGTAACAGAAAAGGAATGGGAAACATAAGAAATAAGCAGTTTAAAAGTACATTCCTAGGCAGTTGGCCTGTTTGTGTTTTGTATGTTTTGTGTACATATGTATGTTTAAGTGTACAGGCTTGTATGTCTACTTCCTAGACACAGAGCTTGGTGTTTGATCTGGTACTGCTTTCTGTCTGTTGTCTCAGAGCTTAGCGGATGCAAGACAAGGACTCTACTTCTAGAGTTTGGCTTGGTTTGATTTGTTTGTTGGTTTCTTTGTCTACCACATAAAAGCTCATCAGGTCACACAGAAGCGTCATGTGCCAGAGACATCAAAAGGATATATATATATATATATATATATATATATATATATAGGCATTAATGAGATAAGATGGTGTCATAAAATACCTTCATGTGATATGAGCAGTGCTTCATGACACATTTTAAAATACAGTAAGGCCTGGAGTGGTGGTGCTTTTACACACTCAGGAAGCAGAAGCAAGCAAACATCTGTGTCTAGCCTGGTCTACAAAGAGAGTTCCAGGCCAAGCAAGGCTGCACAGTGAGACCTGTTTCCAAAGAAATAGAATTAAAGAAAAATATGGTTAAGGTTGAACTACAGACTCTTTTAAACAGAAAATTTGATTTCATACTGTGATTGATTGTAAGGATTTTGTCTCAAAGAGGAAACTAGTTTTCGTGTTAGAAATAATACTTAGGGATGTACACAGGGGATATTCTCTGTAAGCTTTGTTTATGCCGCATTTGCCCGCCACCTGTGATAATAACTTTTTTTAATTTGGTTTTTCCATTGATGTCAACATTTCATGTTTCTTCTTCCTGAATGACAGCATTGATGTGCATATGAACAGGTATCCCTGAGCGCCCGCTGTAATGCACCTTTCGGGCTTCCTCTAGAGAGCTGGGGGGGGGGGGGAGGCTACTTTCCCCTCTTGGCAAATGTTTGCCCAACATCTCGTGGCCAGGAAACGGTGGAGCCCCGATTCTGTCCAGCCAGGCCTCATGTTTGTGCCACACATGCCTTGCTAACAAACGCAGAGCTTGCATATCTAAGATACTCATGATTTCTGCATCTAGCATCTGAGCCTCTTCGGGCACCTCCCCATCCTGATTTACTCATAGGACCATAAGCTCCCTGAAGGGAGAGAATGTGGCTTTTTTTTTTTTTCATTCCCTTTTTCTTTGCTCTCATTCTCAAGCTCTTTGTGTCCTTGTGGAAGACATTAAGCCACCGTAGCAGACATGTTGGCAGAGCCTAAGTGGTGCTTTTGTTTGGTGTGTTCTGAGGACTGCTTTGTTGGGGTCTCTTTCAGAGAGTCCGACAGTCATGCTGTCTGCTGGCAGCTTTTCCTCCCCCTACGAGCACCTCAGCCAGCCAGAGACCAAGCGCATGGTGGAGCACTACACGGCCTATCTCAGTGACAACACTCGCCTCATCGCTAACCCAGGGCTCAAGGTAAGTACTGGCACAGGCCACCTCTCTGGGGACCCTTTCCACAGGCCCAGGAGCAGGTGCTGGCCATGTACCTTTGAAATATCAAACCCTACTTCCATTTGTACCTATAGAGCCAGGAGCCAAAAAGGCAGTGTGTGTGACCTGGGGCAGATGGGTCAGCTGTGACCCTTTTGATGGATTAAGAAGCCCAGTGAGCCACATGGAGAATCTACTACAGGTCTCATACACACTGGGGGTTTCCAAGCAGGGGTGTGATAAAGAGCGCAGAGATTTAGTTACCGCTCCATTTTTTTTCCCCATGGAAAAGAAGTAATCTGCTGTCCATTAAGATAAATATGATAGTCAAGCAGTAAAGAGGGAGAGGGCTCCGTGTGTCTAATGATTCACCACAGGAATTTTCTTAAACCAAGACAGGCTAGCTAGGTGAACAGCTGAATAGCCACACCTCCCATGACTGTGCTCTGTGAGTTTTTGTTTTCACCGAGTTTGGCCACATCCATCTGCTGTGGAAAGGTTTCCAAGAAGTAACTGGGTTTGGCTTCTCTGCAAGAGAGCCTTGGGGAGCTGTGCCAGCGGCCCACACTCTTTTCATGTGAGTTTTGTTTTTGTTTTTTAAAAAAAGGGGGCCCCTGCAATGTCTTCCTTTCTTTCTTAGTTCTCTGTCAGAAATGAAGTAATGGCGACCAGCCACGTCACAGATGAATGGATGACACAGATGGAAATGAGCAGCCTGAACACGTACATTGTCCGCCGTTACATAGCAACGCCCAATGGCGTCCTCAGAATTTATCCCGGTTCTCTGATGGACAAAGCATTTGATCCCACTCGGAGGCAGTGGTGAGTCTCGGGGGGCTTCAGTTCCCAGTTCCTCCTAGGCCTGGAGAGACATGATGAGTACGTATAATAATAACGTGACATTAGGCCCTCATAACAGAAACACTTATTTTAAAAAATAATCTCAGATTGTGGGTTATTTTTGCCTGACTCTATTGAAATTTTGAGACTGAAATGCTTTATATGTGTCCATTTTAACCTCTTAGGGCTTACTTGATTCCACCTCATGCCTGGAAGGTCATCTTGAATTAAATACTTTATTTTACTCCATGGAATTATGGCATCAAGTTGCACAGCTCACGGATGACCGATGGGAAATGAACACATACCACATATCAATTGCGGAATAGTCTTTTACTTCTGGGCTTTATTTTCACACCATCGCCGGCCAGGCATAGTAGCAAGGAGGCGGCATGAGCCAAGAGCAGAATTCCTTATCCTGCGTTGGGTAGCATCGGACTCACTCAGGGGTCAGCTCTTCGTGACTGCCCCATACCTGTCATAATCCCGGATGATTTCTTTGTGCTTATTTGTTTCTCTTCCTTCCTTGGTCCTTTTCTACTTTACCCTCTGAATCAGCTGAAGTACAGGTGTCAGTAAAAGCTCAGAGTCCAGTATATTAGAACAGAAAAATCTCACTTCCTCATCTCTATCTCGGTGCTATTGTTAGACATAAAAGGTGAGAATCTGGGTGGAACTGCAGCTCAGTGATAGAGCACTTGCCTAGCATGGGTAAGCCGTGAGTTCAAACCCCAGCTCCACCAAAAGAA
>CM053754.1:30938998-30950163 GCA_028658305.1 Pachyuromys duprasi | reverse complement strand
GGCACCGGGCATGTCCATGGTGCACGTACAAACAAGCAGGCAAAAAGCTCACATATAAAACCTTTTTTTTTTTTTTTATTTAAGGAAGATTCATTTTTAGCACAATATCAGCACAGCTTATAATAAGTGTTTTAGAGCTACAAACCCACTGTTTGCAGTTTTAGTGTCCCTTGAAACTTACAGTCATTTATGCCTAAAAATTGCATGACTTTTCTTGGGTCTAGGTATCTCCATGCAGTGGCCAATCCAGGGCTGATTTCCTTGACTGGTCCTTACCTAGATGTTGGAGGAGCTGGCTATGTTGTGACAATCAGTCACACAATCCATTCATCCAGGTACTTACTTTAATTAATTTTTAGTCACTTGAAACCGTTCCAATTACACTTACTGGTTTCTTTCATGTGTGTTTGTGAGCAGGTATGTGTGCATGTGTAGAGGGGAAGAGACAACTTGCAGAAAGGGACTGGTTCCCCTCTACCATTTGGGGCACAGGGATCGGGTCATCAGGTTTGGTGGCAATCACCTTAGCTCACTGAGCCACCTCACCAGTCCTTTCCAGTCACTATCTAAATCCATTGAGAGTTGGTTCTCACATAAAAACCAGGGTAGAGGGCTGGTGATGTGGCTGAGTGGTTGGGACCCCTTGACAGCTCTTCCAGACGACTCTGGTTCAAATCCCAGTACCCACACAGCAGCTCGCAAGCATTTGTAACTCCGAGATCTGACGCTCTCACACTCATACATGCAGGCAAAACACCAATGCATATAAAATAAAGGTAAATACATAAAAATAAATAAAAAAATAACTCAGGGGTGAACGTAGCAGCCTCTAGTAATTCCAGTACTCAAGGGATGAAAAACAGGGTGTCCCTGGGGTAAGTTGGCTAAGTAGGCTGACTAAATAAATGCATAAGTACTAGGTCCAATGGGAGGGCCTGCTTCAGTAAATCGAGTGGAGAGGGACTGAGGAAAACAGTCATTATCCACCTCAGACCTCCCTGCAGAAGGCTCGGGTGGGCTGCACACATACCTCACACACAGGCACATGCAAGAAGGAAAAGAAACAGCAGCAGGATCATGACCACTTTTATTGTTCGAATTATTGCTTTGTTTTCAAGCAAAGGAGCATTTTTTTTTCTCTCTAAATGAGGAACGGTATGCCAGGGCATCAAAGACTTCTATTGTATCTGACTCTTTAAAATTATATCAATTGTTTGCTTTGGTTTTCTGTTTTGTGTTCTTGAAAGCATCTCTTAAAAATAAGAGCTTTTTGAAAAAAAGAAAACAATGTTGCCAGAATGCTGGTTAGTGTCAGTACTGCTGAATGTATATTATTAGAACGTATTGTTTTCTACAACTTAGAGTCCTGAATGCCACAAACATCCGGGAAAGCTTGGATGGGAAGGCACCTTGCTTTAATCCCTTCATTATACAAATGCCTATTTTCTCAAAGCAACCAAGGAAGACCATCTTTTAAATGATACCTGGCATAAGGCCTTGCCATATAGAGGAAGCAGATTCTCCTCTTTGCTGGTGCTCATTATTCATTAGATGACCGATCCTAGTTAGAATTCCCCTGATATCAGTTCACTGAGACAATAATTGGAAAGCAGAACTCAGGAGGTCCTGAGTTCAATTCCCAGCAACCACATGGTGGGTCACAACCATCTATACTGGAATCTGATGCCCTCTTCTGGCGTGTAGGCACACATGCAGATAGAGCACTCATACATTAATTAAATAAATAAAATCTTATTTAAAAAAAAAGAAGTGACACCTGGGAAAATGCTCAGCACTAAACTTGACAGTGCCAAGTGATAAGTAAATAGCAGTTATTTTATTATCGTGCAGTTCAGGCTTTGAACTTGGGCATTTGAATTGGTCAGAAGAAAGAGCTGATTTGGATAACTCCAGTTATTTGAAGCCCAACCACTCACCCTTGGTATCAAATGTGCTTTGTTGAAGAGGTAGAGGAGGGCTTTCTAACTCAGCGCTCACCA
Source organism: Pachyuromys duprasi (assembly GCA_028658305.1). NCBI lineage: Eukaryota > Metazoa > Chordata > Mammalia > Rodentia > Muridae > Pachyuromys > Pachyuromys duprasi. The sequence continues at coordinate 30,948,163 of CM053754.1, read as the reverse complement.
GTCACTCATGGGAGCTCTGTCCCAGTCTCCAGCAAGCGTTTCTAGTGGCCGACAATCTAGCCAGCCGGGCATTCTTACTGTATGATAATACTATGGGAGATAAAGGGCCGGGTCACATGATCTCAACAATGGAAATCACATACACGTATTACCATTGGCTAGATAGCTATATGAAATTCTTTGAGTTGCTATGGTAACAGTACGCCTATCTGCAATTCAGGTAAAATACAGGTCTAGGCTTACATGGGCAAGATGCAAGCTATTAACTTCAGCATCTACTGAGTCTGCTCGGGCAGATAGCTGCCCTTCAGAGGACATTTAGAAATAAAAGGAGCGCATCCCAAAATACCTGAGCAGTACTCTTCAGTGAAGCTAATACATAGTATTTTAGAAAAGAGCCAGTCATGGGTACTGCTGTGGATGCAGGGAAAAGGTGATATTTAAGTCTCTTAACCATTAAGCTAATTTTTTCCTTCATAAAATACGAGCTACAATTCTTCCCTAGCTTCTTCCACAGAAATTAAATAAATTAAAGCTACTTAGAGCCAAGTCCTTTTCTCTTTCCTCCTACTTTTCCACAAGACTCCCTACTTCTCATCCAGTGTTTGGCTGTGAGTCTCAGCATCTGTTTTGAGGGGCTGCTGGGTAGAGCCTCTCAGAGGAGAACCCTGGCAGGCCCCTGTCTGCATACTTATCAGAGTATTGTTCATAGTGTCAGGAGTTGGCACTCTCCAATAGGGTGGGTCATGGGTTGGGCATTCCCCCAATCGCTGCTGAATCTGCTCTGTCTTTATCCATGCACCCCTTGTAGGCAGGGTAAAATTTGGGAGCTGACAGGAGCTCCACAAGAAAGCCAACAGAGCCAACTAACTAGGGCCCAGAGGGGCTTGTGGAGACTAAAGCGCCAATCAAGAAACATGCATGGTGGGCAGCTTAGGCCTCATGTGGGTCCACTAGTAAGGGAAGTGGGAACTGCATTGGACATGGACCCACTTGCCAGCCTTTTTATCGCTTCCGCTTGGCAGGACTGCCTTGCCAGGCCACAGGGGAAGAGGGCACGCTTAGTCCTGGTGCAACTTGATGAGCTGGGGTGCGTGGGAAAGGGAGCGCTTCTTTTCTGAAGAAAAAAAAAAGAGGGGAAGGAGGAGAGAATAAAGGGTGGGAATGGGAGGAGAAGAGGGATGGGCTACAACCAGGATATAAAGTAAATAAAACTAAAATGAAATGAAACTGCTTGCAGCCCTGCAGATCTGACTTCAAGGCTAAAACTCTATGCTTTTGGAATTAGACAGCGAGTTTCTGTCCAGGTATACACTAATCACTCCTTGATGTTAGCCAAATGCCTCATTCTTCCAAGCTGCAGTGTTCTTACATTGATAGAGCCTCCAAAAATGACCACAAAGGGGGCTAGAGAGAAGGCTCCGCAGTGAGAGGCCCCAGTTTGGCTCCTAGCACCCATGCCAGGGGGTGCAATCTCCTTTTCTCACCCCTAGGGCACCAGCGGTGTACCCGGTACACATATATAACACACACGGACACACATACACCGAAAATAAAAATAAAGATTACTGTGAGAGAGGGCTGGGAGGCCGCTCAGGTGAGCACGTGCTTAGTGTGCAGTAGGGCTCCAGATTTCGACTCCAGCATAAGGTCACGTTCTTTCTTTTGGTATTTTCTTGGTTATCAGGCAGGTAGATGATAATAGCCGTTGGGCTCTTAAGAGTCCATGTTGGGCAAGCCCTGCTGTTTTTCTCTTAGTTGTTCGGCTTCTCACATGTTTACCGCATGTCAGCAAGGCAGCTTGCTAAACGCCATGGCCACTATCTCATTTAATTTCAGCAGCAGGCTGATTTTTTTTTAAGGTGCTGCTATTTTCTCTGCTTTCAAACGAAAAACTAAAGCTTTAGAAAGGCCAGAGAGCATCCAGGAGCCACGTAAATAAAACCAGCTGTGCTAGGACTTGACCCCATGTCTACCAAAAGTAGCACCAGGCTTACTATCCAGCCTTACCTGCTGGGTCCTCTGGGAGTGATGATGCTATGGAGTAGAGGGTGTGCTGGTCTGCAGCACCGAAGACCCGGTCTTGAAGAGAAGTGCTCTGAGCAGAGTCCACGGTGGTGCTGCAGAAAGGAAACTGGAGAGTGTTCTTGATGAGTGTGTGGCCTTAGTGTGTTCACTCAGTCTCAGGCCTGCTTCCCTTCCAGCAAAACGAAGGAAGTAATGAATGGCAGCCACTCAGGTTTCTTTTCGAGAAGTTTGCTGTAGGGCTTATGCTTGTAAGAGCACCTGCTGCAAACCTGATGGCCTAAGTTTGATCGTTGGGGCCACGTGGCAGAAGGGAAGAGCTGACTCCTCCAAGTCATTATGCAAGCATGTACTCACATGTATCTATACACACACGCAAATACCCGCACTCATACATATACGCATGCATACATAATGTTTTTAAGTTTTGTTAAGTAGCCAGACCAGGAGTGCTATTTTTGCTAATAAAATAAAATAAAAAGCCCAACCAGTCTGAGGATGTCTCGGGGGAGCTGGTGGTTAGGGGTAGGTGGCCATATTCTATAACTGCTCAGGAAGCCTTGACTAAAGTCTTAATGTTTTGCCTCAAGCCATCTTCATGTCATGTTCAGTCATTCAGCAATTGCAGGCCAGGAAATGGGGAGGGTGTGTGTTTGTGACACCGTGTGTGCTTGCTCTTTCTCCCATTGGTCTTGTTCCCATGCAGTACACAGCTGTCTTCCGGGCACACTGTGGCCGTGATGGGCATCGACTTCACCCTGAGGTACTTCTACAAGGTGCTGATGGACCTCTTACCAGTTTGTAACCAAGATGGTGGCAACAAAATCAGGTAAGCCCTGGAGGACCACCACTTCCTGTCTGTTCCCAAAATAGGAACAAATCAGCATCATGTGGAGACCACATAGCTATGATCACTATAGAAAATAGAATCCATGGCCTGGGTGTCCCATTAAAACAGGTTTCTATTGTTGTCTTCGTCCTTTTTTCTTCTCTCTCTGTATATGTGTGCATGCGTGTGTGCGTGCACAGGTAGAAATCAGGGGACAACTTTAGGTGAATCTTTGAGACAAAGTCCCCATAATTTATGGCTGCAAACAGCAGGCTCCCCAGCCTATGAGCTTTCAAGGATTCTCATTACAGATATATGCCACTGCACTAAGCTTTCCATAGGTCTGGGCGATTGCAAGGCGAGTGAGTGTTTTACCCAGTGAGTGTCTCCCCAGCCCTTCTTTCCTTTTTGCAAAGGTGCATGCTGTTTATTATTTAGGCAGACACGCAGCCCATAGAAAGAGGAATAGCACAGGGCCCCAAAGCCTTGTTTCTCTAGGAGCTAGTGGTTAGAAGCTCCTCTCAACTTTGGTATTGGGAAGGCCAGAGGGCACTTTGTCTCAGCCAGCACTTTTGGTGTTAACTGAGTCATTAAGCCAATCTTTGTCAAATTTCAGCTGCTTAAACTGCACTTTTACACTTTACCAGAAAGAAGCTCACAGAATTTTGAGACTTTGCCTCCTGAATTTCAAAAGAAATATGCCTGATCAAAGCAAGGGCATTCCCTTGATTCAGTGCAGGCTGCTTTTAAAAATAGCTTCTTAGTTCAGTCTTGTGCTCCACGCTTCCTGTCACCGTTGAATTTCACATTGGTGCTTAATGGCCGCATCCTGGCCTCTGCTGTGACTAACGCTCAGGGGAAGAAAGCAGAACATAACCTTGATTAAAGTTATTCTAGCTCTTATAGTGTTCCCACAAGTATCATTTTATATGCACTCAGTGTTGTATCTGTAAATACGTATCTACTTCTTCAAAAAAAAGAAAAGAAAAGAAAAAGAGCATCCTCCTTTCTAATATCTTTGCAAAAGGTTTCATGTTCCTCACACTTCAGAGGACACAGCCACTATGACAGTGGTTCTCAACCTGTGGTTTGTGAACTCTTTGGGGATCAAGTGACCCTTTTCACAGGGGTCACCTAAGACCACCGGAAAACACAGATGTTTACATTATGATTTGTAACAGTAGCAAAATGACAGTTACGAAGCAGCAACAACAATAATTTTATGGCTGGGGGGTCACCACAACATGAGGAACTGTATTAAAGGGTTGCAGCATTAGGAAGGTTGAGAGCCACTGCTCTATGAACTGTACAGGTGACCACAGAGCTCTTAGCATAATCTGGAGGCCAGGTAGTCCATCAGGGAAATTTTCCTGACTTTATCCCCCGTGCCCCCCATAAGTCTAGATAAATGTGGTTTGTTTTAAGGCAGGTTATAGTCAAGTGTTCTTTGAAACCATTGCAGCCACTGATATGCATGACAGACATCACTTCTGTTGGTACAGGTGTTTCATAATGGAGGACAGAGGTTACCTGGTGGCACATCCAACCCTCGTTGATCCCAAAGGTCATGCACCTCTGGAGCAGCAACACATCACCCACAAGGTATTCATTGGCCAAGTGGGTCAGCTCCATTCTACAGTATCCGGGAGCATGTTAAGTGACACTTGTCTTCTGTCTTGTGGCTTTGTCAGGAGCCCCTCGTAGCAAACGATATCCTGAACCACCCCAACTTTGTGAAAAAGAACCTGTGTAACAGCTTCAGTGACCGGACAGTGCAGAGATCTTACAAGTTCAACACTAGCCTGGTGGTAAGCTACATGCGAGCACACCAGCTCCTTCGGGAGCTGTGAATGGAATAATGCCCGTGCCTGCTCCATTGCCTAGGAGTCACAGAACCTCAGGATCTAGAGGGACTTCAGTAAAACCTTCACTGTGGTAACTGTAGGGCAAAAGGCCAGGATAGGACGGGGATGGTCTGAAGGTCACAGGGTTGGCACTCTGGTTTGATTAATACCCCAACTCTATTAGTTATGGTTCCCTAGAGCGGTGGTTCTCAACTTGTGGGTTGTGACTCCTTTGGGTGTCAAATGACCTTTTCACAGGGGTCACATATCAGATATCTTGCCTAACATGTATTTACATCACAATTCACAACAATAGCAAAATTTCAGTTATGAAGTAGCAATGGAAATAATTTTATGGTTGGGGTATCCCCACAACATGAGGAACTATATTAAAGGGTCACAGAAGTAGGAAAGTTGAGAACTGCCCTAGAGGAACAGAATTTTTAGAATGGATATATGTATAGAGAGAGAAAGAAAATTCATTAACATGGTTTACAGGCTGTGGTCCAGCTAGTCCAGCAATGGCTGCCTACAAATAGAAGGTTCGAGAATACAGCACTTGTTCAGTTCATAAGGCTGATGTCTCAGCTGGTCTTCAGTAGATGCTGTATTCCCAAAAGAGTAGGTTTTAATTCCAATGAAGGAATAGACTTGCTAGTGAGAACATGAGCAAGCAGCAAAGAGAGAGAGTGAGGGCTTCCTATTTCCATATCCCGTATGAAGGTGTGGCCCACATTCAAAGTCGATCTTCCCACCTCAAAAGATGTAAATTAAAGATGGATCTTCCCACCTCAAAGATCCAAGTTAGAAGCGGGTCTTCCCACTTCAAATGATTTAATTAAGAAAGAACGCCCTCACAGGTGTGCCTGGGTTTTAACTAATTCCAGATGCAGTCAAGTTGAAGACTAAGAAAACCCATCCCTTATCCCTTTGAAGTTTCAGCTGAGGGCTGTTCCCATTCTCTGTACAAATGTCTGTGATTTCTTGTGCTCCTGTCTTCTAGATATGGTACGGCTGCCTGAATTCCAAAAGCCAGCCTACATCAGTCCTTGATCCCCCATCATGGTAGATGGGGAATTTTTTTGGAAATCATCCTGAGAACATTTGTTTGTTTTCGTAGCTTAGAATTCTCTGGGTGTTTTGAATTGCTGCAAAATTTACATGGCTAAATATCTAACTGTAGTCTTAAAAAATTGTGAATGATCCTAGTTTGGAAAGAACAAAAATGGAGGGTGTGGGGTGAGAGAACTGACATTCAAGAACTAATTCATGGGAAGCAAGTTTTTCATTTACTAGGAATGTATGCGTGTCGGTCATTAAGTCTGCAGTTAAAAAAAATTAACCTTTGGGACGGAGAGATGGGGCTTTTTCAGAAGTTTCCAGTTCCATTCCCAGCACCTACATGGCAACTCCCTAGATCCCCAGTCCCCCCTACACACAGACATACATGCAGGCAAGACACCAGTGCACATAAAATTTTTAAAAATAAATAAATATTTCAAAAAATAAAATGATTTTTAATGCGCTGATTAAATTGAAAATCTTCAACTAAGTATCATCAAGTTGACTGTGAAAAGCTACTGCCCAATGAAAATAAAGAGCTTTTGAAGTGCCGTGTCCACAGCATCACCACACACATTTTGAAAATGAGGGGAAGCTGGGACAGTTATTATATGAAAGTTTGGCTCTTTCTAGGTATTTAGTTCATTTTTACAGTTGTTTTCAGAGTCCTCCGCAGGCGAAGCCTCAAGGTTGGAGTAGAAACATTTCTAAAAGACACATTCTAGTTGAATGGGAATTAGAATAAGTTATCCGTTATTACTTTAGGTTGCCTTGTGCCTGGTTGTGCAGGTGTACAGAGAATAGCACATGTGTAGAGGTCAGAAGACAACTTTCAGGAGTCGATTCTTTCCTTCCACCATGTTGATTTCCAATATGAAACTTGGGAAGGAGGTGGCAGGTGCCTTCACCCACTGAACTGTTTCACCAGGCTAGATAGATAATCTTTCACCAGCTGAAGTTTTCTCCCCAAATGAAATCAGAGCATTCTGGATAGTAGAACTTATTGCATAACAAGCTATGCCAACGCATGTCCCAGAAGTGGGTGTCTTCCACAAAGGGCAAAAATCACCAGAACCTAAGAACCCACTCTGTGCCACAGCCTTCGTCCAGCTGGGCTCCTGGTCGCACACATTTTAAGAGATGAATGACATGGACACAGGTGTGAGTTGAAATAATTTGCCTAGGACATTTTACACAGATACAAAAAGATGGCCATATCATGACATCATAATACAGCATTTGAGGGTTTGGTTGGTTTTTTGTTTTTGTTTTTTTTTTTTTGTGGGTCTCCTAGAAGCTGCCCATCATGTTTACTAGCCATGGAATGAAGAAAAAGGGGATCTTAGTTCAGTTCCAATGTTGTAGAAGTAGGAAGTCAATCAGTCTCTCAGAGAACCTTTCTTCCATAAATGTGTATTATTCTAGGAAGCAGAAAGGTTTGTTAACCAAAGGAAAGAAGTGTGTGGTTTGTTTTTGAAACAAACTTTCTGCTCTGACAAAAGCAATGAAAGACCCAAGAATTTGTTCTGGCCCACACAGTTCAAGGCTAGAGTCTATCATGCTTAGAAGTCAAGGACATCGCAGCTTGCTGAAGCAGCTGGTTACACTGCATCCACAGTCAGGAAGCTGAGAGCATGACTGCATGAACGCTTGCTGCTCCGCTCCCTTTCTCCTTCTACACAGTCCAGCGTCCAGCTAGGGAATGGTGCCGCCCACCATGGGCGGGTCTTTCCACCTCAGCAAATCAAGCTAATCACACACACTAAGTGACAGTTAACAATAACCAACAACATTGTTCTCTTTTTTCTTAAGATCATAAAACCAGGGGTCAGAGAGATGGCTCAGTAGTTAAGAACACTTGCTGCTCCTCCAGAGGACCTGGGTTCATTCCCTAGCCCAAACAGGGCCTCTCACAGTCATCTGTATGTCCAGTTCCAGAAGATTCGATGCCCTCTTCTGGCCTTTACAGCTCCAGGCACTGGCATGGTGCATAGACATAAATGCAGGCACTACAACCATGCATATAAAATAAAATTTAAAAATAAAAAGCATAACAAAGTTAGCTGTGAAAATTTACATTTATGTAAGTACAGATGAAAAATCATATGTAATATATACCAGCTATTAAATAATAAAATTGTATCTGACTTATAGAATTAAGTCAGATTATTGTAGTTTGGTTTTTTTGTTTGTTTTTTCTCACCAAAGTGAGGAAAACAAATTTTTTTAACAAGCAGGGGTCTCTGGGCCACATTTTAAGCAGTCTCTGTAGGGGCCGGAGAGAGGTCTCAGTGGTCACAAGTTCCTGCTTCTCTTCCAGAGGTCCCAAGTTCGGTTCCCAGCACCCTTGTCAGGTAGCTCACAACCACCTGTAACTCCCTCCCAGGGGGTCCAGCACTCTATTCTAGCCGCCACAAATACACATGGCACATACACAGACATACACTTGTGTAAAAGTAAATCTTTCGAAAACACTAGAAATGTTGAACAATGGCTGTGTGATGCTTTTATAATCACAGTCCAAGCTATTCTGTCTTTTCTCCAAGAGAGGGCAGAGTTGCTGGTCCCACGCCTTTAATCCCAGCACTAAGGAAGCTAAAGCAGGAGGATTTCTGAGTTTGAGGCCAGCTTGGTTGACAGAGCAAGTTTCAGGACAGCCAGGACTACACAGAGAAACCCTGTCTGGAAAAACCAGAGAGTGTGAGGGATGGGGGGAGCCATCTCTTTGCACTGCTGTCAGTTGTGACCCCTCATCTCTTACATAGGGGGACCTGACAAACCTTGTGCACGGCAGCCACTGTTCTAAGTACCGCCTGACAAGGATCCCAGGGACCAACGCATTTGTCGGCATCGTCAACGAGACCTGCGACTCTCTCGCCTTCTGTGCCTGCAGCATGGTGGACCGGCTCTGTCTCAACTGCCACCGGTGGGCTGGATTCTGTTCTTGGACTGTGTAGTATTTTAACCAACACTGCCAGGCATTTTGAGCAGAAGGGGCGATGGCGGGAGTTGAGGGGGGTTGTTGTCCTGAGGAAGGGAGGTCAAGGTTTACAGAAGCCTTTAAATGGGAGCTGTTCCCAGGACCTTGTCACCATGGCTGGGGATTCAAGCCAAATGCAATTTAAATCTTGGGCCATGGCTTCATTTTCACCGTCAGTTGTAACTGGCCAAGGATTTCTTTTTTTCTTTTTAATCTTAATCCCCTGGTGTGTGTATGATATTCTGCTTACTTTTACCTCTGACTGGTAACTCTGTTTGCTTTTCAGAATGGAGCAAAATGAATGTGAATGTCCTTGTGAGTGCCCCCTGGAGGTCAATGAGTGCACTGGCAACCTCACCAATGCAGAGAACAGGTAAAAAAGAAAAATACACCTGTGTGTATTTATATTTGTATATGTGCATGTC
>CM053754.1:30852451-30938498 GCA_028658305.1 Pachyuromys duprasi | reverse complement strand
TTTTGATTTGCATCTCCCTGATGGCTAAGGACGTTGAGCATTTCTTTAAGTGTTTTTCTGACACTGGCTTATTTTTAAGCTTATTTCTAGCATGTGTTTATTTTCTTTCTTGTGAGTTTATACTGCAGTTACTTCCTCATTAGAAACTTTACAGCCAGGTTTAGACAGATATTTTTGCATATGTGTATATGCAGAATAAGCAACATTTTCTTTTCAAAAACGGGATTTCTCTCTCATTCTTGGCTCCAAGGTACTTTTCCTCCAAGACAAATAATGAAAGAAAACCTAGTCAGATCATATTCTGAAGGTACCCTCCTGCAGTTACTCCTATGGCCACTAGATGGCACATGACTCCCTGAAGGAACGTAGTGTTCTTACAAGTAGCAGTGTCTTCAGGAACCATAACGTAAACACATAAGCAGAATGCCAAAGTACAGAAGCCTAATTTGGGATTCTATTCTTCATGGCTGCCTGGCCTCATTCCTAACGCTAGTGTCTTACTTGATGCTTTCTCTGTAGATGCTTTTCTACATGTGCCTTTGCTGCCAGAGGTTCTTTGTGTTTAATTACCATTTCTTCCATGCTCTGTGGTCAGGGACCCTGTGAGTTCCGGTGATTCCTCACAGTTTTCAGTGCACAGCACAGCTGCCAGGCTCCAAGAAAATGGTTTTTTGTTGGATGAGAAAATGTGCCTGTGGGCTGGGGAGAAGGCTCAATGGTTTGCAAAGCACTTCCCACACAGCTGTGAGGTTCTGAGTTTCCACAGAACCCACACAAGGCCAGACACAATAGCCCTATCTGTAAGCGCAGAGCTCCCATGATGGGAAATGGGAGGTGGAGGTGGGAGAATCCCTGGGAGCTTGTGGGAGCACTGGCTGGTGCATACAGCAGCAAAAGAGAGACCCTGCCTCTAACAAAGTAAGAGGCAAGGACCAACACTGGAAACTGTCCTTTGACCTCTGCCCATGCATGCCCAGGCTCACGCTACCACCGTATACACCCACAAAAGAAGAGTTAAAAGAGCAGAAAAGGAAATGCATTGGTTTCACCTGCTTCTCTACAACTTGCTGTCCTTGGGGATTTCCATTCTTGTGTTAAGTAATAGGAAAGTGTGCAAGTGTCTGTGTTGACTTTCCGTCACTTGCAGAAACCATCGCAGAGAGGGAAGCTGGGTTTTAGCTCACCGCTTCCCAGGTCTCAGTCCATGGCTGGCCTGCCATGCTGTTTCTGGGCCATGGCAAGGCAGACCATGGCTGAGGGCGTGGTAGAATGAGGTTGCCCCCTCATGGTGCGGGGCAAGGTACATCTTTCCAGGGCAAGCCTCTGGTCACATCCTTCCTCTACCTAGACCCCACCGCCTATGTTCCACTCCTGCTACATGGTTTGAATCTGTCAAGGGGTGGATCCACTGACAGGGTTGGGGGCCATCCTGATTGAGCCCCTTCCCAGAGCTCATCCAAGTCCCAACATAGGAGCCTCTGGGGCAACAGATCCGGACACGATGGTGTCCCAGTGAGACAAATAATTACAGACTATCCCTAGACAATGAAAACCATCAGGTAGTGGGAAATGGGCTTCCAAACCTTCCTAATAATATGAGACTGGTACATGGCATGCCAGCCAAAGCCATGGGTAACAGAAAACTTGACCGACTAATTGACCGAAGCCTTCATACATGCCAGGCAAGTGGTCTCTCACTGAGATTTCCCTGCCTCAGTTTCCAAGTCGCTGCCTTTACAGGCCTGTATACCTGCAGAGCTGGTTCATTTTGTTTTGAAGGGCCTTCTTTGTGTAAGGCACTGTGTTCAATGCTAAGAGTGCAGGAGAAGCAAGAGAAAAAAAATTGGCAAGCCAGGCAAGGCAGTGAACATCTTTAAACCACAGCATGCAAAGCAGAGTAAGGATGATTTAAAGCTACTTAGTGAGTCCCAGGCTAGCCTGGGTTATGTAGCAAGCCCTATCTTAAACAAACAAATACAAAAAGAAGAAAGCAAAAAAGTGCAGCAATCTGTCAACAAAGAACCCATCTTTAGTACAGTATGGTAAAAAAAAAAAAAAATCACAGAATGCCACGTAGAATAGACACACCAGACTCAGGTGGCTGGCGAGACCAGAGGCAGGTCAAGAAGGATAGGAAGACTTACTTGAGAAGTTCTGAGGCCCAGTGGAGCATGAAGCACAGTGGCAGGGTCTAGGGAGGGGGGAACTTACACCAGGCACGTTAAATAAGTGCCTGATCAGTTACTGTGGTACTAGGGAGTGACAGGAGATGAGGCCCTCCTGGGCAGTGTCTAGGTGAACAGCCCAAATGCTGAGACTTTTGTTAAAACCTTGTCTCGGAGTCCTCCTTGATGTGCACAGGACAGTGCCATTCATGCATACATGGGGCATTTTGCTGAGGCTGGCCCCCCAGTCTCACACTGTAGGCTTGGCCCTGCCAAAGAGAGCAAACTGAGAAGCTTACTCTGGTCCCCATGGCTTAAGTGTGGAGAAAGGTGTCACTGTTTCCCCAGCCTCTGAACCTAGAAACCTGTACCATCTCTAAGGATGTCAAGCCCTCTAACCCGTTTACCTGCAGATCCATTTGGTCCCCAGGAACAACCTCTTGTCTTGATGTTAGGTGCCTTTCCTTCTGCAAGCACTGCTGCTGTCCGACATCCGCTTGAGGTCCGGGATGCAGCTTCTCGGTCCCTGGGCCACCTGGCTTCTGTCCAGGTTGCATGGGTACGCATTCACCCACCCCTGGTACCTGCCCCTAAGTCCTGATAGTTTCAACCAGCCTTCTCACCCTAGCCCCAGCCTCCCTCCCTCCCCAGCAGCCTTGTCTGCTTTCCCCATGCCAAGGTTTCCCTACTTCACCAAGGTACCCAAGCCTTTAGGGCAGCGGCTCTCCACCTTCCTAACGCTGTGGCCCTTTAATACGCTGTGGTCCTCACGTTGTGGTGACCCACCCACCCCATCACAAAATTCTTTTCGTTGCTTTATAACTATAATTTTGCTACTGTTATGATTCATAATGTAAATATCTGATGTATGCCCCCTCAAGGGGTCATGTCCCACAGGTTGAGAACCATTGCTTTAGGGCTATTTCATATGACTGTGCCTGGCTAGTTCCTGTGGGTGCCTTGACTAGCAGTTTCTGAGGCCTTTCCTTCTGTCTTGCTCTTGTCGGCCTCTCCTGAATGAAAGCACTCTCAGTGATAATGACCAACAGCAGCATACTCTGCCCTCTTCCCCAACTTTACAGAAACCATATGTTTCTCACTGGCATCATGTGTGTCCGTACAGCCTCTCAGAGTCATGATGGTCCCCAAATTTCCTGAGACTCAAGGTCACCAGGTCTCCTCTGCCATCGTTCTGACTCAAGTTTCAGCCAATCACCTTTACCCCTTAACATACAACCATCCATTCCTGGTTGCCTAGCAACCCTTACAATCTGTCCTGCCTCGTTTTCCCTCATTTTAATTCTTCATCTTCTCTGGGCTGTTGCAGTGACTTCCTTGGTCTCTTCTTTGCTGTCTTATCCATCTTCCAAACTGCCAGTAGGTCTTTCTGACCGCAGGTTGATCATGGCTGGCCATTTCCAGGGAAATCATGTACCTGTTGCTTTCTGAAGCATATCCGTGATGCTCTAATTTAACCTTCCCATTTTTCACTTCTGTGCTGTCCAGCTAGCTGCTAACATACATCCAAGCCATGCAGTTGAGAAATCAACTTACAGCTCCATGCTTCTGGGACTGGTCTCCTGTTTCTTTGCTTGTATCCACTTTCACAAACTCTGACTCGCCCATGAAGTGAACATGTGACAATACCTCTTCATTGCCTTAGTCAAGATCAGTCAGTCCTCACTCATCCTTCAGCATGATATATAAAGCTACAGGTATTCATAAGATGCTGACCAGCACAGCTGGTAGACGATTTTCTAAATCCAGAGTACATGAACCGGAAAGGCCATGGTATTATATGCCAGCCCTAGGGCATGTTCTGCATGTGTGTGTGTGTGTGTCTGTCTGTTTGTGTACCTGTACTGGTTTCTGCCTCCATCTTTTTTTCCATTTCTTTTCAGTGGTCTAATTGGAATCTACCATAATATAAAACTGCCAAGCCTTCATCTAGGTCCCATGTTAAACACCTCTGAAACTTTAAATTGTTATTTTTAAAAATAAACATTTATTAATTTGTTGTAATATATATGATGTATTTTTATCATATTCACCCCCCACTCTTCCCTCTAGGGGGGAAGAAAGGTTATTCCTCCTCCTGGCTTTAGCTCAAGTGTTCACTACTGTCTACATTACAGGAAGCATCTCTCCTGCTCAATTTTAGTCATTAAGGAAAGGAGATAAGGCTTTTTGAATTGTCACCCCCTATCCCATAGATCCAACAGCCTGTGCTCTTGCTTGTTTCAAACACTGGCTTCTGAGCTCCCTCTGCAGAACCAGGTTTTCATCTGGTAGTACCTTAACAGAGTAACTTGCAACTAGGAGATGCCCAAGAAATATCCTCTGCACTGGACCAACTGTTAAATAATTCTTCCAGTTGAGTTAAATAATTCTTCCAGTTCTTTTATTGAGGACAAAGATTAGCCTTTCTCTCTCTTGCACAGAGCATACATTTTCAACCACACACTACTCCTGCTTGGCTGAACGTAAGCACATCAATTTTGCAGTCACAGACGTGACTGGTGCTTACCCACGTGTAGAGCTGATTGACACCGAGGTGCAAGGAAACTATTAACGAGCTGTCACTTCTCAAAACATTTAGAATACTTTTTTTTTGCAATATTTAACAACATGCCGCGATTCTTGGAAAGGGATCCTTTGATCAACTAGGGCATTCTTTTTGGAAACATGCATTACTTAGAATATTGAAAGAAAGAAATCTTTGAACATAGTGGGCCAGCTTACACAGGGAATGCTTGATTCCTTTCTAGTTGCTCTGGGTTAGATGAGACCTTAATGTTAAGCACTAGAGCCTTGGACAGGTTCCCTCCCATCTCTGGCCACCTTCCCTTCTACAAGGGGCATCAGGAGCCTTGCCGTTATGCAGGAATCCCTAACCTGTGTTTTGCTGTAGATGTGTGTGCTGGTAAAAATGAACTAGACCCTCACTTAAACATCCCATGCTGATAACTGATTGCATCCTTACTGGTATGTCATAATGATAACTGGTTGGACCATCACCAATGTTACATAGTGGTAACTGTTCCTCACTGGTATCCCATGGTGATAGCTGATTGCATCCTCACTGGTACCCCATGATGGTAACTGGTTGGATCCTCCCTGGTATCCCATGGGGATAATGGACTGGATCCCCCCATTGCCATCCGACAAGCATTTCACCATTCAGCTATTGCCCATCAGTGCCCACCAGCCTGAGCCCTGTTCACGTTGTCTAAAGCTGCCCATCACCTGCTTGAGCAGTTTATACGATACAGGAGAAGATGGCCATCTTACTCTCTAGATATGTAGGAAGAGGACTCTCAGAAGGCCACCATGGGTACCTGCAGATAATGGAGTGGGAGGGGGACAACTTCATGGAGGAACTGTCAGCAGTCTGGGGGCTTGGGGGAATGGCTCTTGTTTGTTTTCCCCTAACTTTCTGTTGTTTAACATGGTTGTATATTTATGGTTGTTTTTAGAAAAAGGAAAAAAAAAACAGACCCTGTTTTGTTTTTTCTAGTGCTCCTTAAAGTTAAAATACATTAGCATCCGGTGATCATGTGCAGATGTTGGCACTTGATTGTCACCAACACGGGAGTGCACTACAGCATCCTAGTCTGACCTGTGTCCTGAGGCTGTGTTATTCCTTTTCTAGGATACAGTACCATGAGCCCGCAGGAAGACAGCGAGAACCCACCGTGCAACAATGACCCTTTGTCAGCTGGGGTGGATGTAGGGAACCATGATGAGGACTTGGACCTGGACACCCCGCCTCAAACTGCAGCCCTGCTGAGTCACAAGTTCCACCACTACCGCCCACACCACCCGACCCTCCATCACAGCCACCACCTTCAGGCGGCCGTGACAGTGCACACCGTGGACGCTGAGTGCTAACGGTGCTCTCACCTCCCAAGCAAGCAGAGGGGTCCGGGGCAATGCAGGACGCTCCGAGATGAGCCGGCGTAAAAGCCCGATCAAGACGCCTTGAGTCCGTGCTCTGTGACTCATTTGCTGCCGGCTGGTGTGTTTCAGTCTGAAAGAGCTGAAGCTGGTTCTGAAATGGAGGGAGAGCCTGATGAACTGACCTGACATAATGGAATGCAACAGTGGGCAAACCTCCAACACAGATGCGCGCGCATGCGCGCAGGAAACTGAGCCAGAGGAATGTTCCCAGCCCTAGAAGCACTCGGCCCCTTAACTGGAAGAGAGCCGGAGCAGAGGCCAGATGCCACCAGCTGCTGGACGGACTCTCCCGTTTCCTAGCGGTACCTGGATGCCACCATAACTGTATGGAACTCTTATGCTCTAAATGATGCATCTCAAAATTTCTAAGTAAAGGATTATTTTTCTACTATTTATTGAACTTTCAAACTTTGGAGGGGGAGGGGAGGAAACGAGAGGTTCTCGGCCAGAACCCTGGCTGTTGTGTGTGATGGCGTGGTTCTTTGATTAATGAGTTGTGTTTCTTATTTTAACTGGTGATCTTTCCACTGCCCTGATCCACGTGAAAGAAAGAGAAAGGAAGGAAAGAAAGGAAGGAAGGAAGGAAGGAAGGAAGAAAGAAAGAAAGAAAGAAAGAAAGAAAGAAAGAAAGAAAGAAAGAAAGAAAGAAAGAAAGAAAGAAAGAAAGAAAGAAAGAAAATGAAGAACTCTTTCTCTGGCTTGTTTACATCATGGAATCACGTCATCTGTGATAGTGTTCTCTCTTTGGAGAGGCAGTGATCAAAGATGTTTTCGAAGAAATTTCATTCCTTCAGAATTCATTTCCACCTCCCATGCGATGTTTTCCTTAGGTTTCTACGAAATCTAGTATTATAGCTGTAGCCTTCCAGTTGAGGGAGGCTTGGGTTTATTCTGTTTGTTTTAAAGACTATAAATTTTAAAATGTCTCATTTTTGACTCTGAGAATATTAAACAGATAAAGGAAGGCATTTTAAAATTGTGAAGTCGTGGTTCTTAAAAGGTTTCTTTTGAAATCATAGCTCAAAGCTGCTGCCACTCATCCTCCAATCTGCTTTTGATGTCTACAGGGATTCAGCGAATGGCTGCTTTGACGTGGGGCATTGTGATTTTAAAGTAGTGTTCTAATTACAGTGGTGTACTTTAGATTCACATTTTGTGATTCAAATATGTTATGAAGACAATTCTTTGCACCGTGTGTGTGGCAAATCTCCGTTTATCTGTAGTTGGAAACATTCACCGAATAATGTTTTAATGATAGGGTATCATGATATACTGTAAAAATAAAATAAAATAAAATAAAATTGGGTCTTCAGCACTACAGAGACTAAGCTATATATGTGCTACCCAAAGCCCTTCCATACTGTGTATAAAATCGCAGGCTAGTGAAATAAACTGTACACAATGCACAGCTGAGTAGCTACCATTCTTTGATGTGCCGCTTCTCACCATTTGACCTAGATTTCCTTTCTGTGCTTTGAACAGCTTTAGGCCCCTTGACCATCTCAAACACACAAAGACATGTGAAGATATTGCTAGGCTAAAAGAAAGAACAAGCATTTAAAAATAAGCAAAGCTATCGTGCCTGATGTTTCAGGCTTTACAAGAGGAACTCAGCAGGAGGTCCAAAGGTCTGAGAGGAGCCTAGTGAGAGCTTGTCTCAAACCTAACAAATATAGTTAAAATTCAGGATGAATCTTTAAAAAAAAAAAAAAAACAGCGTCTTGACCGAGGAGGGAGAAGGAATACAAAGATGGTGTCTCCAAGAAGGATGTTGTCATGAGAGTGTCATGGGGTAGGAGTAGAGGGCATCGAGGGAACTGGACATCTACTCTCAGTCCTTCTTTATAAGGTCTCAAAGTCCCATACCACCAGAGTGTACCAACTGTTGTATTAGGGTTACTTAGAGTGCATGGGAGAGGTCACAGGTAAGAGCATGTGAAGGCCTCCATCCAGCATGGATGATGACCTTCTTGCTATGTACACTGAGGCCTCTTCCTTCTGTCATCCTGAGCCTATAAAATCTAGGCCCTCTCAAGAGTCCCAGGCCACATCCAATTAGGCAGAATTGAGTTGGGAGATATTTAGGCAAAGGTCCCACCACCCCTTGTTTTCATGAGCGAAGGTCAACAGCCAACAAGCAGAGCTACAATGGACTCTTGAGGATGGCTTCTGTCTGGCTCAAAGGACAGATCCCTACAATAGGTGCACAAAGCTGAGAAATAAAAACAAAATCCATACAGCCTACTCAAACACAACAGCAAGCCAGGCATGGTGGCATACACTTGGAATCCCAGCCTTTCAGAGACTCAGGAGGATCGTGAGTTCAAGGCCAGCCCAACCATGTAAGATGTAAAACTCTCTCTCTCTCTCTCTCTCTCTCTCTCAAAAAAAAAAAAAAGAATAGAAATTATTTTGCATCTTTTGCAATAAGATTGCCCTGAAGTCAAAAGGTAATTGAATGTTTATAACCTGAACAAGAGACCATTTTGGATTTTTGGTGAAGGTGTTTCTTTTTGGTGGTTGTTGTTCATTTGTTTCCTTGTTTTATTTATTTCATTTACTATCTGAGTGTTTTAGCCACATTCATGCCTGGTGCTCATAGAGGTCAGGAGAGGACATCAGATCACCCAGAACTGGAGTGATGGATAGTTGTGAACATCATTTGGCTGCTGGGAATCAAACCCAGGTCTTCTGCAAGAGCGCGTGTCCTTAACCACTAAACTATCTCACCAGCCCCCGTGTATGAGTTGTGTAGGCCCTGTAGAGACTAATCCCTAAGCATTACATATGACATTGTTCACACACGTCGTGGTGGTGAGTGATGTTCACATTGTTTAGAAAGGAAAGCATGGTGTTAGACACATTATTGTCATCATCAAGGTCCGACACCCTTGTGGCTTGCACAGAAGGCTCTCTAGACACTTCAAGGGCTCTCACCGGTGCCTTTGCATTCACCAAGGCCCCTGTGCCTGTAACCAGCCCTTTGGATTGTGCAGTAGTTCAGAATGGTCCAGGTCCCTTGATACAGAAGGAAACTTACTGGTTGAGACTAACATCCGGCAGGATCCAGACTCAGTTCTTGGAGTATATGCCCATCTGCTTGCCAGATAATCTTTAATGAACAGTTTTTAATAAATTTTTAAAATGTTGGAACCTGGCCATCTGCCTTTCATTACTTGATTTGACTAGATAACTCTCCAGTTCCCCTTGCATGGACTTACGTTGCCAACCAGTGCCTGAGGCACACAGCAAGATGTCCTAAAGGACCAGCTTCCTCCATCGCAGTGAGGGTACCAGTGGTTACGCTTTTTGAAGATGTATGTCTGGTGGAATCATCATCATCTGGGCACGCCAGCCTAGTCAGTCTGTCTTTTTGGGTCTGAATGAAGGTATGCAGATTTTCCAGGCTGCGATAGAACACTATGAAAACGGTTTTCTAATTCTTCCATTTCATAGGACCTTTAGTTGAAAGATACTTAAAACTGGAGTGATGGTCTGTTTAGTAATAACACATGTGAGTGTCCGTGTGTCTGTGTGCACATATACTGAGATCTTGCAACTTTGTTGTTACTGTTGTTTTCTAACCCCCATCAGTTCATAATTGCTCGTTGGGGTGCCTTCCTTCTGTAATCCCTTAATTCAATGTTTCTCATTTTTTATTCATGAGTGCTCTCTCCCCCAGAGGAGACTTAAGTTTATTTAAATTCTCCTTAAGAAATGAAACTAGGAGATAAGATTTTGTTGGATAGAGTCACACTGTGGAGGTAATACAAACCATTGTAACATCTGATCCTCTGTTCCTTCACCCAAGAATCCATTTTGTGCTCTTTGTGGGCAGTGGCTCCTCTCAGGGATGTTGTGAGCCTTAAATAAAGGCATCCCCCACCCTGACGCCAGTGTTTCTCAGTGCTGATAGCACCTCTGAGCTGCACATACTTTTTGAAGCACTGAATAGGAATCAGGGAGCCCTGAAAGCCAATTCCAGTGTCTCTGATCCCAGGCTTAAATCTGCCACCAAGTACGAAGTCTTTGGTTAAACTATGCTGCTCACATTGTTTCTGTCCTTTGTGTGACTGGTTCACCAGGCCCCATAAAATGCCACTGGACCTGTAGCTTCTAAGCTGCTTCCTTAATTCCTCTCCAGCCTTTCAGCCAGAATGTTCAGGGCCTCCCACTTACACATCAGAAGCAAGTACACAGCAATGAACCAGAGGCATGAGCCTTTCCTCCATAGCCACAGGGAGGTGGTGGCTGAGACTGGCTGCCAGGTACCTGTCCCAATCCCCGCTCCAGTGTGGTTTGTCATTAGACTTTAGACCTGCTATTAGATTTCTTATCCAGTCTACAAAAAGGTTAACAACTCCACACCCACAGCTGACAGGACAGACTGTCTCAGGGTTGTCTATCTCATAATAATGTGGAGTCAGAGGTGGCCCTCACTAGCTGCAACCTTGCCCATGTCAACAGCCTCAGAGTGGCACTGATCTGTGAAAGGTGGGAGAGGAGAAAGAAAAAATAAATAAAACAAAAAAACAGAATACCTAAATTGCTGGCTCAACCAGCTTATGGGAGGCAGAAGTATTTGTTATTTAAGGTTGTTTAAATTGGGTTCTCAACAACTGCACCCGAAAGCATCTAATAAAGGCATTTGAACAAATGCAAAGCCTAGGGCTGCTTGCTGTGAAGAAAAGGAAGAGTGAGCATGAGAAGCAGGGACGGAATCTGCCTTGGGGCCGATGCTCACAGAAAGTCTCCAGATGTGACCTCTTGGAAGCTACTCGTACAGACTGAGAGCCAGCTGGGGTACAGGACGGTGGGATGAGCTTAACTTTTCAGGCAGTAGTATACAGAAGGGGCAGAGACCTGCCTGAGTGAGGCAGGGCCACTGAAGCTGAAGCATTGCTCAGCAGAGGATGGTAGGATACAACGAGAAGGAGGAAGAGGCAGGAAAATGAGGTCCTGAGGGCTATATCAAGAAAAGGTCCTTCAGGCAGAGAGCCTGCAGAATGGTTAAAAGGGAGAGAATGGGGAGGTGTTCCAGCCTGGAGTGTGTGTGTGTGTGTGTGTGTGTGTGTGTGTGTGTGTTCTGAGGTGAAAGATCGTTAACTAGACAGGCTGGGAATGCGGGTATAAACACAATTGCAGAGATCTACATGAACACAAGATGACAGCAGCAGAAAATGGGGTAGGCAGGGAATAGTGGCCGCCTCAGGCTGGAGCAGGAGCCTCTGTTTCAGATTATTCTTTTTGAAGAGCAAAGTCGCCTAGTGGAAAATATGTCATGGAAACAGAACCCCAGGTGTTGTTTGTGGAAAGTTTCCAGCTTGAACAACTACATCAGTCCTGGTGTTGCCTTCTGGGCTGGGGAGACAAGAACGGGATCAGTTTGGAGAGGAGGGTGGGGAATGAGAAATGAGTCAGTATTTGACCTAATGGGCACCTAGTAAGTAACAGGAAGGGTGACCAAAAAAACATGTGAGAAAGACAAGGAAAACATTGATCGGCACACAGAATACCTGCTTTGTGGCGGACACCATGGGAGGGACTTTCTGTCCAGTAATCTCTTGAGTCTTGCCTTTTGCTTTCCAGCAGCACCTTAAGGTGGGCACCTACTGTGCTCTCTGCCCACAGCCACCATAGCTTCCTGGCCCTTCACGTCAGCCTCTTCACTTTTCTGGGCCATTCTTTAGTGCCTCGGAGTCATTTGACCCTCACCAGACCTGAAGGATGCCTCAGGGCCTCGTGCTGCACTTTTGGTGAATTCAGGACCTCCGGCTCATCTTCTGCCCAGACAGACATCTGCAGGAAGCTGGAGGCCACTCCATCTCTTCAGTCTCTTCCCACATCCCTCCTTTTCAGCTCCTTTCCAGTGACCTATGTGACGCTCTGCGGTCAGATGTGCCCGAGCTTGCATCACCATGACACAACACTGTCCTCCACAAAGATCACAACTAGAAACTCCCAATCTGCTTTTTGTTTTAATCCGTGATTTTCAGTAAGTTTACAGTGTTGGACTGAATGGCATTTATAGCTACCCTCAGCCATTTGGAGGCCGCCTGTGGGCCACAGGTTGACCTAAATGGCATAGACATTTCCCAGGCAGCTTCAGTACCAGGTATCCCGTTGTCTCTGGCCCACTCCCGGTCACTGTTACTGTCCCCTGGAATGCCACAGCAGCCTTCCCATTGTCCCTTCTCTCCATTCTTCCCTCTCCTAATTCATTGTCACATGCAAACCCAAGTACGTTCCCTTATTTTTTTTTAATTAGAGGCACCACTCTGATACTTGCTAACTATCACATCTAAAATTAATGACTTTCAAATGTATTGTATACCTTCAGAATGCTGTACACCGTCTCCTTCCCCTACGCACTTCAAAACTTTTCTGCCACCTCAAAGGGAAACTCCATACCTAGCAAGCAGTGGTGTCCACCTTCCCCTTCCCCAGCTCCACGAACTGCCAGTCTACCTGCTGTCATGACGGACCTAACGAATTTGGATGTTTCGTGTAAACACATCTGTGACTATTCGTGTTTGGCCTGTCCTCCGGTACAAAGTTTATGAGATCCATCCATGCTCAGGGCCAAATCCATGCTTTGTATTCTGCTTTTATCCAGTGATCAGTTTATGGGCCCTGGGTGTCTCAATCTTGTTAAGCAGGGTGCTGTGTGCACAAGTGTTCGGGTGCTGGTTTTTAATATTTTTCTAATTGCTCAGCCATGCAGTAATTCTTTGCACAGCATTTGGAGGGACCAACAGATCACTTACCAGGGCAGCTAGACCACTCAACTTTCCCAGCTGCCGTGTTGAGGATTTCCACCTTTGCCACTTGCTAGCCAATGCTTGTTTCTTTCTTTTTATTTAATTTACAGCTCTCCTTCAATGTGGTAGGACAGCCCTTTAATCCCAGCACTCAGTACTCAGTTGAAGCCAGTTATGTAGCAAGTTCTTGGCTAGCCAGGGCTACCCTGTCTTAAAAAGAAAAATCAAACAAAAGCCAAAAAGTTACTGCTTACCTATCAGGTGTGTTAAAACATATTTCTGGTTATTGGTGTTATGTGCTGAACCATGTACTCGAGCTTACCTGAGTACATGTTCTCAAAATAAAACCTTTCTAGCTTAACACCCTTTAATGTTTTGTTATTTTTCTTGAAACAAAGTCTCTCTTGAACCCCCATACACCATTCTTTCCTCTTCCTTCACACTTTCTTCTGATTGCTTAAATGAGTCTGACTCTGATATGCCTCAGGGCCTTTGCATGTGCTATTCAAGCTGCCTGGAAGACTTCCTCTCCAAGCCCTGCCACCTCCTGGATAGAATTCCTTTCCCTTCAGATTTCAGTGTTGAGCTGCTACTGTGCCTGCCCACACCACATCTAGCTTCCACTGTTTCCCATCTGTCAGGGGAAGAAATTGGTAAGATGCAAAACTAACTATGGCTGCCAGAGAGAGGCTAACCCCATTCTTACTAAGGAAAGATTATCCTGTTCCCCCGTCCCTCCCACCTACAGGAGAAAACAGAAGTCTACAGTGTCCCTATCCCTGTGGTATGAAGGATCAAGGAAGTTGCTGTTCTGTGAAACTGATCTGTATAGCAAGCTGGGAGTCTCCAAGGAGTGGGGATGCAAGAAGCTAGAAGACATTCAGAGTCTTGAGACAGAAAGAGGATACCAGGCACAAAGATCCAGGAGTTAACAACCCAGAGATAGGTGACCAGAAAATTCCGACAAGTCCCAGTGGAGGTGACTACATGCCCATGTCTGGCTGGCATGTACATGCCCTTCCCCTGCCCAGAGCTCCCTCAAAGTTTCATAAACAAGATCCTAGAGTGAGTGACCGAAGGGGACAGCTAGAGGGTGAGAGCACAGGACAGTGGCTGAGGAAAGCCAAACTAATCTAAAGATGGCAAGATGGGAGGATGCAAATTTTGGAAAAGTTACTTCCTACTGGGCCCAGCATGACAGACCTAAGCCACCAAGGGCAGTTTGCCTTCAGCAACATCTGGACATGGCACAGCACTAGCATCCATGTGTCCTTTCCTATCAGCAAGTCGGCATTTTCTGTAGCTCGCCATGTCTGCCTACTGGCCAGGTGTGCATGCGTATCCAGGCAGGCCCCATCTGAGAATTGAATGATTTCTCTTTTTCCAACCAGCATTTAGAGTTGGATTTCAAAATACAAAATACCAAGATGAGATCATCTCAATGCTTATTTAGAACTGAGAATTATTTAGAACACAGAATGCCCTCTACACACACACACTGGGTGAAAGACATAGCAAAATTTTCAAGATGCCTAAAGCAGCAAAGAGATGTTTTCTTATTAAAAGACTGGAAGAGGTTAGAGTTGCCTGCTTATCAGAATGTCCCAGGAACACATCAACACGAACTTACAAAAACATCAGAGGAAAATAAATCCTCGTGTTTGTGACCTGGGGCTGAGGTAGAATTTCTTTAATAGGCATAACTTAGAGACTGGTATAACTTAAAACTTCTGTACTACAAAAATAGTTCCCCAAATTGGGTATGGGGGGGTGTGGATAAGGGAGGGCTGCTTGGAAAAAAACAAAAAAAGAACAAAGACTGACAATAAGAACCATAAAGAGCTCAGCCAACGCCCGTAGTCCATCAAGCAAAGAAGAAATGATTCAACAGAAAAGCTGGGCTAAGAGGCCTCTGTGGTAAGAGGGAACACAAATTGCAGATGGTCGCACAGGATACTGTCACCTTTTAAAATTACTGGCATGAACATGAAAATGAGGCAAGATTGTTCTTCTACAGCAGGGATTAAGCACTCACAAGGCAGGGGCAAGGCCAGGAGTTCAAGACTGTCCTGAGGTAACACTGCCTCTGAAATATATATGTATTATGTATGTATGTGTGTATGCATGTATGTGTATATATGTATGTGTGCATGTGTGTATGTATGTATGTGTATATATGTATGTGTGTATGTATGTATGTGTGTGGGTATTATGTAAAGTAATCTAGAGGTGATTTAATATATGTGTGAGGAAAACTAGGGTGCACCTCCATGCTAAAATGCTTCTATAGCATGTTCCAGGCTATAAGGTCCAGTTCCCACCTGTATAGCAACAACAGTAATTATAAATGAGAAAATCTACAGGAGGATATGCAAATGTCTTGAGCATCCTTAGGTTTTAATCCTAGACGAAATCCCCACAGAATTAGAGGAATTGCTCCTATGCTTGTTTTTTAACTTAAAAAAAAAACAGCTATGTGTTTGGGTACTTTGTTTGTGTGTTCACAGCGTGCATACAGTGAGCAGAGCCAGAGGAGAGCATCAGGTCGCCCGGGACTCCAGTTACGGGCTGTTGTAAGCTGCCACGGGGGGATTGGAATTGAACCCAGGCCCTCTCCAAGAGTAGCCAGTGATTTTAACCACTGAGCCATCTCTCCAGCCCTGACTCACATTCCTTCTAATAGTATATATATGTGTGTTTGTGTGTGTGCATGGGTGTGCACGCATAGAAAGAAAAATATAAGGATCTATGTCAAATGACTCATCATTGTTTCCAGAGTCCTCAAAAGGTAGGAGACATGCTTCACGTTTTTACAAGACAAAATGTAGTCGTATAGTTTTGACTTATTAAAGTAATTTGAATTATGCAGGGCATGGTGGAAGACGCCTTTAATCCCAGCACTCAGGAGACAAGAGACAGACAGATCTCTGTGAATTTGAGGCCAGCCTGGTCTACTTTGGGAGCTCCATGCCTGCCAGGGCTACATACAAAGACTGTGTCTCAAAAACCAAAATGAACTTTGAATTCAAAGTTAAATACATAAGATTAATAAAACTAAAGACATTCTAAAGGATATTTTATATGTTGGGAAAATGGTAGCAAACAGCATTGGCTGTGATGCTGATTTCAGTCCTTAGACTTTAAAGAGTTAGTCACCAGAGTATTCCAAGTGGGCATAGTTATCACTTACTATAAAAGAAACATAATTTTCTGTTTTTGTGCAAATTATTTTGGTAAGTGTGAAAATGAAAGTCTGAGAAATAGTATTTTTATATTTTTATCTGGACTTTCCCCCCAATTTATATTTTTGGTTTTTTAAAACACCATTTCATATAAATGTGTCATAATTCGTATCACATTGAATAATTTATCATTTCAGTTTTGTCTGGGTTCAGCCACAGCAAAAAAGAAAAAGAAAAAAGGCAGGGATGAGTTAAAAGTTCCTGCCCAGGAAGCTGTGGTGCATGCCTTTACTCCCAGCCTTTCCTCTCCCAGGCAGAGGGAGGTAGAGCTCTGAATTTGAGGCCAGCCTGGTCTACAAAGCGAGTTCTAAGGCAGCCAGGGCTACACAGAGAAAAACCCTGTCCTGAGAAACCAAAAAACAAACAAACGAAAGAATTCTTCAAATGAAGATCGCTGTTCTATTTAGGCCCATTTGTATATATAATCCTTTTTAAATTATGAATAGTCAGTAAGCCATACTATTTCCCACGAATGCTAATGTTCAGACCCAGCTTTAGGATCTTAGCATGTGTATACGTGTTTCTTCTCTGGCTTGCTGTATGTACCGCATCTAGCCACAGGATTCTCTCCGCAACATTCACAGATCCACTAGTCTAATGACTAAATTTCTTTTTGTGCACTTGTATGTGTGTAGCTGTTTTTTTTTTTTCTCCAGTCTGACATTTTTGTGTCAGGCATTTAAAAGGAGAACATTTTGTATGAAGGGGAGGAAAACAAACAAAGAAACATGCTTAGCATTACACAGTACTATGAACTTTGGGATTTCACTCATATGTGGAATCTGAACCAGTGGATCTCATAGAAGCCAGAATAGAATGGCACCTCCTAGAGGCCAAAGGAAGTACTGTAGAGGGGGCAGGGAGACAAGTAGGTTGATTGGTACTGATTTATTATCAGCTAGCAATAAGAAGCTCTGGGGACAGCAAATGGCTCAGCAGATAGCTCAAGGTGCTTGCTACCTAAGATAATGTGCACCTACACACACACACAACATGAGAAAGAGAGAGAGAGAGAGAGAGAGAGAGAGAGAGAGAGAGAGAGAGAGAGAGAGAGAGAGGAAAATATTACATGTCTCAAAAACTAGAAAGCAGCCAGGTGTGGTGATGCACACCTTTTATTCTAGCACTCAGGAGGCAGAGGCAGGCAGATGTCTGAGTTCCAGGCCAGCCAGGGCTACACAAGGGAAACCCTGTCTAGAAAACAAAACAAAACAAAACAAGCAGTAAAAGCTCGGAAGACTTTAGGATGTTTTAACCAGAAAGAAATGATAAACATTTGAGGAGACAGATAGGTTTAACCTGATTCCAGCATTACACAATGCACGCTTGTGTATATTATGCTTGCTCATATATGCATATTCATATAATCAGTGCAGTTATATAATACATTGGCGCTCATGCGCACTAAGGTTAAGAGTAAGGGCGATGCCATTTTATTTGCAATTACTATATGTTCATGTTTATGTACCAGTTTAAAAATAAATCGAAATTAAAAACACCAAATGCCTCACTGATACATACAACAGAGCTGATGAGTATGTTGGAGGCTGAAGAGCCAGCACCAAAGTAGAGGGTGAGGAAGACTCGGGATAAATCCATAGAGTTAAACCGCTACAGCATGCAAGACAGGTCTGTAGAGCCAAGATGTCTTTGCATACTTTGTCTCTGTCTTGAGCCATGTTCAGGTGTACAGCTAGGGCGGCCTGGCTCCCTCCTGTGGAGATGCGGGGGACAAGATGCAGAGGTGGGGGTTACAGGATGAGCTGTTTCATGGGGAACGGTTAGGTTAATTGGGGGCCGGGGACGGGGTGGGGGGAGGCAAAGCCGGTTCTTAAAGCATCTAACCATGACACAACAGTAAGCATTTGCCTTTATTTTTCTATGCTGTATGTGGGTGAGGGACACTGGGAGGCCAGAATGATGTGGGCCTCAAGAGCGAAGCCATTTGTTAAAATTGTCTGGTTCTGGAGCCTGGAAGTTCACGTCAGTGTTAAAGTGCATGCAAGAGACACTAGGTGTACTATCCAGTACAATAAAAACGAAATGTCTGCTTGTGTTCTACACCTTTCAGTGACACTCACTCAAAACCTACGGCTATCATGGCATACTGCCTCACATAAAATTTTAAAAAATAACTAACTGAGCCTGGTAATGCATACCTTTAATCCCAGCACTTGGGAGGCATAAGCAGGTGGATCACTGTGAGTTCAAGGCCAGCCTGTCCTACAAAGAGAGTGCTAGGCCTGCCAAGTCTACATAGTAAGACAGTGTCTTTAAAAAAATAAAATAAAGTGCTCAGCAACCATTTCATGATTAAATGTTTTAAAAATCAAATTTGCCCCAAAATTAACCTAGCCATTCTTAGTGGAACACCTCATTCTGTAATTCCCATCTCTGCATCTAGTCTTTTTCAGCGCTCCAGTCACCACGGGAAGGTAGCCAGGCAACTTTGCCCATATACCTGAGTGTGGTTCTAGGAAAAAAAAAAGTGCAAAATGTGTTCAGTGTGGGCTGTTGGCTGGAGTTTTGTTTTCGGGAGAATGAGCTAGCATGGAACAAGGCCGGCCCCACCTACGGGACAGGGCTGCCTAATGTGAGGAGCTTGCTTCTAACTAATGGCCATATGCTCAGCCACCAGGAGTCAGTTTACAGAGACGGGAAGCAGAGCAGATGAACAGGAAAAGGACACCGGCTCAGCCCTTTAATTATGAAAAAGATGGAAAGGGCATAGAAACAAAGCAAACTGGCGTACAGGCTGGGAAGAGAATGGCCCAGCCCTCTGCAGTGGTCCGTGGCCTCGGAAAGGCAATGGCTTTCTCAGATTAGCTCTTCTAATCATACAAGAACTGTGATGCAGAAGTGAGATGTTTGGCAAAGACAGAAGCCAGGCAGGAGGCAGCCAGGCTGATGACTGGAATTCCAAACAAGGGGTGAGAACTTTTAGCCAAGTAAAGCGTAAGGCTGAAACTGTACATACTCGGCAGTATTGTGAGGACTTCACGAATTCATGCATTAACACTGCCTGGCATTAAACAGCCCGCAGCGAGCCACACCCAGAAGTAGCAGCAGCAGAGGACGAGATGGGAAAGGGACCAAGTGGAGTGACAGAGCAAGGGCTTTGCAAACATTTCTTACTTAATTTAATTTTATTTGTTTTAAAGAGGCCATTCTTCTTCAACAAGCAAAGAGAGAAAACTAGCATGCCTTTACAATGTTATCATTGTATATAACATTGTAGATGTGGCGTTTCCTCCTTCGAGTAAGAGGGGATGGGTAGGGACAGGCTGAGGACTCAGCCCATCCCTGCTGTGCCAGTAGCTGGGAAAGCCGGTAAAGGTACCATCCAGGTAAGAGGCTACAGGAAGTACCCTGTATCCTGCAGAAGGGCATGGCTATCCCAGCCATTCATAGCTTACAGTTACTTTAACCTCGGCCGTCCCCTCTAATCCTCCCAGTTGTGTAAGCTTCACCTACTTGTGGATGACTGTGACATTAAAACAGTGTTCAAACCTATGTGGGCCCTTGAATTAAAAAAATAAAAGCATCGTTACTGAAATTGTTCCCAAAAGCGACATGTAAACAGCCATATGCCACGCAATGATGACCACGTTCCCATCAAATTATATAGCCCAGTGAAATCATAGCCATCTTAGTTTATGTGAGCATATTCCTTAATATACACACAATGATAAAAATTATCAAAGGACATCTTCCTCGTAACATACTGCCATTGTTAAGCAACACTTGACTATAACGTCAAATTTGTAGTTCAGCAGTGCTGAGAGGAGCTGCAAGGTTGCGCAACCATCACCACTACTTAGTTCTAAAGCTTTCTCTTCATCCCAGTTTGTAGATCTTTCCACCTCCTGACTTGCAAAATAATTCTATAATTAAGTGTTAGAGCTAGGAAGAATTTGGAGATGTCATCCAAATTTGTATAACTAAGGAAACTGAATGACGCTCAGAAAGGTTTTGCTCAAGGTCAGCTAGCTGGATGATGGCGTGGCTGGAACTCAAATCTAGGCTCCTTGATTTTTCATGGAGAGCTCAGCCAGCTGGAGAGCTGGTTCTCCTGTGCTTCCTCCTCATTCTGCCCCTACTCTTCCCAGACACCCAAGTGGACTAGTAATATGTAGACATCATATGTCAATGTCTACCAAAGCTTAAAGATGAAGGGCACACATCAATGTCGCATGGACAAATGGGTTGATTCCCAAGCCTGGAATAAACAAGGATAGCCAGGTTTCACTTATTGCTGTCATATGATCAAAAGTTTAAAAAATTAGAACTATAATTGAAATGCTCTACTGTTAACTATGGGGTGGTGGGGCACATTTGAAGGCTATGCTGGTTAATTTTATGTGTCAGCTTGGCTGGGTTTCAGAATGCCCAGATAATGACCAACTATTATATACTGGGTATATCTGTGAGGACATTTTTGGTTGAAACCTGGATAGATTAACTCTTGAAGACAGCGAGAATTCTTTTTTCATAACCATATTCAAACTGTATTGTATTGTATTATAGTATTTTGTTTTGTTTTGTTTCTGGCTTTAGACTTCAACCAGAACACTTGCTCTTTCTGGGTCTTGAGCTTCCTGGCTCTCCTAGCACTTAGGTCTTCAGGCTTACACTAAAACTGAACTTTTGGCTCTCCTGAGTTCCAGCTTGCTGACTGACTTGTAGGTTTAATGACATGGACCAATCCTTCTACTAACTCTCTATGAACACATATATATGTTAGGATATTGAAGAAGACTAAGTCTTTGGCACCAGTCATGGTCCCTGGCATGTAATAAATAACACATAGAGGTTTATTGCA
The DNA here is from genome assembly GCA_028658305.1 of Pachyuromys duprasi. NCBI lineage: Eukaryota > Metazoa > Chordata > Mammalia > Rodentia > Muridae > Pachyuromys > Pachyuromys duprasi. The sequence continues at coordinate 30,917,548 of CM053754.1, read as the reverse complement.
TATGCAATTGAAGACATCATGGATTACCTACATTTTATTCCCTCCATAGGCTAGAATATTGAACTATTGAAAAGCCTACAAAAATAAAAAATACATGCTGCAAGGTAGGAAGTTGCACAACAGCCATGAAATTATTTAGCTGCTTGCCCATTCAATAATCTGTCAACTCAATGGTATGTTAATCATATACAGTCTACCAGGCTCTTGGGCATGAAACACATGAAGAACATGAATACAGGGAACATGTGTACAACAGTGTCGAAACTGTTTCCAGAAAGATGATGCTCCATGCAGGTGAGAGAGAACCACACACTGGGAACATGTCTTCCTCAAAAAAAAAAAAAAAAAAAAAAAAGGGAGGGCTGAGGAGAAGCACTCACCTTAGCACTCACAGGACACCAACATAGGATGAAGACAATGAGGTGGCTGGGCAGGTGCTGAGTACTGTCCCCTTGAATTTCTTGGGAATGTGGCTCCTGAGCCCTAGTTAGCCTGGTTGGTCAATCCTGCCCTCTCTCTACACTGCCCAACACCACACATATCCCTGAAACTTTACTTCTTCTCCCTCATTTAACGACTAAAGAAATGACTAATTTTCAGAAGTAATCAAGGTCCCTTTATAAGATGCTATTATCATATATTATGCATCATTTTTAGAATTAAAAATTCAGAAACGAGAAATTACAGAGAACTGATTCAGGAAATGTTATATCCCAGTACCACAAAAGAGAATAAAATAAAATTTAAAAAAAGGAAGAAATTAGCATGTGATGAAATACCTTACAGACATTTCAACTTCTTCTAAAAAATATATATACTTACATGGGAGAAATGGGAAGGTATGAATAAAACAAACATTGTGTGTTGTAGTAAATAGAAAGGGATATTGTGCTATATAATGTCTATTATTTTTTGCCCTATAATTATCAAGGCAGTATTATTTAACCCTCTATCACAAATAACAAGACACAGACACCTGATAGATTTTATAATTGCCTATTTACCTTGGGCTAAGCAGCTATTTCTACCTCTGTTATCTCAATAACCTCACCATCTACTTCCTAGCCCCCATCCAATGCCATCCTCCTTAGCCATCCTCGTCTGGGCTATTTTCCATCCATATCTAATAAATGCTTGCTTTTAGTCTTTATCTGGGCCTTTCCACGCCATTATTGGAGTCCTTCCTCCAGGCCCGCGTGGTTCCTTCTCCATGCTAACCCATCGTGGTACCTTCCTTCCTCCTCTTTTCCTGTCCATCCTCCTCCCGTAATTCTCTTGTCCTCAAAAGCCCAGGAACCTTAGCCATACCTAGCCCATTCTGACCTGTCCAAGTTTTAGACCTGTAATCAACCGATCATGTAGAATGTCTTAGGCAGGTTTACACAACAAGGATATGTGTATCCAGGCAGCAACCAGATGATGAGGGCCAGTAATTAGCATCAAAATAAAGCATCAGAACAACCCCCAACAGTTGTATGCTCAATATTAGAATTTAAAAGCATATTTGAGAGACAGAATAGCTAGTACAGGCAAATGAGTGAAATATGTGTGTTAACAGTGGATTTTTAAATTGTATTATAAATGTTACAGATATTTCGTATTCTCTCTGCTGTTCTGCTTCTGTTCTGTTGCTGTGATGAAACACCTTCATGAAAACACCTTTAAGGAAGAGACGGTTTACCAGCTTACTACAGGTTACAGTTCACCATTGCAGAGTAGTCATAGGGCCAGGAACTTAAGACAGCTGGTCACATCACCACTGTCAAGAGCAGAAGGAGGACAAACGTGTGCTTGCTTCCTCATACTCAGCACTCTCTCTGCACTTCTGCTGTCCGGGGTCCTCTGCCCAAGTAATCGTGCTCTTTGCAGTGTGCATGTCTTCACATACCAATTAAGATAGTCCCCAACAGACACACCCATAGGCCAAATTGAGCTAGACAATCCCCTCATTGAAACTCTCTTCCTAGTTGATTCAAGTTGGTAATTAAAAGTGACGATCACCAGGCTAGAGGAATGGCTCAGCAGTTAAGAGCACTGCTCTTAACCTGCTCTCCCAAAGGATCCAGGTTCAATTCCCAGGACACTGACATGGCAGCTTATAACCATCTGTAACTCTGGTGCCAGGGAATTCTTCTGGCCTCTGCAGGCACTGCATGCCGATGCTGTACAGACATGCATCCAGGCAACACACCCATATGACATACATAGTAAATTAAAAATTTTAAAGTAATTGTCATATCCACATGTCTTTGTTTTCCATGCTCTCATTGTCTTAGTTTAATAAGCAAAAACGTTATTCTGCAATGTTATTTGGGATACATATTGGTTGAATAGCCATCTAGAAATCTTAGCTAAAAATTTTTTCTAAACTCCCTCCTTAAATCTGCAGCATCGTGGAAGTGACTATTGGTACCTGTGAGGATCTCTGTGACTTTCACAGGAGCAGAAATGAGATGCAGGAGGCTAGAAAGTAGTTCGGTACAACGTGACTCAGTAGACAGTGTTAGTTCAAACTTCAGAAGTCTGACTCGAAGTTGTTTGCTTTAGGTGTATTTAAACACAGCACAATCTGGCGAAAACTATTCTTGGGATGATTAACTCAGTCCCATGTGTATAACAAAGCATACCAAAATCTCTCTGAGGAACAAAGAAAGCAAAATATAGATCAGAAGCGACTGCATCAAAACTCTTTGTAAAGTACATATGACACTTTCCACAAAGATAGATTCTATAGACTGAGAAAAACAAACTTATGAGAATGGATCTGAAAGAAGGTCCCGCCAGGGGGCCTTTGGCCAAACAGATTGTGCAAAGGTTGCCAGACTAAGAAACATGTCCACTCCAGTCTTCTGGGTGAAAAATAGATTTTGCCACAACCCTGTGTGTCTAACATTCCATGTTTTTCTACTGCATGTTTGTGAGCACAAAGACCTCTGTAGCCCTAGAGGTACCCATGAGTATTCAAAACAGTCCCATCTCCTTAGCTATAGTGTACTGGCCCAAAACCAGGCATTTGACCTAGGCTAAGCCAGTCACTTACATTCCCTGACAAGTTGGAGAATAAATGATTTCCCAGTGAAGAGTCCCTTTGAACAGAAGAGGTAAACAGTTGGGTGGGGATGCTGCTTACCTATATTCTCTGCCTTGTAGACTAAGGGGTGCAGTAGACTCAGAGGAGAGAGGGATGCACTGATGTGAAAAGAGACCAAGGCACAGCTGAGTTTCCATGACAACTATGCAAACTTCCTCTGTCCTTGTTGAAGTCTTGAAGCCCTACCCTTAAGTTCTGGGATATTTATGCCTTAAATAAACAAAGTTTAGGGCTGGGGGGTCTTGCTCAGTTGGTAAAGTGCTGCTGCCCTGATTGAGTTCAGATCCCAGCACCCACATAAGAACTGGGTGTGGTGGCAAGCCCCTGTGATATCAATGATGGGGACAAGGAGGATCCCTAGGACTTGGTGCCCAACCAAGCTATGCAAATCAGTGAGCTCCAGGTTCAGTGAAAAAAAAAAAAGCTGTCTCAAAATAGTAGAGAGGAATTGGGGAAGGTTCACAATGTGCCTCTGTACACACACACACACATACACACACAAAAGGAAACAAAATGTTGTATTTAATCTGAATCATTTAGCTTTTGTTTATTTTCTTTTATAAAACATTTCACTTTATGAAGCATGTTCTCATTCCTCAAGCAGGAATGCAAAACCTGTTTTCCACCCAGCAGACCTGGTACTCAACATGTAGCCTAGCCTAGCCTCAAACTCGATTTTCCTGCCTCAGTCTCCCTACTGCTGTGAGTATAGACATGAGCCACCACATACAACACACAATATAAGCTTTTGTTTTCTTGAAACCAAGCATTCTACTGATACAGATATCTTTGTGTAGATGAACATAGACACCAAGTTCAGTAAGAGGCTTTCAAAGAGATAGTAACCTACAAGGACAAGGATGGTATGTCCTACTCAGCTTCCATCACCTTTGAGCTGATGGCTGGTGCTCACAGCAGAGCTTGCTGACTGATGACCAAAAGGAATAAGTGAAGGAAGGCCTACTCTACCTTTGCTCTTACTTGCCCTACATTTCTACTTAATAATTAGGAAGAACAGAGCAGGGTTGATGAGAAGGACATTTCTAGTCCTCCCTCCATTTCCTTTTCTAGGAAAAGTACTTAGTATAGGTGGCTAGAAATTCCACAGTAATCTCCTTGGCACTCAAATGCACTTGTGATTAGAGGTAGGCTGAATGTCCTGGAAACCTCTTTGCTACTCAAAGGCTTCTTTGGAGCACACAGAAAGTTTCTCCTTGAGGGGAAAAAATTTGGCGGCTGGAAAGATGGTTAAACATACTTGATGCTCATCTGGAGGACCTGAGTTTGGTGCCCGGGTTATCTTAGGCTTTCTATTGTTATGATAAAACACCAAGGCTAAACGTACCGTACCGTGGGAGGAAAAGGTTTATTTCAGCTTACAACTCTCAGGTTGTGATTCTGTCCACCGGGGAAGGGAGTCAGGAACTCAAGGCAGAAACCTGAGCCTTCTTCTGCAAGCAAGAACCATCTGCCCAAGAGTGGTACCACCCACAGAGGGCCACCCCCTCCCACATCACTCACTAGTCAAGAAAGTTCCCTGCAGGCTTGCCTGCAGGCCAATCATATGGAGGCTTTTTTTTTTTCCATTTAAGATTCTCTCTTGCCAGATATGTCTATATTTGTGTCAAATAGATAAAAAAAAAAAAGAAGAAACAAACAAAAAGTAACCAATAGACACATGTAATTCCAATTCCAAGAGATCCAAAAACCTCTTCTGGCCTCTAAGGGTATCAGAGACACACATGTGCATGGAGACAAAACATTTACACACATAAAAGAAAATCTTTAGATGATTGATAGACATTGTGAATATCCCTCAATTCCTCTCTGCCCTATATCTTGAGACAGGGTCTCTCCCTGATTTGCCTGGCTGTGGTTTGGTTTGTGGATCTTCATGGCAAATGACATATGAGTGCCATCAAGGCTACTTCCTGCTGTGCATTACTTCTTTGTTCAGGTGCCCAAGGGCAGCCATGACACGCAAGGTGCTGCCAGGTAATTTTTCTACCTTAAATGTCATCTAGAGTTAGAGGAAAGGGCAGAGTCACTTTCTCTAGGCCACGGCACAAAGTATGTGTGGGCTATAAATAGGGTCACTGAGAAAAGCTCCGGCTGGTTTTAGAGTGATGAAACCAGGTCAGTCGCTAGAGTTTTCAACGAAACGAGAGCATATGTTTTGAAGTTGCAAAACCACTTGTCTTAGCAACATCCCTCCACGCTATAGCTTCTTGAGAAGCTGTCTGACCTACAAAGTCGAATCAGAGATTTTAAAGCCTTTTGGGAAATTATGTCACAGACTGCCTTCCGGTTAGAATGTCGGGCTTTTAACTGACGGATTAGGCTACTGATTTAACGCACCTCTACCGTACGCTTTCTGTGTCTGAGAGCTCAGTAAGTCTTCCCTAGCAAGACAACAAGAGACCTTGCAAATCTAGCCCACTGTGTGTTTAAAATGCACAGTTTTAACACTCAGAGATGCAGACTTCTAATTTTTGCTGAAACTGAGCTTTATAAACTACCTCTCTCTAGAACCATGCAAGTACTCCCAGAGCCTTGGCTGCGTGCCAGATGCCATGCTGACCAATGGTAAAGGGACAGAGTCTGCCCACACATGGCTTCCTTGATGGTGACCTTCAAGTTAGGACATACAGGGTAAGCGACAGTCCCACAGAAAGGAATAGGGGTTCCAGTTAAGGAGAGAGCATATGAAGAAGTCCAGATGAGGCCATTGCTAGAGTTACAGCTTAAACCAGTGCCTGTTCCTTGTGCTTTCATTTTCTGGGGTGGATGATATTTTAACATTGTGGGTCAAAACCAGCCTCTGGAAGTTGCATACCATGTGCCTGTGAGCAGCCATTTGTAAGATAGTCCAGTTGACCTGGAAACGTACCCCTAGCCACCTCCCTTCACCAGGCCTCTGCAATCGATGTCACTATGTCCCTGCTGTAGGTCACCAAAAGGTGACCTGACAAGGAAGGGCCAACCAGTCCCATACTGAAGAGTCTGCCAAAATACTAAAAATAACCAGAGCTGCTGAGCGTGGTGGCACATGTCTTTAACCCCAGCATTTGGGAGGCGTATCTCTGTGAGTTTGAGGCCAGTCTGGTCTATAGAGTGAGTCTAGGACATCCAGGGCTCTGTTACAGAAAAACTCTGTCTTGGAAAACATTAAATAAATAATAAATACCCAGACCTGAGTCTGCTTGTCCCACCTTGCCTTTCTTTTTCCACCGTATCCACACCAAAGACCTCTGCCCATGCTTTGCCTGCACCAGGCCCATCTGAGGCTGTCTTACCTGGCATAGCTTCTCTCTCAGAGGTTAAGAATAGCAAGCTTTCTTTTCAGGAGCCTGCACTTCCTCAGCAGTTGGCCTCACCATAAAGCAGAGCTCTCAGACACATTTCTTCTTTAAGAACCCTGTCAGTCAGGTTGCTTCCAAACAGAAATCTCTGGTCAGTCTGCATTAAATTTCAGGATGGTGCAAGGTTTTCAAAGTATCTTTAACATATTAAGGGGAGATGTAAAATGCTGTGGGATTTACTTGAACAAATTAAGGGGAGATGCAAAATAGAATTTCTTCTTTTTATTTCTTTTGAAGTGAGATGCATCTTAAGGCAGACATAGCTCAACCTGTTATCATTGATTAAAACCCAAATGGAGACATGTTATCAGGATAAATACTGATGAGAATTGCTTGCACACTTAACGGATCATGTGGTGCTTGGTCATTGGTTGAGCAATCTGTGTCTCAGGCACTGTGCTATGCCCTTGAACACAATGCTGAACAAAACAAAGGTCTCAGCCTTGTGAAACTTCTTCTAGAGGAGAAAGGGAACTAGGAAGTCAATAGGATGGAAATGTGGTGAGTACTTCTGAGAAACTGTTAGAAGCAGGGTTGTCACCTCATTGAGCAGGAGAACTTTGAACAAAGTCCATTTGGGAACCTTAAGGACAGGCCTTCTAGGCTGAAGGTCCGGCTAACAGCAGGCCCTGAGGTGGATTGTGAGTGGCTGCTGAAGAAACAGAATAGTGACCCAAATGACATTCTATGGCTTCTTTATCATCTATTGTCATATTTATCCGAGGAGTAGAGAGCATTGTTCTCTCTTGTTTGTCGTCTTCCCAGGGATCCGGGTGAGAACAGGGGGACCAGGCCAAGGGGATGAGAGGCAGGGGGTCATCACACAGACACCGAGAGTCAGGTGAATGAAATCTGAAGGCGAGCAGATGCATACTCGTTTATTCCGGAAGGGAAAGCATGTTATAGAGCTTTGGGTGACCAATCCAAAACCATCTTCGAGCCTGCCATTGGCTGTTCATCTCTGGGAAGACCCTCCAACGTCAGGTCACGTACTTTCTGCCCAACTACTTCCATAGTCACGGCAGTGGAAGCTGCCCCAGGCCGTAAGACCTAATGGCTCTTTACTGGGGATACCCACGCTTTCTCCAGAAGGACACTGTGCAAACACGGACCCCTGCCAATGAGCCCCTCAATTATACATAGCAACACTATAAAGAAAACGTTTAACCTTATCATCTCATGTAGCTAGTCTCTTTACTCAGCACTAATGTTTAAGCTATTACATAAGGAAAGGAAAACACTGGATGTGGTTACCTAGTTGGTAGCTCCACTTAAGAATCACCTACAAAGCTTTTTAAAAAATGTAGTCCATTGGGCTGGAGAGCGAGCTTAGTAGTTAAGAGTACTTGCTGTTCTTCTCAAGGATCTCGGTTCGATCCCCAGCACCTGCATGATGGCTCACAATCATCTATAATTCTAGTTCCAGGGGATCCCTGCCTTCTTCTGGCCCCCTGTGAGCATTGCACATATTTGATGGAAGAGACATGCACAGAGACGGAACCCCCATACACACACACACATACACACACACACAAAATCAATAAATCTTTTTTTAAAAAACCAACAGTCCTGGCATACATTCTTCGGTATTCTACTTCCACGGGCTAGGGTGGAATGTGGCATGTGTAGAAGCCAGTGTTCACAGATACTCCTACTGTCCCTTATACAGTCCCCTCGTCCCTAGCCAAGGCGGACAATTAACAACGGCGAGCAACCTGAGGAGGGTGGTTTCATATAGCTTTATTTATCCCCTTTTCATTGCCCAGCACAAAAAAAGAAGATGTTGAGTTTATCTCCACTGAATTGCTCAATTCCCACTGGGGAAGTGGGAAATTTTCATTCCCACTGCGAATGATCTGACTTCTGGCCCAAAGTGGTCCGCTAGATAAATGAAGTGTTTATCCCGAGCCAGATCACCCCTGTGGGGAATTTGAACTGGGGAGCCAGCCGGATCCAGGTGTACACATTGTCTCTGCCGACCAGAGAGAGGCACCCCACCTCTTTCATGCTGTGTCTACACCGGTTGTGTGGAGGTGTCAGACATTTAAGACAACAATAGAGATTAAGCGTGCAAGGCTCTCGCCGCATAGAAAGCGCTATATGGGAATACAGGCTGCCTTCCGTCTCCATGCAGGTTGGAAAGTCATGGTTGTGTGGAGAGAACGTGAGAAGCCAGATTCTGAACCACAGACACCCTACCCCAAACCCAGCCAGCCTCTGAATTACCACAAGGATGACAACTGATACGGAGCACCAGCTCGTTGTCATGGCGACTCTATGTTGGTCCTCAGTTTTAGGAATCCCACAAGAGAGCAAACTGTTAGAACACACAGTCATCCATTTGGTGGCTGGAAACCCAGAGAGCGCGCTCTCTCGGAGCTCTGGAGTTCAGACAGAAGGTGGCGGCTGGGCAGGCTCTCTCTGAAGGCTCCAGGACAACCCCTCATTGCCTTTCCCAGCTGCTGGCGGCAGAGCTGCTGTGTCTGTTTCCATCTTTCTATGGCCTCCTCTCTGACCTCAGTGATCTCCTTTCTAGAGCCCCAGCCATTGGATACAGGTTCCATTCTAAATCCAGAATGAGCTCATCTCAAGAGTCTTAACTAATTACGTACGCAATGACACTATTTCCAGATTAGGTCAAATTCCGAAGTTTGAGGTAGACACAAATGTGGGGCGGGGCGGGGCGGGGCGGGGCGGGGCGGGGGAGGGGCAGGGGATGACACACTATTCAACCCACTACGCTAAAATTCAGATTACTAAATATCCCATAGATCTTCTGCGTTCATTTCTTAGGAAAGCCATCTTTGATTTAATTGGATCAGGGCGACTAAACGTGACTAAGCCCTACCCAATGAACTACAATCAGAAGCCTGGTGTGGCTCCTGAAATAGCAGGCACATATTCTTCCTCTCTTAATGGCTCACGTTCTCTGGGATGAAGATGTGATTGCTTGACCTAAACAGCCCTTCTGGACCACATCGTGAAGGCACTCACTAAGGTCAACAAGAGCCTGAGCCGCCATCTTCTGGCTGACTTCTACTAAGCCTGTTAGGACAGAAATGAACCTCAGCCTTCATATGTCATTTTCGTTTAGGGTTCTTTCTAACACAGAGAGACGGCCTAATCCTAGCAAGTATTCTGTCTACTGTCTCATGATGCATTTGAGGTATAAAAACCTGGGAATTAAAACAAAGATAAAGTATATTGAGCATTTTAATAAAAATCATGGTGTTTCAAAAAGCAAGCCTTCCATTTCAAGATGTTACTGTTTTTATAACTACATTCATTTAGTTAATAATTTCCTGAGCGCTTATATTTTGCTTAACTATTATGTGTACTTATAACCGAACAGACAATTTTCGAGAGAGGTTCCTTGGACTCTGGCTGGCTGGGCCATGACATTGACAATCAGGATATATTATTTACAGTGTAACCTCTGGGGTTCTTCTACAATGTAGGCAATGCTCCTGAAAGCCCATGGCCCCACTGCCAGGCCATATTTGCTACAGGGAAAAATAAAAGAGGTAAAAGAGAATTCGCTCGTTTAAGGAACAGTCTTGAAAAGTCAACAGTAGCTAGGTTTTAAACTGTACATCAGAGTCACATTTCTGTAAATAACTATTTGGGGGCCTCAGTAGGTAAGAGGCTCTCTCAAGGAGCCTAAACAGGGAGGATGAAATAAAGCAATGAGTTACCTGGGCTGTGTGCAGCAGCCAGAATGCACCCCCCCCAACCCCACTTCTATAAATCAATGAAGGCTGACTTCTCACACAGCCTCTGTGAGCACATGGGCTGCCTGGGATTCCGTTCTGTGACATCCTTACCCACATGAAGTGAACGGCCACTGTCCGGAACTTTGCTGTTAGCCAGAGTATGGAGAAATCTGCCACAAGTCTCGTTTTTTGAAGGCTCCAGGTAATTTTTAGTTCAGTGACTCAAACAAGCCCCAAAGCCAACTCTGTGGGCAGAGTGGAGACATGGGTGCAGAAAACAAGGCTGGCCACAGATTTGGTAACTAGGAGTTATCCTGGCAGAGAAGGGACCAGAGGAGATGGTCTATGTTGCGCTCCCACAAATAAATTTCTACCTTTCAATCTTTTACATTGTTAGAGTATCTTTTTTTTTTTTAAATACAATGTGGTGGGTTCCATTACAACATTTTTACACACAGTGTACTTTCATTATATTGTCACCTTTCTTCACCCTCTTTTGGCCCCGCCCACTAATTCTCCAATAGATATTCTTTTGCTTTCATTTTCCCCTTTGTCTGTGTCTGTATGTCTACGTACACATATTTGCACACACATGCATATGGAGGTAAGAGGCCGATGTTAAGGTAACTTCCTCAGTCACTCTCTACCTTATTTTTGAGACAGGGTCTCTTAGGAGACCTGGTGTTCAATGTTGGAACTGGACAGGCTGACCAGAAAGCCCCTCAGGGCCTCAGGTTCAGCCTCCTAAGCACTGAGATTATAAATATATCCTGTTTAAAGCTGAACTGAATAGTTCATGCTTGAACAGCAAGCACTTTACTGGCTAAGCCAATTCCTCAGTCAGTCCCTTGTGTATTTTTTAAACATGTATATTTTGCACAAGAGCAAAAACATGCAGTATTTATGAGTCTGCCTTCTTTTGCCAGTTCTACCTGTTTGTTTGTTTTTTCCTGCAAACAACACACATTTTATTCTTCATTGTAGCTATATAATACCCCATTGTTTCTATATAACATGTTTGCTTTATCCATTTATCCCACTGATAGGCTCTTATGCTGATTCCACGGCCTGCCTAGTGCTGCAGTAAACGTGGATATGCATGTTTGTTACTCTAGTGTCTGTTACTATAGATTCCCGGAACGGTATATACCCAGGATTTACTGATTATATGGAAGGCCTAGCTTCAGGTTTTTTTGAGGAATCTCTATTCTGACTTTGCCTGTGTCTGTACCATCATACATTGCCACCAACAGAGTGTCAGAATCCGTTCCTGCTACCATTCCCCCTCCTCAGCGGCACTCGACTGTTGGTTTTGTTGATGTTCACTGTTCTGCTATCAGAGCAGGCCCACAGAACTGACCCAGCAAGGCTGCTGCCGCTTCAGGGACACGGTGGCTGACAGCTGATTTTAGAGCACACTGCCTCAGCCTTGCTCTTTGGGAAATGCTTGTTCTCTTAGGCATTCAGGACCCATTAGGCAAATACCCCCAGAGTTAAGATCAAGTACCAGAAAAAAAATCATTACCTGCCAGAAAGAGCAGGCAGACATGCTGCCCACCTCACAAGAGTCACGTCAGTCACATCAGGTCATGCCTGGCAAATGAGCATCGAAGCCTGAGGTGTGGAGTGTAGAGCCTCTCCATTTCGTTGCTCAGTAAGATATGGCTCAGAGGTCAGAATGGAACTGAAAAAGACAGTTCTACGACCAGACATACCCTCTTGCGTCCACCATTTCATCTGTTCTTTCACCTGACCTTGAGCAGACTCTCGCCATGTCTAGGCGCTTTATGCTTGTTAAGACGGCTGTAGGGGAAGGAGATGGAAATGGTGACCTGCTTTAAATTACCATGGGCTGCCGTGTTTCTGGATCAGACTTAGTAAGCCACGTGTCTAAATTTGGAAGCAGGTTTGCAGTGGAGGTGTGGAGACACATCGTTTTTACACATTCCACAGGAAGTGGTTTTTTTATAAAGTCATCCAAATATAAAATAATTTAAAATGTGTAGAAATCGGAAGGTTTGCATATGCATTAGGGGGACAGGTTGCCGCTGCTGCGGGTCCTTGAGGATGCATGGTACCCAGCAATTGGTTCCTAAGTGTCAGCCAGCACCATCACGGCTTTTGTATGCTAAGCAAGGAAATCAGCCACATTTACCCTAATGAGCTACATGACTAGAAGTGGAGGACAAATTATAAACCTCTTATCCTCCACCAAGAACATAGAAGTATTCACTTGAGGGCACAAAGATGTTTATAAAATTTCAAAGCCCAGTGACCATACCCATACTGTTGAATGAAAAGGACCAACGTGATCCTTCTGGCACTGGCTGATTCCTCCCTTCTCTGACTCCTCCTCATGCTCCTTCCCCACAACAGAACCAGCTCCCTTTGTGAGCCAGCATCTTTGCAGTGAATTTTAACATCAGTTGTGTAGGTGTGTTTTCCTTCTGAGAAGAAAAAAAAAAAGCTGAAAACCCTCTTCCTCTTCCAATTAATCTCTCATTCTCTCCTTAAGAAAAAAAAAACCCTATGTTAGCATTTTATCACGATTAATTCTTTCATTAAAAAAAACGTCTCCTGCATTCCTCTTACCCTTCTATCTCTTGATAGCGCCTTGACCCTCCTTTCCCCTCATAGCACCACTGCTCCATGCGTGTTGCTGTGACCATTGGTCCTGGCCTCCTGGCTTCCCCTTCAGTCTTCAGCAACTGTTTGGTAACTCTTCCAGACCTTTCCTGACACTGAAGCCCTCCTTAGCAAGGAGGACTTTCATCTCTCCCCCAGATTCAATGGACGCTTTGTCCTTATTTTCATTGCTTTCAGCAGATTGTGAAAACATTCCCCTTGGCTCTTACCCCATGCATTCAGACCAAGCATTTTCTTCTTCCTCTTTGGTAATTGGTCCAGGCTGTTTAAAGATGTAATAAAAATGCTAAATGGAACTTTGCCTGCTGTCTCAAATTTAAGCTGGAACCTAAAGCTAGAAGCAAGGGATAATTACCCCCATATTCAGGAAAACTGTGCCTTGCTAGGTCATCTTGGTCACCTGGGGTGTCACTAGAGTTACCATGATGGGCTGCTGCTGGCCAAGAAGGATGCTCCATGGCTTTTCTCCTTATAAAGGAGGTCAGGGCTTTGTTCTGGGAGAAAACAGTAAGTCAGTACTCAGGGATGTGAAGGGTTAATAGCTGATGCTTTCCCCAAAGTACTGGCCTCTGACCTCAACTGGACGCTTGAGCAATGTGTTTGGCCAGAGACAAATCCAAGACTTAAGAGCGCCTGACAGGTTCTAGTGGGCAGAAGAGTCTATGATGCTGAAAACAGAAGCTGCCTGCAAGGGGAGAAATAGTGGAACAGCCTAGTACCCGAAGTCTACAACATTCGCTTGGATCACCTGGAGTCTTCTCCATTGGGCTGTTCAAAATGTTCGTGTTCTCGTCACCTGTTGTGTGGACGTACACTCTCACCTCTTACAGTACATTGGGTATGTAACTTGCTCTTGGTCCATGGAGTAGAGACACAGAGGGAGGCACTGCTTCAGGTCAAGGGATTGAAGCGGGGCAGGTTTCCCACATACAATGGATGTCCAGGAAGCTGGGCAAGAGACTGGTTTCTGTCAGCCCAGAGCTCTGACAGACCATGCTAAGCAGAGCTTTGGTGCCCACTACATGCCCATGGAACACAAGTGAGGGAAAACTACCAACATTGAGGAGCTGTTGTGTCATGGCTTTGTCCAACCTGGCTAACAGAAGAAAGACCCCATCTGAGAAGTAGGGTATGATGGGGCTAGTTGCCCCAGCTGGGGAAAAATGGGAGGTGAGGGTAACTCTGAGATGTCAGTTAAATAGTAATATTCTGAGTCTTGATTGCAGTTTGTACAGCTGTCCCCAGAGAGCTATCCAGGTCCCCTACAAAAGGCAGACCATTTTGTTAGCTGTCATTTGGGGAGCATTTGAAAGTCGACTTCCAAATTCGTTCTGTTTTTCTAGGCTTTCTATTGCTGTGATGAAACATCATGACCAAAAAACAAGTTGGGGAGGAAAGGGGTTTTGGCTTACACAGCATTATTCGTTATTAAAGGAAGTCAGTCAGGAACTCAAACAGGGCAGGATCTGGAGGCGAAAGCTGATGCAGAGGCCGCAGAGAGGTGCTGCTTATTGGCTTGCTTCTCCTGGCTTGCTCAGCCTGCTTTCTTATAGAACCCAAGACCACCATAATGGGCTGGGCCCTCCCCCATCAATCACTCATTAAGAAAATGCCTTCCAGCAGAGTTTTATGGCAGTATTTTCTCAACAGAGGTTCCCTCCTTTCTGATAATTTAAGTTTGTGTGTCCAGCTGACAAAAGACTAGCCAACACATGTGCTTTATCTCTGCTTCTTTAGACTATTTATACTGTAACCTGAAGAAACCAAGAACTAGAGAGGAAATGGGTAGAAATAGGGAGCAAAAAAGGTCAATAAGTATACCATATCCCCTCTACTTGATGACTGAGGGTCTACCAGGCTCACATTAGAAGAAGTAATAGCCTCTATGTGACATGGACATTTTAATTTACAATGGTCTGAATATTTTTTTTTGTATGTGAAAATAGATCTGAATACCTATGTTGCCCCAGGAGGAGTATCTTGAATGGGATGATGGAAGAAAGAAGCTGGTTTTTAAGTGTCCAACCAATGTAATAAGCAAGCTCTGACTCCTAAGGAAAAAAAGAAAAAGAAAACCAGGGAGGGAGGAGGAAAAGACTTAACTTCAAGTAACCTGTGGGCCTTCTCCGGTGCTCCCACAGTATAGGCTTCTCGCTTTCGTCATCTTCCATGCTGGCTGCAGGTTTCTGTGTGGTGTTCATTCCCAAACTTGCTGGTCAGGCATGGCCTTTGATTCCTGCTCTGAGCTGTGGAAGTAACGATTGGGCGCTGACACTTGAGTAGCTCATGGGACTCCATGCCAGACGACCTATCATAACCTGTCTTTGTGTCCTTCTGAACCTATCCCTCTTCGGGATTGACTGTGTCTTTCGTGATCCAAAGAGGAAAAGTTTACTTTTGCCGTCTGACTCCAAGCATTTAAACATCAAGCTTTCTCTACTTTGCTTTTTAATTTTTTGTTGTTTTTTTGTTTCATTTGGGGGTTGTTTGGTTCTTTTGGGTTTTGGTTTGTTGAGACAAGAATATAGCCTTGGCTGTCCTAGAGCTCACTATGTAGACCAGGCTGGCCTCTAACTTACAGAGATCCGCTTGCTGGATGGCAGATCTCCAGAGTGCTGGCATTAAAGGTTTGGGCCACCAAACCTGGTCCTCTAATTATATTTTAAAATTAAATTTGCTTACTTTGTGTGTGGAAGTCAGAGGACAATTTACCTAAAATAGCTGTTTCCTTCTACCATATGGAGCCTGGGAACTGATCTCAGGTTATCAGGCTTGGCAGCAAGCACCTTTATTGCCTGAGCCACTTCAAGCACCCCTGACTTGCTTTCCAAGTGTGTCTCACATCAGTGCATTTTCCTCCATCCTTAATGCACTGGATCATTGACTGAAGCATCCTTCCTCCTCACTGGAAGAACTACAGCGGTCTTCACCTGGACTCTTCTGAGATAATTTGTTGATTCTTTTTGTTGGTGAGATCATTTTCTATTCTCTCTTTTTTTATATAAAACAGAAGTTATAAAATAAACATGTAGTATATGCTCTGTGAGCCAGAGTTTAACACTAAACTCTGGGGATAGTGTCCAATTATAAAACAAAATCCTAGTGCTAGGGGTGTAGCTCATTGGTAGGGCACCCTGGTAAGGCTCAGGGTTCAATAGCCATCATCATATTTTTAAAAAGAAAAGAAACTCATAAAACAAGAGTATTCCTTATGGAATTTACATTCAGTGAGCAGAAAACAGATATCTAGCCAAGAACAGGTCCCATACTGAGAGTTAAAGGGTTCAAAGGCTGTAGGCATTCAGTAAATGCCCAGAGAATTCCTTTGCACATTCTGGGTATGTTTGTATTTCAACAGTAGAAATAGAGTGTAATTATTCAGTGGGATTAGGAGAATTGCTTTGGTCAGTAAAAAAAAGGCAGATGGGCTAAAGTAATAGCTCAATGGTGGGATGTCCGCCTAGAAGGCATGATGCTCTGAGCTTGATCCCCAACAGAGAAAATTACAAAGATAAATAGACTAACCTTTGTTTTATGTTTTTGCAACAAACAGTTGAAATGAACTAAAGATTTGGGAGGTGAAGGAGGACCTTCTTAGACCAGGTTGTATAGGCAACCTTCCCATCTCCATGCTACAGTCCTCATAACCCTCTTTCCATATAATAATGTCCTTAGGACAAGAGCCATGTGCAAACAAAATTAACCATGATAAGAAATAGACTAATCCTAGAACTTCCTGAGGAATGTAAACCATGCATATCTTCCTGTATCTCCCACAGAGTTGTAACTGGTGTCAATAGACCAACATTCCAATTGTTGGAAATCCAGTGCTGGAAATCAAAACTTGGGCCTTATGCATGCTAAGCAAGTACTCTATCCCTGGGCTACATCCCTAGCCCAGATATTCTTTAATCCACTTTTTTTTAACAGATCCCTTCCTGGATTAGATCACATGAAAGCTTACTTTTCTGATGCCTTTATTGAATTAGCTTAGGTAGCAATGTAATATTTTGATGTCTGGTTAGTCTTCTGCCCTTAGCAAACAATGAAGGATCAAGTTTGTCCATGGTGGATAAGGGGGGAATGAGTCTGCATTCATTGTAAAAAGGTTGGGTTTGTGACTGCAACCAGCAATGTCCTCACCTGGCAATGGGAAGTATAAACTATTACTTTTTATTTTTTATAATTTATTTAATTTTATTATAGGTGCATTAGCGTAAAGGTGAAAGATCCCTTAGAATTGGCGTTATGGATAGTTGTGAGCTGCCATGTGGGTGCTGGGAACTAAACCCAGGTCCTTTGGAAGAGCAGACAGTGCTTTTACCCACTGAGCCATTTCTCTAGCCCCTGTTACTTAGTATTCTACCCAATGGTTGTGGGTAAGAAGAGAGGCACTGTGTTCCATAGAGTCAGAGATCCACATGTCAAAGATGGCACCCTCTGGAATGTTCATCAGAGGAAGAAAGAGGAAATGGATAATTCAGATCTTTGGCTGTCTCATCCAGAAAGTGGCATGTCACTTCTGCTCCATTTACTAGCTAGCTACATGACCTAGATTACTTAGGAGTTGGACATGGGTGGGAAGGAATGCCTACTACCTAAATCATTAGGCACTTTATTCAGAAAGCCTGCTTTACCAAAACCCTTTGTCCTTCAGCCTCGGTAAGCACTACTGTGATATGCTTCCTTGGCAATGTCCACCTCATTCGTATCATATTGCAAGCAGTATTATGTCTAACCAACTGCTGTCTAACCTACCCAGGTCTTCATGATGCCTAACACTGCCCTTGCCCTCTACTTCTGTTTTTCCTATAGAGCTAAGACTACTTTCAGTGCTCACAAGAAAACACTGGCTTGGACTCTCAATTTTCTCTACCTAACATTCTTCTATATGGTGCTGTAGGGCACCATAGGAACTGTGAGATGGGAAAGATGCTAAGGAGGGTGACTGTGGTGATTTGAATGATAATGCCCCCCATATTTGAACACCTGGTAACCAGTTGCTGGAATTGTTTGGGGAGGATTAGGAGGTATGGCCTTTCTGGAGAGATGTGTCACTGAAGGTGGGCTTTGAGGTCAGAAGCTCATGCCATTTCCAGTTAGCGCTCTCTCTCTCTCTCTCTCTCTCTCTCTCTCTCTCTCTCTCTCTCTCTCTCTCTCTCTCTCTCTCTCTGCCTCTGCCTGAAGCTAAATTGAAGAGTTTGGAATTAATTTAATTAGTAGAGAGGATTTCAAGACAGCCTCATATCCCTTGGTAACTAGTAATCACTCTTATGCACATTTCCAATGGAAAAGAACAAGTGGAGTAAAAATTTTAAAAAATGTACAGTTTGAGGAGAAAAAGAAGACCAGGAAATTTAGTATTTCCTTGGTTTGTGCTGAAAAGGAGCAGGAGAAATGGAATATATAGAGTGGTACCCTTAGTGTAAGACTCCACCCAGCTAATACTTTTACTTGTAAAGCTAAGTGGCCTGGAGGCAGGGGTTTCTAGTCCTAAAAGCATCAACAAGTCAAAGCTTATGCAGGTATAATTCAAGGAGGAGACCAGAGTCCATCCTAAGCAAGCAACCAAACTTTAGAGTCATGGAGGATATGGAGTCAAGAGGGATGTGGAGTCTTCCTCTGCAATTGAGAAAAGCTGCAGAGGCCAGGCGTGTGGAAGGGGACTTCCTACATGGAGGCTCAGAACTGCCATTGCATAAAGCCTCGGAAGTGAAGCTGGATTATGTTGGGGACCCCAAGATGTTGGAGATGCCTGAGCAGTGGATGCCTGCCAAGGGCAGCTGCAGACAGCTGGAACTACAGAGCCATCTAAGCTCTCTGACATTTGGACATAGAGCTACAGGAATTGGAGTTTGGGCTGCTGGGTTTTGTTGTTACTTTTGCCCAGTATTTTTGCTATGTCCCTATTCCTCCCTTTCAGAATGTATATTCTATGTGCTGGAAGTACGTAATTTGCTTTCTGGCTTTACAGGGGGTTACAATTAAGAGATTGCCTTACGTCTTAGAAAAGACTTTGGACTTTTAAACTGTGTTGAAACTGTGCCTATGGGGACTTTTGAAGTTGCACTAAATGCATTTTGTGTTAGGATATGGCCATAAGCCTATGTGGGCCTGGAAATGGATTGTGGCAGTTTCAATGAGAAGGGTGCTCATAGGTTTGTGTGTTTGAATGGTTGGCTCCCAGTTGGTGGAATTGTTTGGGAAGGATTAGATTTGTCACTGGGGGTGGGCTTTGAGGTTTCAAAAGTCCAAGCTATCCCCACTATTCCTAGTTAGTGCTTATTCTCCCCCCCCCGACACTCTCCTCATTTCTCCTTCCTTCTCTCCATCTCTCCCTCCGTCTGTCTTTCTGCCTCACGTTTGTGGATCAGATGCGTGCTCTCAACTACTGTTCCAGTGACATGGCTGCCTGCTTGCTGCCATGAACTCTATCATTCGACCCCCCTGGATTAAAGCTTCATTTTATAAATTGTCCTGGCTATGGGCTTTTGTCACAGCAATAGAAGACAGCAGTACAAGAGAACCTCAGCACATCTTCCTTCTTCCTTCCTTTATTACAGTTTATTCACTTTGTATCCCAGCTATAGTCCTCTCCCAATCCCACCCTTCCTCCCTCTTATTCTCCTATGCCCCTCCCCCATTCCACTGATGGGGGAGGTCCTCCTCCCCTTCCATCTGACCCTAGTCTATCAGATCTCATAAGGACTGGCTGAATTGTCTTCCTCTGTGGCCTGCTAAGGCTTCACCCCGCCCAGGGGGAGGTGATCAAAGAGCCAGCCCCTGAGTTCATGTCAAAGACAGTCCCTGTTCCCATTACTAGGGAACCCTCTTGGACACTGACCTGCCATGGGCTACATCTGTGCAGGGGTTCTAGGTTATCTTCATGCATGGTCCTTAGTTCGAGTATCAGTCTTAGAAAAGACCCCTGTGCCCTGATTTTTTGGTTCTGTTGCTCTCCTTGTGGAGCTCCTGTCCTCTTCAGGTCTGTTTATCTCCCCCTTCTTTCATAAGATTCCCTGCGCTCTGCCCAAAGTTTGGCTATGAGTCTCAGCATGTGCTTTGATATCCTGCGGGGTAGAGTTTTTCAGAGGCCCTCTGTGGTGGGCTCCTGTCCTGTACCCTGTTTTCTCCCTCTTCCGATATCCATCCCACTTGCCTTTTCTGAGGGAGGATTGAGCATCTTACCCAGGGTCTCCCTTCTAGCTTAGCTTCTTTAGGTGTACAGATTTTAGTATGATTATCCTATATGTCTAATATCCACTTGTAAGTGAGTATATACTATTCAACACATCTTATTTAAATGGAAACTAAATGTATTAGAAAATAAGTGTTGACAGTAAGAATTCAGCCCACAGAAAGTAGAAATTCAAAGTTTGGGCTGGAGAAATGACCCAGAAGTTTAAAATGCAGAGCATGGGAGTGTTCAGTTACCATTATCCATATGGAAGCCTATACCTCCCTGTGGCCCCAGCTCAAGGTTACTTGATAGCAGCTCCTGAATACCTGTGAGGAACATAAACTCACATACGTGCCCACGCTTACACAAAAATAAGTTCAGCTTTTAAAAAAATGACCAAAGTAATTAGAAGACATTGAGCCTGTCAAAGGAGCTGTATGTCGTGACTTTCAAATGGTAAATGATGTGAAATTGCTAAGTGCTGCTTTGAGATTGATAAATGCTTAATAAATGGGTTCTATTTCAGGAGAAATAGAAAATGGACATTTGCATGAAATTTTACAAGAAATAAACACTTGGAACGTAGGCAATGTCTTTACTTGCTGTGGAAAATACACATATTAGCATTTTTACTTTTATATCTGACTTACTCTAAAATGCATTTGAGCTACTACAGCAGAAAGATTACTGCATTTAAAGAAGGCATTCCTGACCAGTAATTATTAAAGTCTAGGCTGAGTTTGTCAACTTTCGTCTAGTCTGTGTTGGTTACGTACATCCTGCCTGAAGGCAGGAGGCCACAGCGGAGCTGGCTTAAGCTCTGCCGGCATCTGACGCTTTCAGGTGATCGTCAGGGAGTGATTATACCATGCTTATGCTAGCCTCTTAGTCTCCATCCAATAGAAAGTGGATTGGATTTTGTGAATGAGAACAAACGAAATAGTTATAGTTGTATCACATGTGAAGTCAGTCTGAGAGGTACAGGTTCCTGGGAGAGCTTCAACAGTATGCATGGAATTCACATTACCCTAACTCACTAAAGCCCTCTTTGTCATACCCAGCCTTGGAATCCTTTTCTGTTTAGAAATAAGTTCAGCAGCTTGAAGGTATGTCAAAAGAAAGACTTGTGCTCATGTGAAAACTATTCTTGGATCATCTAACTTTTAAGCTTGCATTCCAGTTACTGGGGGAATAAAAGCAAACTGTTGCCCGTAAAATGGTCAACTGAGCACAAAAACAGAAGTAATGGAATATTAAAACCAAAAAAAAAAAGATGTTAGAAAAGCTGGCGAGAACATGCACATGACAGAACGGAGAAATGCAAAATTAGCTAAAAGCAGAGGCACTCATAGGAACACGCCTTGTGAGGGAGCATCTCAAAAGCTAATGATTCTTTAAGATCTAACTAGAGAATACTAGGATAATAGATGCAGTAATATATTTGGGAAAGGACAGGAAGAATTAAGTTGGAGAAGGGGCCTTCAACTCCCCTTGGGGTACCGCCATGTTGTGAAGGAGGTAGCCCCGGCATGCCGGATCTCTGCAGAATACACATCTTTTTGTTATTTGGGGTCATTTTTTCAGCGTCTTCTGGACCCTAACAGGACCTTCGGATCTGCCCACCCAGCAGCCTTGCCTGCGGGACCCTAGTTCACTGTCCAGTCTGGGCGCCTGAGCCTCTAGCCATCCAACTGCTCCTCCCTAGTCCCTCTTGGTCAAGGGCTATAATCGCCCCTCGGAGAAGCCACACCCCCACCCCAGGACTCCCAGCTGGACCAGGATCCTGCAGACCCTACCCATTCCAGACACTTCATCTTCCTGGCTCGGTGTGTGGTGGCGCCGGGATACCACCAAACAGGAGGCTTCTCCGGATTTCGAAAAAGAGGTCCAGTAATCTAAGACAGCATCTGGGTCTGTCCAGACTGCCCCCGAGGGAGATGCATGAAGTGGTGAGGGCTGACTTCAATGGAGAGCCAAGGAAGATGGAGATGCCGAAAACGTGGACGGTCTCAGGAAGAAAGCTGCAGGTGGTGAGCAGAAGGAGGCCAGGAGAAAAGTCCTAGTGGGATGCAAGGCGCAAGGTTGCCCAAGCGCTGCAGTAGTCTCCTTACAACACATGCCCTCAAAGCCGGACATGGAGCTGCCAGAGACAATATTTGCTCTGATGGATTTTCCCTTCTACCTACCCCGCCCCTACTGATTCCTCCCCCTTTCAAAGAAGAATGTTTACTCTGTGTCACTGCCTTTGGGGAGTTTGTCTCAGAGGAGAGACTTTGAGCCAGAAGGCTCCGGGGACTCTTAGGCAAAATGTGTCTTCCATTGTAAGATGGGTACGAGCCTTTTGAGGGCCAAGGTCAGAATGCCAGGGTTTGGATGGGAAGTGTTCTCAAAGGCTCATGAGGGCTTGGCCCCCAGCTTCTGGAGCTATTGGGGGAGATTCTGACAATTTTAGGAAAGGCCTCCTACCTGGAGAATGTTGGGGACATGTCCTTGGTGGCAAACAGCTCGTCCAGGGTCCTCTCAGTCACTTTCTCTCTGCTTCCTACGAACCACGAGTGAGGAAGCCTCTGCCACATGCTCTTGTCATGATGTTAGGCATCACTGTGGGCTGAGAATAAATGGAGGTAAGACCTGTGGACTGAAAGCAGGAGTCTTATAAATAACTCTTGCCTTTAAGTTTTTCCTTTTAGGTATTTAGTCATGGCAATGAGAAAGTCTAAGGTGAGAAGCTGTGTATATATATTTAGTTGCCTGTTAGCCTAGATGATTTATGAATTGATGATAGGTGTCACTTTTGAGCTTGGCTGCAAATGCAACAATTGCCCAAAGGCTATAACTCACTACAAATTAATGATGAGACTGCCCCTGGGACTCAGCTAATTGATCTAAATGTGAACTCAGATGCCATACTTCAGTATAGATTCACACAGTCAGGAAGTGGTGCCAGAGACTGAGCACCAACTAAAGAGATAAAAATGATGGGCATTGTCTAAGAGGGGAGAAAAACAGTATGTGTCAATAGTTGCCCAAATGCCAGCATCGAAATTTGAAAGACTGTTTCTCTCAGTTCAGTCCTTCAAGAAAAACGATACCAACTAAAGATTTGAAGGGCAAAGAAATTCATGGAAAGGAATGCCTATAATAACAAGGCAGAAATAGAAGACACATAGTATAGTCCTGGCCCTAGGGAAAGAGAGAGGACAAGAAGGAGAACCTTGTAGAAAGAGTTCTGCACAACAGCACAGCAAAGCCAGCAAGCGTGCCCTATTCTGCAGGGTCGAAGAGCAGCCATGTGCTGGGAGAAATGAATGAGCTGGAGGACCCTTACTGCTCAGTCATTGGCTAGGAGCAGCACGGCTATGCAGGAATTCTGTAACAGATCAGAACATGAAGTGGCCGGACATGCCTGGCCAGCAGGATCTTTATATGGGAGACCTGAGTGGCACACCCACTGACCTGTAAGATCTTCCCCTTGTGTTCTACAGATGCGTTTCCCTGGAAACTGTTAGGGAACAACTCCTCCTTGGCTCCTGTGAGCCTCTCTTTCTGAAAGGATACTTTGAAGGAGGCCAGTGTGATACTCCACAGCCCTGGATGCTATAGCTGAACTCAGAACTGTAGTCAGAAACTATCGTCTTCTTCCACTGCCCATTCTCCATTCCACTCACTTGCCCCTCACTATCATTCCACGATCACTTCAGCTGACCCCAGCCTACACAGTAGTTTGACCCAACCCTTCACTTCTGAGAGAAACTGATTCCTTAACAACATATCTTCTCATGGGCATAACTGGGCCATCATGAACAAAGGTGCCCAGGTATCATATTGCCTAAATACAACCCTGCTTTTTTTCCCTGCCATTTTGTATATATTGTCATGGCTTAGATAGCAACTTTTTCACATGTTAATGAATAAAAAAAACCCCAAACACTCAAGGTATCACCATAACTCATAATTAAGTACAACATTTGTCATTAGACCCAACCATGCTACTTTGGGACTAAGGACCTTACTCTCCCTGAGCCCATAGTTTGGGTACAAGAAGCAAAAATCGCCCCTACTGGGTTCTTGAGAGTTATCATAAGTAAATGATAGCTGCCCCACCCTTGGTTTCTGTAACCATACGTTCTGGGAAACCCAGAGCCACACAGAGATCTTTGATCTCATGTTTTTGCAATACCCTAAATGATGTCACCCTATTCTTCAGAGTACAGCCTTTGAGCCAGCATTTCAGCCATCATAATGCTGGCTCCTCTGGGATGGTGAACAATGACCTCTCTTCAATCTCCTTCACTTTAGGTCCAATACCATGAGATATGAATGCCATATCCACCAACTGAGCATTTTGTAAACCCTAGAGGAGGGCATATAGAAGAGAAACACACACACACACACACACACACACACACATTCCTAGAATATATGCCCCTGAAGGATGACCCACCAGCCCTTCTAGGACAGAACTCAATAACAGCAAATGGCTGTGTGTCCCTTTGAAAAATGTCTCCTCTCAGGACTCCATGTCAGTTTCTAGCACTGATAGGTTGGCAAAGATGAACCTGAGGTAGGCATTCATATATATGGGACCCACAGGAAGATGCCATCTTTGTCATTATGGCCATTCTGATGACAGATGGCTAACATCAAGGTTTCGTGATTTTGACGATTTGGATTTTCTGTGCCTTCTCAAAGTCTATACTGTCTGTCGGGTATTAAGCATGTAAGACGAAAACAACAGCAACAAACAAAATAAAACAAAACAAACAACCCTCACACTTCATGTCTACTCCTGTATCCCCAGCCATGCTTCTAATGCTAACTTCTTCCTGACCAGGCTTGCAGAGGAGCAGCCTGGCCCATCAGAGCTCTTGTTCTGCAGTTTCTACTTGGTGCTGGCTGTCTACAGACTAAAGTTTCGTCTATAGCAGTGCTAAGTGTGGTTGGGGTGGGAGGTGGGGTGTTTCCAAAACAGAGCTGTCTACCAAGTCTCCTGCTCCCCTGTTATTTCTAGCAGGTACAGGATGGGGTAAATTGTCTTTTACTCTGAAGGCATCCTGGCCTGGCCCTACTCACTTTTTAAAACTTGACTGAAGTGGCAGGTCCCAAATCCCATGCAGGTTTTACCCACTCCCTCCCACAGGAAGCTTCTGTGGCTTCCTGTGGCCTCTGGTATTAAGAAACCCCTCACAAGATCTCCCAAATCAACGCCATATCACTGTGTGTTGGATCAGTGGAATGAGAGGGATGTTCAAGACACACTATGGCTGAAAGTAAAAACTTGCCATAGAGCTAGCAAGATGTCTCAGCTGGTATGGACACTTGCCGCCAAGACTCACAATCCGAGTTCAATCTCCAGAACCCAGATGGTGGAATAAGAGAACCAACACCTGTAAGTTGTCCTCTGACCTCCATATATTAACACAAAAACAATAAATAAATAAATGTTGGAAAAACATCACTTTTAAAGAATAAATGTAACCTGGAGTTCAACGCTGTGGCTTTTGTTCTCCGTTCTGTGTGATTACAAACTCCCTCCACTCCCTGGGACAAAAAATTAGGTAATACCTAAACCAATTACAGGGTGAAGACCCTACAGATAGATTTTTCCATCACTAGCATTTCTGGCACAATTTTGACTGGAGTTCCTACTTGGTTGAGTTTATATAAAATCTGTAGTCAGTCTCTAGGCCACACATGACAGACTGGTGACTATAACAGAGACAAGATAGGAATTGCCATCCAGACATGTTTAAGATGGTATTAGTTAGGGCTTTCCAGACAAACAAACCATGGGGTGGATGGGGGCCGGTGTATGTAAATGAGAGAAACAGAGAAAGTGACAGAAAGATGAATTTTAAGGATTTGGCTTTAACTCACAAGACTGTGTAAATTTGGTAAGTCAAACTCTGATGAGGAGAGAGGGAGGCTAGAGACTAGTTCAAGTAGAAAGCCCATCTGCTGGTGAGCCAGGAGGAGCAGGCACTGCAGATGAGGTGAAGAGTCCATGGGCAACATCCTTCCAGCTGGAAGAAATAGGCTTTCTGTTCTGCTCAAGCTTTCAGCTGACTGGGTGAGACGCCCACAGGATGCAGGACAGTCTGCCTTTTAGTAAAAAGGTCCCTGCTTCTGGTAATAATCACATTAAAGCGCTTTCATAGAAACACCAAAATAATGTTTAACTGAGTGCCTGGGCATTGCAGCCCAACAAAGCTCATCATGAGTTAAGCACCACATCGTCTGACTTCATTTCTCGGATGGGATATTATTTTTGAGTCACTGTCTTCATCCCCAGGAAGTGATAGCTGCAGATGATGGTTTTTTTGGCCTTTGCAAACAGTTTCCTCTCACAGCACTAGCAGAGAGCCTAAACAGGTCAATCCTTTCTCACTAAGGATGGATGTAATGACCACCAGCCAGACCCAGGGACAGTGAACCCTCTGTAAACTGGACATTAGCCAAATTGTATCTTGTGGGTGCCAATCCCAACCCTGGCAGAGGATAGGGAGGACATCTTAGGTCGTCAGGTATCAACGGCAACTTAGACAGTTGTCTCTTACTACAAGTGGTTCTTCCTGAACACCCTTTTGGTACAAGACTGAGGCTTTTGACTGTTAATACTCACCATGAGGCCGCAGGAGTCTTCTTTTTCAGACACGTTCGTTGCTTAGTCACTGCCTCCTGGATCTGTCTCTTTAGATTCGGAAACTGAGCAATGAGCCGTAGACTTTAATTGGGAACCGCCTTCAACCTCCTGCTCCTCTAGTTATGCTTGTTCCTGGTTACAGCTATTAAACGATGTGCTTTACTCCGTACATCCCATTCTACTTCTCCCTAGAGACAGAAGATTCTATGAACGGCCTCTACGTCTCTTGGTGGTTATAATAATGTGACCCTGCTTTTTGGATGTTGAGCGTTGCCGTTGGCCTCCGCCATTTTGGGGTTTTGTCATTCCTCGACTCTTTGACAGTGTCATTCCACAAGGAGAGCCAGCACTGTGGTGCTGGCGTCCCTCTCACCAATCGTTATTAAATGGCTTCGGAGAATGCTCTCTCCCCTGTAATGCACATAAGCCTCCGGTGGACTTTTTGCCATTATGTGAAGAAGCTGTTTAGGGATTTCTTCTTTGTTACCTATCATGATAGTTCAGAATTTTCCTTCGCCCATCATAGGTCATCACTTTCTCCGGGCTCATGAGAGACACAATACAGCTGATTTAACCCCATCCCAAGGGGGGAGGTGGCGGTGTCCTCACAACAGTGGCAAATCCTGTGACTCCAGAAGATGCTTCAAGATAGGCTTTCTGTCTCTCACGCTTTGTTTTTATTTTCCCATCATTCCTCTTTCTCGTCCCTCTGCAGAGCATTGTTGGACTTTGATGTAAAACTGGGATTGTGACTCAGAGGCAGAGCATGTGTTTAACATGAGTTTGGTCCCCAGCATTGAAAAAATAAATAATAAATATAGGGGCTATAGAGATGGTCCAGGAATTAAGAACACTTGCTGCTCTTACTCAGCATCCACATAGCTCCTCACACCTGCCTCCGATTCAGTTCCAAGAGACCCAGTGCCCCTTTACGGCCTCCTTGAGGACCTGTCATGGCATGCATGTGGTATATGTACTCAGAATAAACAAGCAAACAAACAAATTTTTAATAATTTTAACGCTCTTTCAAAATCGGGGCTAGCTTGATGGTTCATTAGGTTAACCTCATTAGGTTGCCATGAGGACCTGAGCTCTGAGCATCGGTACCCTTGTGAGAAGCCAGCCGAGACGGCATGTTCCTTAATTCCAGCTTTGGAGAGGCGGAGATGGGAGGATTCCTGGGGCTCCTTGGCCAGTCAGTCTTGTCGGATCAATGAACTCCAGGATCAGTGAGAGCCAATCTCAAAGTACAAACTAGAAAGTATTTGAGCAGGATGTCCAACATCACCCTCTGGGCTCAGTATGCATTTGCACAAATGTGCTCTCATACTCATGTACACACAAGTGTGGTGTATACCACACTTGCCCACACACACACATACATAACTATTCCTTTAAAAATATTTCACTTTATTTTTATTTATGTGTATGTGTCAACATGAATGTGTGCCATGTGTGTGGGTTCCCACAGAGGCTAGAAGAGGCCTTGGATCCCAGCATGCACAGGGCACTCACAGGAGCTGGCGGTACAGGTGGTTGTGAGCTGCCTGCTGTGGGTGCTGGAAACCAAACTTGGGTCCTCTGGAAGACCAGCAAGAGCTCTTAACTACTCAGCTGTCTCTACAACCCCGGAAGGAGCATTTACCTACTTTTTGATTTTTATATGTATGGGTACTTGCGTGCGTGCGTTTGTGTGTGCTACGTGTGCGCAGGAGTCTCTGGAGGCCAGAAGAGGGTATCATATGTCCTAGAACTAGAGCTACAGCTAGTTGTGAGCCACTATGTAGGTGTCGGGAGCCAAACCCCAGTCCTCAGCAACAGCAGTCACACTTTCCAAACACCTCGGAATAATAAGACTATTTTCTTGTGCCAGGTCGTATCCAGTTCCCAGCAGTTAAGTCATCAGCGACAGTGTGTCAGCCTCATCCCAGGGATCTGTTCCCCACTGTGGAATCAGATGAACAGGTTTCACATCTAGTTTTACTACCTATTTTCATTTTTCCCTGTGTGTTTTGTTTTGCTCTTGTTGTATTTTTTTCTTTAATTGGGACCTTTTGTAGCCTCTGAGCAGGGACCATCAAACCCAAATCAGATGTGTAAAAGATGTTATGGGGAAATCGTGAGTGAAGACAAAGATGAGGGCAGCAGGAAGAGGAGAGGAGAGGAGGAGGAGCAGGAGAAGAGAGGGGAGGAGAGGGGAGGGGAGGGGGAAGGGAAGGGAGGAGGGGGTAAGAAGGGAAGGAAGGGGAGGGAAGGGGAGAGAGGGAGAGGGAGGGGAGGTGGGAAGAGGCCAGGCAGCAGCACTCTGAGAAAGTCTTGGCTGGGCAGTTGGCAAAGATTGCCCATTAGAGAAACACTGTGTCTAGCAGAAATGGCCCCTGCACTGTGTTCAGACATTGCTGGGAATAGAGTGGGTGGGGTGGGGAGGGAATGGCCTGAGTGTGAATCTGGAGGATAGCTGGTCAGAGGTTGCTAGCCAACAACACTTCATAGAGCATGCTGTCTTGGACAGAGATCTGAGCAAACACTTCCACAAGCAAATGTAAGTGCGGAAGCAGAAAGAAAAGGAGTCAAGGTTTCGAGGCCAAATGTACAATGGAATGGGAGCCTGCCAAGGAGCATGATGGGTAATAAGCAAGGACAACCAGTTAGATAGGATATATAGATTTCAGTGTTCTGATTCGTGGTAGAGTGACTGCTTAACGATAATGTATTTCATACTTCAAAACAGTGTTCTCATCACAACGTTTTGGTATGATTTAATTCTTGTGCAATGTTTATAGGTGCCAAGTCATTGCACTATACCCCATAAATATTCCTTTAGTTATTATTTATTAGTTATTATTTACCTCTGTTTTTGTGTGTATGGGTTTCATTAACTGGTTTACTGTTACAAATGGCACTAACGAATCTGAAGGAAGAGATAAGACTCTTTGAAAGAATGGCCGGAGCCACGCATGGTGGCTCACACCTGTAGTTCCAGCTCTTGGGAGGCTGAGTAAAACATTGAAAGTTCAAGGCCAGCCCACAAGATTCCTTTTCTCCCTCCATCCCTCTGTCCTCTCCCCCCCTTTTTTTCTGAGTATTCAATTTTATTTCCCTATTTATTTTCATAGCTGACATGACATGGATGCAGGAGAGCAGCAAATGCTAATTTGGCAGTGAGGTTTCCTAGAGAGACAATTCACCTCAGACAGAGAGGACGGAGACACAAAGTTGTGAATTGGGTGATTGGAGCAGTTGAGTTGGTATTATTGACAGAAGCATGGGTAAGGGGCTTTTCACAGGGAGTCAGCAACCTTCAAGTGCTACACCTCTTTAGAGTCTTTCCTCCCCTAGCAAATGTTAATCAATTATAGATCTTGGGGAAGAGGTAGAGTTTTACACACCTTTGAGCCCTCTAGGCTGCCTCAAAGGACTGTCATTGAGCCTAGCCTTTGAGAGGCTTCTCTCGGCCATCATAGCTGCTCTGATCCTAAGACACAAGGAGATGTCATGCCAGAAGGCATGACATCAACATGAGCTCCACAAGCTCCACAACCCCAAAGCTGGTCCAATTGGTGATCCAAGATGGATATCAGTTCTGTAAAGAGTCCTAGAGAGGCAAACAGAACACTGGCTCAATGTATTACATAGTCCAGTTACTTTTGCCTAATGTCATTTTCGTCTGCTCTGTCTCAGGAGATGGGTTCACACAGTACAGAGGAGTCTGAGTAAAGAGCCCACTGCTCTCTCTCCCTTCTGGACCGTGAGGTATTTGGTGCAGTTCTATTTCTTCTTGAACTTCTCTTTCACCCCACACATGCAGCCTCCCTGGTCTTTGGATGTAACGTTTTTAGCCCATCCTTTGTAGACTGTCTTCTGCAAGTACTTATCCTGAGTCCTGCATTACCTTAGACGCCCAAGTTGAGTCTTTGCTGCCCGAACTAATTCCTCTTTTTCATGTTGCACCCTCCCCCATCTACATTAGATCACTAATGGCATTCTCTGCAGACAATTGAATGAGTCTAAAAAACAAGAAGCATTCCTTAGCGTTATTAATATTTACATGACCCTTGAGCCTAGCCCTCTGCTAAGAGTATTTGTGTACATTCCCTCAGCAAATCTTCCCAATATCCCTCAGTAACAGCCTTCTGTGTGTTTAGAGACAAAGTGGCTGAGATTTAGCACATTTAAATATCCTCTCCTGGTGCGTGAGTGTGCAGTAGGTGAAGGTGCTTAGTGCCAGGCTTGACCACCTGAGTTCAGTTCCTGAGACCCCTGTGGTTGAAGGAAAAAACTGGCTTTCACAAGTCATCCTCTGGCATCTACACGTATTCTGCAGCATCGAAACACACACACACACAATGCAATAAATAAGCTTAGTTATAAAGATCCCTCAAGCTTTTATTATTATTATTATTATTTAAGATGGGAGTTCTGTGTAGCTTAGGCTAGATCAATAGTCCTAATTGCTCTGCCTCAGCATTCCAGTCGCTGGAAATACAGGCATGTACTATCACCTCTGGCTTTTTTTTTTCCCTCTCTCTCTCACGCTTTAAGTTGCTCTTTCATTTACACAAAATTGCGCTGAGGTCACTGGACTGTGGATCCTGCTTCTCTCGCCTCTGTAGAACTTAACTGTAGTGTGCCTGTCTCAGGAAACTCTCACAAATTTAACCCTTCCTATGGCTACAGCTTCACACTATTCTATATCCGAGTCCTAAAAGTAGGAGATTTAACAGTGGAGCCTGGCCGACCCACCTGCTGTGTCCCTGAAAATGTACCTGGCCTTCCCTGTCTGGCATGTTGGCAAAAAAAGTACACTTCAGCTATATGACAGGTCAGTTATGGGGCTCAAACGCCATAACATTAAAAAGAGAGAGAATAAAGTCTCAGATAACCTATATGAAGTGTATGGACCCACGGCTTCTTCTGTCATTATTCTTCCCAGTAGGAACTCCAGTGAAATATTTTCATTTTGTGCTACAAGAGTCCTAACACACAATGCACTAAATTCCCTCCATTGTTTCCAGAATTGTTTTCCGACAAGCTAAATGTACTGGGCCGTTTCTCAGCCGGAAAGCCTGCACATTCCTGTTCCCTCTGGACTTTGATGCCAGACTGAGGTGTTCACTTAAAACAGAATCAACCCTTTACAACCGGAACCACGAAACCCACACAGCTTGCTGTTTCTGATGCCATTGCCCTGTGTCGGGACTTGCTTCATCCCTTGTGCGTGAAGACTTCTCAGGATGGTCTTCCCAAGACAAAAATCAAGCCACAGCTATTAATAGCATTAGCCAAACAAAGCTTGAAATTCCTGAGATGTAATCACTTATTCTAGGGAGAGATCCACTTTTGAATAAAAATCAAATCCAGTGCCCTGCACTACAGCCTGGTACATTGTAGACGCTCGTTATATATGTGGGATAGTCACATATAATGCTCCTTATAATTAAATACATAACTCCTCCCTCTTTCTCTTGTTTTTTTTTCCCTCCCTCTTTTTTTTCCCTGCCCCCATTCCTCAACAGTTGTGCAGCCAAGGATAATCAATCTCATTTTAAAAATATTTGTATTTATTATGTATACAGTGTTCTGTCTGCATGTGTGCTAGCATGTCAGAAGAGGGCACCAGATCTCATTATAGATGGTCATGAGCCACTATGTGGTTGCTGGGAATCTGAACTCAGGACCTTTGGAAGAACAGCCAGTGCTCTTAACCTCTGAGCCATCTCTCCAGCTCCAGATAATCAATCTTAACTCTGGGGGATGGGGCTATAGGCGTGCACCTCCGCACCTGGCTGTTCAGTCACAGCACTGGTGATTGAACCCAGGCCTTCTGCACGCAAGACAAACCCTCTACCCTCTAAGCTACTTCCCCAGCCCCTACTTATTTTAATCATATTATCATGATATATAATTACAATGTTTGGATACAAGAGGCTGTTTTTATTAGAAGTAGTAAGGCTTATTACCACTCTGTAAGAATTTCCCCAATTGCAAAGCTGTAAAAACAAGCAACTCAACCACCCATATTAAAAAAAAAAAAGGCTAAACTGAACACATAGCTCCTATTTTAAGAACAAGGTAATTATATAGATCATGATAATGACCATGGATATTGCTAAATCCATTGTAGCTTGATAATTACACTCCGAGAGTTCAGATCAGTGTGCTCCTTATTTTTCTGTAGAAGCTGCAATTTGGACTTAGCTTTAAACCCTGCAATGAAAGGACCTCTTCGGACTCATAAAGACTAGAATTCCCAAATCTCTGTAGTTTCCATCTCCTGTTGTCTCTCTCTCTCTTTTTTTTTAATGTGGTGAGAACAATCAATTCAGTTTTACAATGTTTAATCAGTAGACTGTTAGTTTTTTTTTAAATCTTTGAAAACAGTTGAACAAAAGTAACAAAGAAGGAGTGTCCATCCGAAACCTGAACAGTTGTCATCACAACTGAGGGAGAGAAAGAGAGAGAGAGACAGAAAGGGGGGAGGATATTCATTCACCAGCCTTGATTTCGAACATTTTATTTAGAACAATTTGCTGTAGGTTTTGAAGCAAATACCCAACCAGCCATTGGGAAAAGACTTCAGAAAAAGGCAGCAGTTGATATCAGCTCGGATCGGTGCTTCCCAGGGCTGCCCCTGAAGTTCTGCTTGCGTACTTATTAATTACACTTAACTATAGTCATTGTATGATGCTCACCCAGTGAGGCTCGGCCCTATCAGCCAGGACACTTATTGTATTATTTCTGTCTTCTCGATGCCTGTATATATCTATTGTTTAGAACATAGCAGACCTTTAATAGATGTTTGTCAAGGAGACAGTACTCATTTGGGTAAATATACGTTCTGAACTGTAATGAGTGAGTCTGCGTATAGCACTTGCTGAGGCTATTCTTGGCTCTTGCCCACTTTGAAGAATATCCCTTTCAAAATCCTCCAGTTATATAAAACCATGCTCCATTTAAGTTTAAGATGCATGAAATTTTAAATCAAAGGAATAAAGCTGAAAATAAAAGTGAAGTAGTTTTGACATGAGAATATTGCAGATGGGAGCTGAAAAAGAAGCGCTTTTGTTGTACTGCTCATGATAGGAGAAATTCAAGAAGAAGACACTTCAGAGTTACATTTCCAAATCTTTAAGAAATGCTCACTCCTAGGGCAGAAGTTGCTCCTTTCTTTTGTTCCCTGGAAAAGCAAAGGTCTCCAAATATAAACACAAAGATTTAATAATTTTGCAGTTATTAGATCTACAGTTGCAGATTACTGTAGTTTAAAAAGTCTACCATATCAAAATTAGTGAAGTACATACAGTAATCCTCATTATAGTATCATATACAGCCCCAAATCATAATTTTAAAATACTGACAAAGAAAAGATTTCATCTGGTAGACTGTGGTCATGTTAATTGTTAGCTTGACAGGATATGGAATAACCTAGAAGACAAGACTCCAAGCATATTATAAGGGATTACTTAGGTTAGCCTATAGGCATATGTCTCAGGGTTTTATTGCTGTGAAGAGACACCTTGACCACAGAGACTCTTTTATAGGAAAACATTTAATTGGGGCTGGCTGACAGGTTCCGAGGTTTAGCCCGATAATGTCAGGGTGGGAAGCATGGTGGCACACAGGCAGACATGGTGACAGAGCGGTAGCTGAGAGTTCTACATCACAACCGGCAGGCAGCAGGAGGAGAGAGGAGACTCTGGGCCTGGCTAGAGCATCTGAAACCTCAGAGCCCACTCCCAGTGACACGCCTCCTCCAGCGAGGCTGAGGCCAGGCCTCCTAACAGTGCCCCCGTCCTGTGAATGGAGGCTGTTTTCATTCAAAACACCACAGTGGACCTGTGGGGGGTTATCCTGCTTCTATAATGAAGGTGGGAAGATCGCACCTTCTGTCTGAGTTGCTTTGTGTTGCCCTGATAAACATCTTGACCAAAGGACCTTGGGAGGAAAGGGCTCATTTCTTCTTATTGCTTACAGTCTATCACGAAGGGACGTCAGAGCAGGCATCGGAGGCAGGAACTGAGGTGGAACCACAGAGGACAACTACTCACTGGCTCACTTGCTCTCCCCATGGTTTGCTCAGCCCACCTGCCCAGAGGTGGCACCACCAACACTGTGTTGGGCCTTCTCTCCTCACATCAATCATTCATTCAAAAAACAAAACAACAACAACAAAAAAACCAAAACCAAAACCAAAACAACAACAAAACCCAAACCAGACCTGCCTGCAGGCCAGTCTGATGGAGGCAATTCCTCAATCAAGCTTCCCTCTTTCCGGATGATTCTAGCTTGTGTCAAGTCAACCCAAACATTAACCACCCGAGAACCCTTCCCTGCAGTGTCCCCACGCTGGGAACCCGGGGAGGAGAAAGACAGCCGAGCAGCATGCGCTCCCTGCTTTCTGCTCCGGATTGTGGCTGCAGTGGGAACAGCTGCCGCAAGCTTCTGCCACGTTGACCTCACCGACCGCGAGGAACCCTGGACTGCATCAAGCCTCTTCTCCCTTAACTGGCTTTTGTTGGAATTCTTTTTTTTTTTTAATCACAGCAAGAGAAGAAGAAACAAAGCGAAGTGCCTATAAGGCGGGCTGCGCTTTATTAACCAGTTAAAATGGACAAAGGCAACCCTGAATACATTCACAGCATTTGCTAACCCCACCCCTCTCTAGTCCCAAAGCATTTCTATTGCTCCAAAGGGATAGCTGAGCCCGTGAGGCAGTCAGCTCAGTGACCTGCTCTTCTTAGGCCCTGTCTAGCCCACTCTTGGTTTTGCTCTGTGGGTTTGTGACTGGAATCATCCGGTGTGTGGCCAATTGTCTTTATCTTCTTTCACTTAGCGAGGTTTACCTACCTTCTGGCAGCAGCTGCCTTCCTTTTATAGCTGAGCAACATTCTGCTGTGTTTGCAGACAGCAGCAGGCCTGTGGCTCTGGACTAGGGCTGTGTCAATCCTGGGGTACTGCCTGGACTCACTGTGATGATGTAAGTATTTGAGAACAGTTTGAGGACTATTAACCAGGTGGTACCTGGTAGATACTGAATTCGTGTGTGTCTGTGTGTGTGTGTGTTTTAAATTTGTGTGAGTGTATGCTCCCTTGGAAGCCAAGAAAAAAAAAAGTGCATCAGATCCACCTGGAACTGGAGTTACAGGTGTTTGTGAGCCATCTGACTTGGGTACTAGGAACAGTCTTCTGGTCCTCTGCCAGAGCAGCAATTGCCCCTAAGGGATGAACTATCTCTCCATCCCTTTCATTCATGGTATTGAAAACCCCTTTATTTACATCCTTTCATAATGTTTAAACATTTTCTGTTAACACACTGCATGATGGTGTTTAGGGGGCTTTTTTTAGTGCATTTTTAGGGGGCACACTTAAGGTGCATGTTCCCATTTGCTAATGGTCATTCCAGCTGGTGCCAGTCAGAGGCTGTTAGATTTTTGTGGATCTCACTTTGGCTAGGTATATCTCTACACAGTATTTCTCCTTCCAAGTTTTAATAATATAAAGTTTTAATAACCAAGGAACTTGTTCTTCTGCCCTCTGCTCTTCTAGTCTTCGTTTCAGCTTTGATTTGTGCTGCAAACACAACCAGCCAGGTTGTCCATCTTAGGCAGCATAGCGACAGATGAAAGACACTGACTTCTTATACATAACCAAGTCCTACCAAATATACCAAACCTTCCCTCAGAATCTTTTCTTCTCAGATAACCTCCTATGTTATTTTCCATCGAAAACTTGAACTTTGCCAGATTCGCACTTCTTGATGTATTAGAATCGAGGCCGGGAGTTCTCTGGGTTGCGCAGTGGCACCTAGGGCCACCGGGTTAGTCAACGTCGATAAGGGGTTCAGGGGTTCGAGTCCCACCAAAGCACGGAGTCCTAGATTCCGCAGGTGTCACGGGGGTTGGGGGGGGGGGGACGACGAGAGGGCGGAGCATCGGGGGCGTGGCCGAGCAGGGCGTGTCTCGGGGCTCCGCCCCCATCTCGCGTCGGCGGCTGCGGCGCCTCCCCCGCCCGCGCGTCCTTGCTCGGCGTCCGGCCCGCCTCGCCCCCGCGCGGTCTCTCCGCTCTCTCTGCCGCTTCGCTCCGGCCTCGCCGAGTCTGCAGCGGGGCGTCGGGAAGATGGCGGCGCGGGGAGGCGGCGCGGGGGGCGCGGGCCCGGAATCCGGACCCTGTGCTGGGACGGTGGGAGAGGCCGCGGAGCCCGCGCTGCGCCCGGGGGAGGTGGCCACGCTGCACCCTCAGGAGGTGGCCGCGCGGCTGCAGCGGATGCGACGAGAGCTGAGCAACCGGCGGAAGATCCTGGTGAAAAACCTGCCCCAGGACAGCAGCTCCCAGGTATGGGCACCAGGCCGGGGTGACCGGGCTGGGCTTGGGGACACTGCGATCCGGAGGAGTCCATGATGGTCTGGGCGCCTGGGAGAGGTAGGGAGAGAGCGAGGTCTGCGCGCTGAGCCTAGAGCCCTTTGCCTCGACGAAGCTCTTCTGCCGCCAGCGAGGGCGGCGTGTAGGGAAACTGAGGCTGGGCAAGGCGGGCCGGCCGGTGCAGGGACGGGGGTTTCAGGGGCGGCTGTCGACAGGTCTGGCCCGGACTTTGTGTTCTCTCCAGCCCAAGGCGATGTCGTAGGTGGAGGCGCGTGGAGGGGAGCTGGGAGCTCAGATTTAGGGGACTGGCCTCCGGAGCCCCTCTCGAGAAGGGGAAGGGGTCCCGCGTAGGGTGTTGGAGACTTGCGTTGCCGCGGGGGCGGTGTCACGGGAAAGCCGGGAGAGCTCGGCTGCAGAAGCACTTGACCAAGTTTGTATGAAACAACTTTGCTCCGCTTGCTTAAGGCCGCAGAGAGCCGAGGTTGATACTGCGCCGGGAGATTCTTGCAGCCCTTGGCCAAACCAAGTATGGCAGGATTTGTACCTCGGTGGCTTGCGCGGAGTTTAAAGTTAAGCTACTCAGCACCTTTAATCCAGATCAACTGTTGCTTCTGGATTAGAAAGCTTGGGTCGATTTAACTCCCCCCCCCCTCTGATTTCGAAAGTTTAAAGCTTATTGTAGGAGAGTTAGAGAATTTGGAAGATTTACCTCAGATTCCTATTCATTCATTCTCATTCATAGTTTACCCCCATCCCTATTCTTTTTCTTTCCCTCACGTTTTCTCTTTTCTCTTTTTTTGAGACAGCGTTTTTAGTAGCCCAGGCAGTCCTTGGTGAATTCCTGATCCTTCATTCTCCACCTACCATGTGCTGGGATTTCAGGTGCGCACCGCACGCTCAGCAAAACAGTCCTGATGTGTGTTCCTCCGGAA
Source organism: Pachyuromys duprasi (assembly GCA_028658305.1). Lineage (NCBI taxonomy): Eukaryota > Metazoa > Chordata > Mammalia > Rodentia > Muridae > Pachyuromys > Pachyuromys duprasi. The sequence goes on along the minus strand of CM053754.1, from coordinate 30,879,622 downwards.
ACTTCATGAGTGCATGCAGCGCTCCGCCATCTGGGCCCCACACCCCGTGTTATCTTTCTCCCCTTTCTTGTGTACTCAAAAACATGAAGCGGTTTAGTGCTCTTTAGGTTTTTTTACGGATGGCTTTACATTTCATAGATAGGTATTTAAATATGTGAACTAAATCTGGTGAGCTGCCTTGTTAGGTAGGACGGCAAAACAAAAGGAATTTCATGAACTGTGATAGGCTGCCCTATCAGGGTTAGCAAGAGGACTGCCCAGTGACAGTTGCATGCTCTCTGTGACTTGTAGAATATGACAGATGCCTACCGCATTACTGTTGGTAGACCTTATGTAGACACAATAAACATGAGCCTACAAACTCATAAACATGTCTGTGGGGGCATCTCATCATCATAAGACATGCCACAGCACAGAGTTTCCTCTGTCAGGTGATGTTTTTTTTTTTGTTGTTGCTACCTGAAGGACCTCTCAGTGGAAAAGCAGCCTTCCTGCTGATGAATGGCGAAGGTCCTGGTGGAGCTCAGGGAGAGGGGTGCTTGGCAGAGGCAGATGGTACAAGCATCGACTCTGATGGACAGTCTAGCAGAAGACGGAGAAGTGTCTGGGTTTCCTCTGCAGAATGTCAGCTACTTCTGTTATAACATTCTCCTGCATGAAGTCTAAAAACACTTAATGCAAATTCAAGTCAGTTCTGTCTGTTCTTGCTTTGCTGTTCCCGTCTGCATTTCTGTTCCCAAAAGAGGTGGAAAATAAACCCAAGGGTTTTAGGAACTATTTCAGTCCTACCTCATATGTAATGACAGAAGGCTTTTTGAGACTCAAGTCTGTGGTTGTTTTGGGGGCAGGGACATATTTTTTTCTCTGTTTTAAACTTATGATTAAATCTCAGGATTTTCTGTAAAAGCAAGTTTATTTGCATAAACTAACAAATAAAGTTGGTTTAAGTTGTCTCAGTGAAGCCATTCTTCACTGCCATTCTTACACCAAGCTCAATTCTTACGCTGTATATATATATACATATATATATCATAATAATGTAAATATATATGACATAATATATATATGTATACATGTATGACATAACCGGAGAGAGTCACCTAAAAGTCAAACCAGAACTGCCAGCCAGTGGCTAAAGCAGAGGTTTCCTGACTTGTAATGCTGTCAGTCTTTTCTCTGGTAATGTGTTTAATAAAATGTTTTGAGAGTTCTGATCCTCAGATTTGAAATCTAAACAGATCTGTCGTAGGTTCCGTGTGAAGTATGTAGGAACGTGTTCTTTGTACCCCCCTCCCCACAACCTCCTCATCCTCAGCACTTGAATTAGCTTTGCCAGTTCATGTTCGTAGCTAACAATGGCCAGTGTTACTTAAGTAAGTGAAATAGGCTTAAGTGTGCTAACTTCAAAAACATAATGAAAGGAAAGTACGGTAGATTTTTTTTCTTTAATAATGGATGTTTTTACTTGTCTGGTACAATTCAGTTTCTGTGTTGTATTTCATGAACATGTTCAGTATGACCTTTTTTTTTCCCTTTGGGATTTTGTCTTTAACCTCCCTCAACAATGTATGGTTTTTCCTTAGTGACTGTATTTTGCTTTCAGCTTACTAATCAAAGTCTAACTTTCATTTATATGTTTTTGCCAGGAAGGATTATATTATATTACCTGGACTGAAATTACATAAACTGTTATAAAGATTGTGTTTAATTATTAACCAGATATTTGAAATACTCTATTTCTAGAGTTTGTGTAATTCATTCATTTTAAAATATCACTCTAAGGGTTGTCCTAGTTGGCTTTCTGTTACTGTGAATGAAACCAAAAATAGAGTTGCTTTTAGCTTATGGTTTATTGTCCATCGTCAAGGGAAGCCAGGGCAGGAACTCATGGCAGCGACCTTAAGGCAGGACCTGAAGCAGAAGCCACAGGGACCCTGTTTACTGGCTTGCTTCCTACAGCCTGCTCAGCCTGCCTTCTTATACAACTCAGGACCACTTGCCCAGGAATGGCACCACCCACAGAGATCTGGGCTCTCCACTATCAATCAGTAATCAAGAGAATACCCCACAGCCTTGCCTGCAGGCCAATGGAGGCAGCTCCTCAACTGACGTTCCCCCCTCCTAGATGTGCCTAGCTTGTGTCAAGTTGACCAAAAACCTAACCAGCACAGGTTGTCAGACTGTAGAGAAGCTACTGTTTGCTCTTTGATTAATAGTAGCCTGATAATTCATTCTTAACATTTCAAAAACACGGATATTTTATTTTCAGAATGTGTATGTGCATTTATGTATGTGTATCATGTGCGTGCCTGAGGCCCACAGAGGTCTGAGAAGGGCGCCAGTTCCCTGGGAACTGGAGTTAGTTCTGAGTGACTGTTGACCCCTGTGCAGGTGCTGGAAACTGAACCCCAGTCCTCTGAGGTTCATATGCTCACTGAGCTGCCTGTCAGCCCCTCCTGCACACCCATCTCTTCTGAGGCAGAGCCCCTCACTGGTCTGGAGCTCACCCATTGGTCGGGGCTGCCTGGCCCAGAAGTATTCTTCCCTTTCCCCCTTCCCAGCCCTGGGATTACAAGAATCTGCCTGACGTTTTTGCAAAGTTCTGAAGATTGAACTCAGCTTGTGATGCCAGCACTTCCTGACAGAGCTAGCTCCCCAGCCTCTCGGTAATTTCTTTTTAAACGTAGCTCTTTAAAATACAATTTTAATTTCTTTTACATGTTTGTGTAACATTTACAGTGACATCCTACAGCTTCACAGTTTCTGTGATTTAAATATTTATAGAAAGTATTTTTAAAGTGATGCCTTTAGAAGTACATGCATGAAATACCTTATAGAAATACAAAGTATAAAATCTTGCTGGTCCCAATGGCACAGGCCTGTAATACCAGCTCCTCAGGAGGCTGAGGCAGGGGCACTGTAAGTATAAGATCTTCCTGGGCTACAGAACAAGTTCCGTGTCCAGCCTGGGCAACTTAGTGAGATCCCATTTCAAGAAGTCAAAAGCGAAAACAGAGATAGTTGGGAATCTAGCTCAGTGCTTGCCTAGCAAATGCCTGGGTTTGACCCCCAGTACTGGGGGAACATACTATACTTAGGCACACACATATAAACGCAGGTTAAAGTCTTTCTATTAATACTGCTGTGTATCCAGCCAGACTCTCTCTCTCCTATGCTCCCTTCACTTTCCATAAACTTCTTGACTCTTGTTTTCCCAGGCCCAGCTTTGAATCAGGTCTCTTTACCTTCTTGGAGAGCTTTTAACTTTTCAGTTTGTCATTTCCTGTGGTCCTTCCCATCACTTCTGACTTAGCCTGTCCTTCTTCATACAGTATCACTGTATCGCTTAAGAGATAAATCCCAGCTCCCTTTTTTTTGCTTTAAAGAAGTAAAAGTCCCTGGGCCAAGGAGGTGGTTCATTGGCTAAAGGTACCTGTTCTCCAAGCATGAGGACTGGAGTTCTGTTCTCAGAACCCCAAAGCCATGCAGCTTAGCACTGAGGAGACGGAAACATGGGGTTCAGGTGAAGATCTTGTCAGTAAAGTGGAGAACAATCAGGGAAGACTTGCAGTATTTCCTGCAAGCCCCCACATGCATGGCACATTTCCCAGGCATGTGTACACACATACACACATGAAAAAGAAATTAAAAATGACCCTGCAGAAAATCATTGGCTTCATCTTCCCGCTACCCACCCCTCAACTGTTCTTCATAGTAAAAAATAGTGGCTCTCATTTAGACTGCGGTATGAGTGAAGCTGGTTAAAGTTTCGTGTTCTGTCTGAAAATTTTCTCTGTTATGCTCTACCAGTAACTCTGAATTTAAAAGTGATTTAGCTAAAGCTCATTACAAAACGCGGGTTTTTTTTTTCTCTCTGAAATTTGACATTTATAGAAAGTGTACATTTTTTTGCCCTGTGGCTTTCCATGTTCCTGTTCTTTTAAAAAATTATTATTTTTAGCTTACTGTATGTTTGCTTGCATGTATGTGTGTGCATCTTGTATATTCCGGGTACCAGGGGTGCCAGAAAAAGGTGTTGGAAGCCCTGAAACTGAAGTTACAGGCAGTTAGTTGTAAACTGCCGTGCGGGTGCCAAACCCAGGCTGTGTGAGAGAACAACACATGTTCTTAGCGGCTGAGCCATTTGCTCCAGCCTCTCAGATGTGAACTCTGTGATGGAGACATGAAGGGGTGAAAATGTAAGGTCCTTAGGCTTTTAGGATTCGGCTTCTGACTGCGTCTTTGGATCCATTCCCATTAGTCTTGCTCTGGATTCTGGTCTAGTGTTATCAAGTTGCCCAGATCCAGATCCCGAGCACGTCATGCCCCTGTGATTTGGTAGTTAGGTCTTTAAATGTTAGTGTTTTGGACTGTAATTTACTTATGGTGAATAATTCAATTATTCATAATAAATAAATTTTAGTGAATAATGCTATGAACACTAGGCTCTCATTTCCTTTTATTTGTGGTCCTGGGGCATCAAACAGAGGTCCCCACACATGCTGGGCAATTGCTTTGTGTCTCAGCCACACCCCAGCTATGAGCTCTGTGTGCAGTGTTTTTTTGCTTCTCAGTTTAGGATCCTAGTTACTTAAGGTAGCGTCCTGTTGAGTGGTGGTAGCTGCATTTCTAGACCCTTTCCTATCTTTACTTGATTATGTTTCGAAAGCAGACATTTACGTGTGTGTGTGTGTTGTTCTCATTGTGTTGTGTGCTTAAACATCTGATAGTGATTCGCCAGGAGCACTTAGGAGTGACATCCAGGCCAACGACTGAAGACAGAAAAGATTGTGTCCTGTCACTTTGGATATGGTTTATTTCAGGGTGCCCTGCTGGTAGGTAGTGGAAAAGCTGTACTGTTGTCTCACAGAGGCCATCTGACAGCTGTCAACACCCCCGAGCGCTGTTGAGCCTCACGGAACCCAGGCATTGGGCGTTCTGGCTGGTCTGATCTCCGAAAAGCTGCTTATTCCTTTTCTCTTTTGCACTAAGATAAAAGCAGCGGATATTTCTCATATACTTTATGCCTTTCAGCTTTTTACAAAGTACTGTTTAAAAAAGAAGACATGTATCCAATAATTATGACTGCTTTTTAATTCACTGTTCCTGACAGTTGGGGAATGTTTTCTCATTTTAAAATTATTCTACTTATTTTAGGAGGCTGGAGAGATGGCTCAGTGGCAAAGAGCACTTGTTACTCTTGCAGAGGACCTGGGTTTGGTTCCTGGCACCCATAGGTGACTTAAAACCATTCATAACTCCAATTCGTCTTCTGGCCTCCTTATGCACCAGGCATGCACATATATACACACAAATATACATACACACATACATACATACATACATAAACATACATACACACCTTGTTTTCATTCCTTCTGAGACAGATACAGCTTTGCCTGTGGATGCTTTTTTTTTTTTTTTTGTCTCTGCAGACCCAGGAGGCTTCTACTTTGGGGGCCAAACAGTCAGGTCTCCTCAAAGGACAGAGTGACACATACATTCATATATACATGAAGGCAAACACACACAGTAAAACTAAATCTTTTTTTTTTTTATTGTTATCTGACAATTCTGTTTCATTTAGTTTTCTAATGTAATTAAGCAGAGTTAAATTGTCGGCTGCAGCTGCCTGGTGTAACAAGGCCACTGAAAACTGTTGACAAGACATCCTTGTAGATTTCTGGGACACCACAGCCTCCTCAAGTTTTGACTGTTGGCAGAAATTCTTGAAAAGTGTTTCAGAAATGCTGTTCTCTGCTCTTGTAGCCACATTCTAGAAAAGCATTTTGCGGCCTGCATAAGAGCATATCCCAAAAGCCTCACATAATCCAGAGAGCATGGGCCCAGTCACCGAACAGGCTACTGCCTTCACACAATCTTCCACAGTTGCATTCCCATCTTTTCCATAGAAGGAATATGTTGGGAGATGTTTAGTTTTGCAGGTCTGAGTTTTAACATCTGTTGGATTTGCTTGCTCTTGGTGGGTAGGATTACACAGTCCCACGGTAACATCTAGGCGGCTTTGTGCAGCAGCGGGCTTTCGGCTGCCAGTCACAGGTGCGCCTGTGTCTGAGGGCAGGCCTCCAGAAGGGTGAGGACTTAAAGGTCATTTCCCTGAAGTGAAACTTGGAGACTGGGGGAAGCTAAATGAAATCAACCCTAATTGGGGTTTCTGCTTGGAACACTCCAACACCCATCTGTAGTTAGGTTTAGTTATCCTTAGCCTGGTGGAAAGAGGCAAGCCAAGGGATGCTAAACTCTTTTTAAAAAATGAAGAAAGAAAGAAAGGAGAAAACCACAATAGACAAAGTTGGCTGTTTTAGATTGCCCACACACAGTTGCCTTACTTGGCGTGTTCGTGCGCACTGGGAGGGGAGGTATGGCTAGTGAGGAGAGTCACACTTGGCTTCTTCTCTCTCCCCTTTAGGTGCTGATTGATAGTTACCTGCAGGATTGCCCTGAGGGGCTCAGCCTGAGTGGCACTTGCTCTTCAAATCTGCTCCCCACCTTTTGCACTGCTCTGGGGGTAGGGGGGTGGGGTGGGAAGGGGTTAGCCTGTGCTCAGGACTGCTGATCAAGTTAGTAGGGTTCTCTGTGCTCTGGCTGCCTTTTCTCTGGGATCCTTAGGAGATATGCTCGTCTAGGTGAATGGAGGGGCTGACTGCATCAGCTGTTTCCTTTCCGGTGGCGCCCCGGATTTCTAACCAGTATCTGGCTGGGTCATCAGACCTTCCCTTTGGTACCTTTGGCTCAGGTATAGGGGACCATGGCTCCCTACAGGAAAACCACAGGATTTCTTTAGTCATTTGTAGTTTGTCTTTTAAAAAACAAACAAATAAAAAACAAAACTCTGCAGCTCTTAACTTTTAGTTCTTATTAGTATATATGCGGCTTGTTACCCTTCCCTGCTTGGCCTTCCCGCTGGTCCCTTCCTCTTCCCTGTAGGCACCCATCGTCCATGTCTTACAGTCACTAGCTTTTCAGTGTGCCATTCTAAGCACACCCAGCTTTCTCCCTGGAGCCCTGCCCCTACATCACTGTGGTGTGGCCGGGCTTCCTCTCTGTTCAACGTACAGAAGTGACAAAAGCCCATGAACCCGATCCTTCCCCTCCGCCCAAGGAACTACTTAAAAAACAGGCAGTAACTGGACCTCAGCCCATCCCTCCACAGTGGTGTCCTCCCCAGAGGGATGGCTCAGCAGGGTACCACACAGAAGCCCGGCTGCCAGCGAGGTGGCTCTGTGGGCACAGGTGTTTGCTCCACAGCCTGAGGTCCACGTGTGGAAGGAAAGAGCTGACTCCTGTAAGGTGTGCACATGTGCACACGTGAACATGAACACACACACACACATACACAGAATAAGTAAGCAAACAAATTAAAAAATAATGTAGTAAAAAAGGAAGCCGTAGAAATTGTTTGTTAAGGAAAGTAGTCCTCCTCCTCCTCCCTGGGCCCATGTTGTAGAAATGTCCTGCAGAGGACAGAGCGGGCGTCAGGAGGACTGACAGGACACTGAGAAGCCAAGCTGGAGTCCTCTAAGGTCTCTTCATTGTTCCACACCTTACAAATGGGTTGTCCTTAAAAAGGTGTGTGGGAGCACCTGCGTGCGTGCGTGGGTGCGTGCGTGCGTGGGTGCGTGTGTGTACGTGTGTACATGTGTACATGAATGTGTGTTTGCATGTTTATGGGGGTAGGAGGACAGCTTCAAAAGTCTACTACCTCCTCCATCTACCTCTTGAGACAGCCTTTCTCATTGGCTCTCCAACTGGGCCCGGCTAGCAGGCTGGCTGGTGAGCCTCCGGGAACCCACCTGCGTCCACTTCCCGAGTGCTAGGATTACACATGCCTCCACACCTGGCATCTCTGTGCATTCTGGGGATTAAGTTTAGGTCTTTGTGCTTGCAGGGTGAGTGCTTTACTGACTGAGCTCCCAAGCAACCCCTCGCGTTGGTTCTTGCTACAACAAGTGCTAACCTAACAATTTTAATAAAATACAGGAGCTCAGCATTTTCCACCCTACATGGTTGTAGACGAGATCCCATTTAACACAGGGAGCTCCAGCACACTTTTAAAAGTTTGTTTTTCATTATGCGTCGGTGTGCGTGTCTGCACGGACCTTTGTGAGCGGGACTGCAGGTTCGGGAGGCCGCAGGCATCAGGTTCCCTGGAGCTAGAGTTACAGAATGGTCTGAGTTGCTTCATGGGTTCTGGGAACTGGACTGTGGTCCTCTGGAAGAGCAGAAAGTGCTTTTCATTGCTGAGTCATATCTCTAGTGATAACAAAAAAAAGTTTAATTATTATTGTGTGTGTGCAGGTGCGTGTGGAGGTCAGAGGAGGGCTTTGTGGACTCCTCCCCTGCCTTACCAGCATTGGGCAGTGAGCAGCCTTCCGCACTGAGCCATCTTGCTGGGCCTGATTCTGGCTCATTTTCGGCATATTTTGTTTCACAGGAGCCCCGGCGAGGAGCCCTACTCCACCCCAGACAATTTCCTCTATTATTAGTGTCTTAATTATAATAAAGCATATACATTTTGTTTCCTTAGAAACTGTGACCATTGATACTGTTTTGACTAATAACTTGCTTCTAATCACTGGTCTTTGGGATGTGATTCCAAGTTCCTCTGGTCATCTTAGTTATTTTCTCTGAATGTATGCCATCACCATGGTGTCCTTGCCATGGTGTCTTTTCAACTGGGCTCCCCAGCCTGAGTCTAGGTGGAATCAGAAGTTCCTTAGAGATCTCCTTCCTTTGAGTATCTGTGATAATAATAGGTTAAAATTTGGGGGAGGGGATATTTAACATCACCTGGATCATAGACTACATAGTTTATAATGACATTTCAAGACTATGCAATCAGAATTTCTTACTCCCATATTATTGATAGGAAAGCAAATATAAAATTAACATTGAATAAGTTGCCCGAGATCACCGAGCTAATTAGGGTTAAAGTGGAGAGCTGGCGTCTTAATTGATTCCAAAGCTTGTGTTCTTATCTGACGAAGCACTACACCCGTAAACCCTCTCCCACACACTACTGTAAGTGTCTCAAAGGACAGGGTGGTATCGTAGTCACCTCTGTGTCAGTACTGTTTAACCTAGAAGCCATCAAGAGATGACAGTGTAAAGGTAACTTTTATTTGCCTGATGTAATTGTCTTCCAGGCTTCTGACTGAATTGATCTGCTTGGCCTTAAACTTACTAGGGCAATCTGCTCTAATCTTCTGGCTCCTTCTCATTCTCTGGCTCGTTCTGTCTTTATCTGTGTCTAGTTTGTTCTCCCTCCAGCCTCTCTCTGTTAAATTCTCCCGGTAAAAACTGCCTCTGAATTCCATGAACTGAACTGCCATGAACTCAGCTTCACCGCACTGCCTCTCAACTCCTGACTCAGCCAAACTGCCTGACCACAGTCGAGGTCTGCACACCACTGTCTAAGTGCTGAGATTAATGTTGAGTGCCCCCCTTCCCAACCTATGCTTTCCTTTCCCTGCTGCTTGCTCTTTACCAGGCTGGCCTTGCACTCAGAGATCTGCTTGCCTCTGTCTCCTGGTTTGATTAAAGGCGTGTCTGTGTTCCAGGCATATCACACAGACCTAGAAGGTCTTTGGATGTGATCTCTTGCCAGAGCAGCCTCGTTCTGAATAAAAATTCCTCTCCATGGCAAAATAGAAAGGGAGCTCCCACCTGCTTTATCCTGAGGTGCAGCGAGTCTGTTAGCGCCTTGGCACGCTCACGAAGTGCGCCGGATGAAGACACGCTGTGGTGTCTGACTGGATCAGCTCTTGGCAGTGAAATTGTCCCATTTACTTGAAGTTAGTCAATTATGAGTCTATTGAAAGCTGTATCTTCTCTCTGGAAAGTGCTATTATTCATAGCCATGGAAATCCACATGTAATTTATGGGTCTCTTGTGGCTTACCCCTGATCTCAGTAGAGGATTGGTAGACCAGGCTGAAACATGCTGTTGGTGGGCCAGTGCCGCTTTGGTTATGCCTTGGGGATCACCTGAGTCTAGACAGAGTTCAGGGTTGCTTGTAAGATACCTCCCATGGGCTCATGCATTTGAACACTTGGTCCCCCGAGCTCGTGATGCTGTTTTGGAAGTCTCTGGAGCCTATCTAGAGTGGACCAGGAGTGGACCTTATAGTTTCTAGGGTATCCCACTTCCTGTCTAGTATCTGCCACTGCCGTTCCTTCTCCAGGATGACCTGTACCCCCAAATCATGAGCCACGGTAAGCACCGTTCCTGTATGTTGTGTCTTGTCCCGTATTTGGTCACAGCAGTGGAAACAGTGACAGTGTGGCAACCCAAAGCCGCTGTACGAACCTCTTTTCTCCTCTCTTTTACTTTTTTGTTTCTTTGTTTGCTTGTTTGTTTTTTCAAGGAAAGGTTTCTCTGTGTAGCCTTGGCTGTGCTGGATCTTGCTCTGTAGACCAGGCTGGCTTTGCACTCAAAGAGATCTGCCTGCCTCTGCCTCCCGAGTGCTGGGATTAAAGGTGTGTGCCACCATGCTCTTGGATCTCTTTTACATGAAATTTTTTTTTTCTGTAAAGATTTATTTAGTTATTTATTTAATGTAGATGAGTGTTCTATCTGCATGAACACCTGAATGCCAGAAGAGGGCATCAGGTCCTAGTATAGATGGTTGTGAGCCACCACGTGGTTGCTGGGACTTGAACTCAGTACAAGAAATGGTTTCACTGGGTAGCTCAGGCTGGCCTCAGGTTTACAGCCTTCCCCCTTCAGCCTCCAGAGTGTTGGCATTAAAAGCCTGTGCCACCACGCCTGTCTGAACAATCCAGCACATCTCCTGGAGAGGAGCTTTCATTATGGAGCGCCGTGGACCACGTCTTTGTGTGGTGGGGATGGTATCTCGTCTGGGCTAGATAATGTAAATTGGGCTCCTTTCGGTTCTTTTTGAAAATGTCAGTCATGAAGCACATCATGTTTGCTGTTAAAGTGTTTATCATTCTCAGGTGCTCTCAGTTTGCCAAAGTTTTCTTGTGAGATTCTTTTGGGGGGCTGGGTATAATGGCACCCACCTGTAAAGCCAGAACTCAGAAGGCAGAGTAAGAAGACGCTGCCTGGGGCTACACACATGAGAACACGTCGAATACCATGACGGAGATGAGAGATGGCTCAGTGTAGTTCTTGCCGTGTAGTTGTGACGTCCCCCGGCTGGCAGCCCAGTACCTGCTTACCAAGCTAGATGTGTGTGTACCTGCTATCCTAGTGCGGGGACGCAGAGACAGGAGGATCCGGGGGCTTCCTGGCCAGCTGGTCTGGCTGAAGCGACCTCAGGCTTTACCGGGAGATACTGCCAAAATAAAATAGGGTAAAACAAGGGCTGGGGATATGGCTCAGCGGTTAAGAGCACTGGCTGGTCTTCCAGAGCTCCGGAGTTCAGTTCCCAGCAACCACATGGTGGCTCATGACCATCTGTAATGGAATGTGATTCCCTCTTCTGCTGTGCATGAAAACAGTGTTCTTATACATAAAATAGATAAATCGTTAAAAAATAAGGTAAAATGAAATAAAATGGAGAGCAACTGAGGAAGACATCTGCTCTCATCCCTCTGGTCTCCACGTGTGCATGTCCATATGCCATGCGTGTACCTGCACATAAACATTCACACACACACTCACACCTGCACACACATTCTTACCTGCATGCACACATACACATATACACACAACACACTCTCACACCTGCACGCACACATACATACACAAATTCACACCTGCCCACACGTGCATATACACATTCACAATTTCACACATACACAAGTTCACACCTGTATACACACACATACACAAGCGCATACATACACACATTGATTAAAGACTGATGCAACTTTCTTGAGCCTCTGGACATTTTTCTAGGCGCTGTGCTCTTGAGTTATTGTAGATTGTGAACTGTTCCTTCCCCAACCTTATTTGTAATTGGTTTTTGTTAAACATTTGTTTCTGCCTGAATTTCGAAATACGATATGAACCCATTAAGAGTTGTTAGCACCTGGGCGTGTGCCTGTGTTCGCTTCCCCTCCCCCACTCCAGCCACATTGACTCCTTCCGCTTTTCTGTCTTTCCCCAGCCAGCTACTGTGATTGCCCCCTCTTAGTTCTTAACTTGCTTTTATTTCCTGGACTTTGGATCTTCTATTATCCTGCCTGTTTAACTACTTAAAAATAAAATAAAAATAAAAATTCCAAATTAGTGTTTGCTTCGCTGACTCTGGGAGTTTTTGTAGCCTGAGCTAGAGTGACTTTTCCAAGAGTGTGTGAAGCCGGGGTGCTTCAGATTTTGAACTAAAATGTCAAATGCACAGACAAGCAGCAAGAGGGTTTTCCTTCCCTCGAACTGCTGGAACACACACACCACAGTGTGCACTCATGCCAGATACTGTCATTTATTGCTTGGTGAGGGGTATGCATTTAGAGGTTTTGCCATTGTGTGGGTACCACAGTATGCACTCACACAGACTTGCGTGGTAGAGGCCAGTCACTGCAGAGGCCATGGAAGGGATCCTTTTAGACGGGTAAAGACGTTCAGGGAGATACTTTTGAGATTAACCATCCTGTCCTTTTGAAGCATTCAAATGCGTCCAGTTGCTAGTTCACATCAGCACAGACTCACGGTTTCCTGGCCCCTTCAGAGGGTGTTAGCCCATTCCTATAATTACTTTGATGTTCGGGTTGCAAATGGCTCCTCTGTTGTTTTGGAAAAGTTGTAGAGTTAGAGTACAGAATTGCATGGAAAAGGAGAAGGCTTGGTGGCTCCGGGCGACAGCAGTAAGAAAGCAAGTTTGCTTTACAGTAAACTGTTTCCTAAGCAGAGTGGCCATAAACTGCTTAAAAGAGTGCTGTGGGGAATACATGGATCGGTAAAGCTGTCGTTGACTATTAGCTGCACGTGCCGTATACTGCATGGTCTATAATTATACAGTCTGCAATGGGTAATAATAAAATGCCAGGCCAAGACCTTCGGTAAGCATGGCTAGATGATTGAGTTTATCAGCCAAAATAAGCTGTGGACATTTATTTTAAGGGAGCGACACAACCAGACATTTAGCTGCCAGAACCAAGTGACTTGGTTTCAGTTTTGCCCCTGAGGAATTTGCATGGTGGACATCCTGACCCTGTTCCTACCCTGGTCCCTATTGTAAGGCCAGCAGGTCAGTGATGCGGCGGGCTCTAGGAATGTGATGGGAGGTAAAGTTCCCTGGTTTTCATGGGTTCATCATTGTTACAAAGACACTTATGATACGCAGTATAGTGGATCATGGTTTGCTATGAGCTCTGCCAGCCAGAATAAAATCCTAGCTCTGTCTCATGCCTTCTAAGCAAGTCATTTACATCTAGGCCTGACTTAAACATAGGTCCCCATCTTGAAACTCTACATTTAAACATCCAGCTGCTGCGGTTGTGAGGATTAATCAAAATACTGTCCATACAGTGTTAGGCTATAATAAACAGCCACCCATCTCCCTTAGCTAACTGCTAAGACAAATACCAAAACTTTATGTGTTTCTTTAGGCCAAGACAAAGTTCTCTTACCCTAAACCTGGAACCCAGGGCTTGGGAGATAGCATAGTCAATAAAATTTGCTATGCAAGTGTGAAATCCTGAGAACAATCCCTAGCAAGCATGTTTTAAAAAAAATACACAAACGTGCAAACTCACACACACATACACATTTAAAGCCAGGCATGGTGGCATTTGCTTATAATCGTAGCACTGGGGAAATGGCGACAGGAAGATTCCTGAGGCTCCCTGAATAGCCAGCCTTGCTGAGCCCCAGGTTCCAAGAGACTCTGACTCAAAGTGGACCAAGTTTCAGGCCAACGAGGGGTTTTAGTGGGGCCGTAGAGGCACTTGCTGCAAAGCCTAGTGCCCTGGTTCTAGCTCCAGCCTCCACACGACGGGAGGGAAGGAACTCCTACGGGTTGTCCTCTGATCTCCCCCAACCCATGCTGTGCCGCTGCCCCCTCAATAAGAGAAACCCTCTCTAAAATAAATAAGGCGGCTTCCCCCCAAGATGGCTCTGAAAGTGAAGAAGGAAGCCCATTTCCCTCCCGAAGCCAAAGCAAAGGCCTTGAAATCCAAGAAGGTGGTGCTGAAAGCCGTCCACAGCTACAGAATGAAGATGCAAACGCTACCAAAGACCCGGCCGCTGTACTGCAGAGCGTGCCCAGGAGAGACAGGCTGAGCACTATGGCGGCACCATGTTCCCTCTGACCACTGAGTCAACCACAGAGAAGAAGGAAGAAACAACACTCCTGTATGCATCGCGGATGTCAAGGCCAGCAAGCACCAGATCAGACAGGCTGAGAATAAACTGACAATGTGGCTAAAGGAGACAGGAAGGTGCTTGTTCAGCTGCCTCCTGATTGCCATGCTCTCCGAATGTTGAAGCAAAATTAGGATCATCTAAGCTGAGTCCAGCAGCTAGTTCTAAATACACATTGGGTTTTGTTTTGTTTTTCAGCACAAAAAAATGGTGGAGGGGGCTGGAAAGATAGCTCAGCAAATTAGGACTATTTACTACTCTTGCAGAGGACCTGGGTTCCATTCTCAGCATCCGAAGAGTACCTCACGACTGTAACTCCACTTCTAGAGCATCTGACAACCTCTTCTGGTCACCTGAGGCTCCTGCACATATGGCACACATGAACTCACGCAGGCACACACATACACACACGTTTGTGTGAAGTGATAGAGAAAGATGTTTGACATTAACCTCTGGCCTCTGTACATGCACTCACATACACACCCACACGCCTGTGTGCTTGTGCTCACGCACCAAGAATTGCTGTTTGACTTGCTGCTGAGTTCCATTAAAACACATGCCATGGCTGTGGAAGAGAGGGAACAGGACAGGAGCCTACTATAGAGAGTTCTCTGAAAGGCTCTACCCAACAGGGGATTGAAGCAGATGCTGAGACTCATGGCCAAACTTTGGGCAGAGCGCTGGGAGTCTTATGAAAGAAGGGGGAAATAGAAGGACACAGAGGGGACTGGAGGGCCACAAGGAGACTAACAAAGTTAAAAATTCGGAGCCCAGGGCGGTCCTGCAGAGACTAATGCACCAACCAAGGACCATGCATGGAGAAGACCTAGACCCCCTGCTCAGATGTAGCCGATTGGCAGCTCAGTCTCCATGTGGGTCCCTGAGTTTGGGGAGCAGGGGCTGTCTCTGTCATGAACTCAGTTGGTTGCTTGCTCTTTGATCACTTGCCCCTTAGTAGGCCACAGAGGAAGAGGATCCAGGCAGTTCTGATGAGGCTTGATAAGCTATGGGCAGATTGCAGAGGAGGAGAACTCACCTTTCAGTGGACTAGGGGAAGGGGATAGAGGGAAAGAGGGAGGAAGGGTGGGACTGGGAGGAATTGAGGGAGGGGGCTTCAATCAGGATATATAATGAATAAATTGTAAAAAAAAATAATTAAAAATTAAAAAAAATGCCACGATTTTTGGTTTGGAATCAGAAGAGAATTTCTCACAGTTTCTAAGATGGCCCTATGCATACTTGTGCCATCTTGTACTATGTCCCAGTGTGAAGCAGCGTTTTCAGCACTGATGATTATGAGATCAGAGCACTGATGAACTCTGAAGAATGCTGCAGTCATGGCCTGCAGAATGAGATACTCAGTCAAGACATAATTTGGTATATGAAAATAAATGTGCACGCCCATCACATTAGCATTCACATTTTCTTTTATCTTTAGATTATATATATATATATTATATATCAAAGAATTTTTGAAAATTGGGACATAGTTTTCCATTGTTGGTTATGAGAAACTGTTTGACTTGTGTGCCTATTTTATATACCAGCATATCCAGTATTACATAAAAATTTCCTGGGTGAAAAGACTCCGGTGGAAAAAGTTCCAGCCTTTAGATTTGAGTTCTGCCCAGATTGCCTCTACAGACAGGTTTTCCATTGCTGTGACAAGATACTGAGAGAAACAGCTTCAAAGAGGAGAGCTTAGCTTTGGCTCGTGGTTTCAGAGAGTCTAGCCTGGTTTTGGCTGCCTTCTTGCTTCTGGGCACAGGGTGAGTCACGGTGGAAGGGCATGATGGAGGAGGCTGCTCACCTCAGGGCAGCCAAGGAGCGGAGAGACAGTGAGGAAGGGGCCAGGGGCAAGATGTACATTCCGAACATTTGTCCTGAGCAACCTCCTCCACACGCGGATCCCACTCTGCGTCTCACCAGCTCCAGACAGACAAGCCAGCTGGGAACCAAGCCTTCAACACCCACTCGAGCCTTTGAAATGGTCCTACCTGGTAGAGTCCTGGTAGGTCTTATTCTTGGAAGATGATGTTCTGATCCAAAAGTTGTACAGAAATACGGAGAGCTTTGACTAGCCAAGACAATCGTGAAGTTTCTAGACCAACACTACCAGATTTAGACTTACTATAAATCTTCAAGAATTAGATGGTGTGATACTGATTTTTAAAAACAAAGGAGCAAATGAGCAGATCAGTGGAGCAGACTAGAACATCCGAGCATTGACCCACATGTGGTACTGCAGCCCAAGGAGGCCAAGAATCACATTTTCTGATAAAGCATCCTGAGGGAGTTGCTAATTCTTCTGCCCAAAGTTGGCCCCTACCAAACGCCACTCACAGCAATTCTTTAAAGGTGAATCACAACATGAGTGTGAATGTTAGGAAGCAGTGATGTCTGTGACCTTGGGTAGATAAAGCTGTCTCCAACAGGATACAAAGTGTTCTCCAGAAAAGAAAACACGACATATTGAGCCTGGTGGAAATGAAGGACTTCTCATCAGAAAGACATTTTTTTTTTAAAGAAAGGTATATCATAGGCTAGAAGAAAATTCTTCATATTTGACAAAGGACTGGTATCCAGAATTTATTTTAAAAAATTCTAAATCCTAGCATTTGAAAAGTTGAGACAGAAGGAGGTGTGGGTTTGAGACCAGATTCAGTTACGCAGTGAGATCATCTACATAGTGAGTTTCTCTCTCTCTTCCTCCCTTCCTCGCTCTCTGTCATTATTGTTGTTTTGGAGACAGGGTCTCTCTATTTTGTAACTTCAGCTGTCCTGGAACCCCCTATGCAGACTAGGCTATCATGTAACTCACAGAGATCCCCCTGCTCTGGGAGCAATGGGATTAAAGGTGTGTGTGTGTGCTGCTGTGCCTTGCTTAGAAACTCTCTTAAATGAAGACAGACAAGAAAATAAAGCGAAGATATTTTACAAGTTAGAAAGATTCAAGGATGGACAAGATGGCTCCGTGGATAAAGGCACTTGTTGCCAAGCCTGCTGACCTGAGTTCAGTTCCCAGGTCCTGCATGGGAGAAGGAGAGAACCAATTTCTACAAGTTGTCCTCTGACCCCCATGTGTTCACTGTGGTATGTTTCTTCTCATTCCCACAAAATAAATACATGTAAAAAAATATTAAAACTAAATTATCCAGTTTAAAAATGGCCTGACGGCTAGAACAGATGCTTCTGTTTGGGAAGGGCTCACAGCCAGTAAACAAATAACAGGGTCTGTGGTTCCATTATTCATGATAGGGAACCTGATGAAGACCACAGTTGACTACCTGCATGCCTACCAGAATGGGTGAAATTAAAGTGACAGGTGGCTCCCCTGTTGGCTCAGGCATGGAGCACGTGGCCGTCATGGTCTGCTGGCGAATATGACAAGGGCTTCAAAGGTCTCAGAAACTGGCAGATTCTACTAAGGACAAACATAAGCTATATATAGTTCTTTTTTTTAAAAGAAAGAGAGAAACACAGAGTCAGGCCAAGCTCTAAAGTTACTTGTTTCACAGTTCTGGTCCAAGGTCAAGGACCCGTATGTGGTGATGGATGTGCTGCAGTGGTTCACAGCAGCACAGGACATGGGGTGGGGACCGCAGGACATTCCTGCCCATCTCTTACAAATCTACCAGTATCCAGTGCCTGGGGCATCATCTTGATGACCTTGTATAACCCCAGTCAGCCTCCAAACACAATCAGATTAAGTTTCTGTCCCTTTAATACATCAGTGGGAATTAGACTCCAGCAAGAGCTTTAGAGGGGGCAAAACCTTCAAATGATAGAATGCCCATGCCATATAACTCAGCAGTCTTAGTCTCATGTGTAGTTTACTCAGAAATTTTATTCTAGTTTTATTCTTAAAAGCCCCAAACTAAAAACAATAATAAGGGATATCTTACACCAAATTACAGACTTGAAAAGTTCCATATTTAGTATAGTACACAATTAGCACAGATGGACAAATGCCCAGTGGGACAGAAACTCAGGATAATGTACCGATTTGTGTGTATCTGGAGGCTTGCTGTCTGAGAGAGCTAGTGCTAAGGTGTGCCTCTGAAATGTCTCCGCAGACTCATCTTTTTAACACTTGCTGCCCAACTTGTGGCACATTTTTGAGAGGTTCTGGAAACCAGAAGTTGAGACATGGCCTCGCTGGCAGAAATGGATCATGATGTCCAGCCCTTGGTTCCTGCTGCATGTTATTTCCTGTTCTACCCGGATGGGAACAAGCTCAGCCACACACTCCCCTTACCGTAGGCTGAGCTGTCCCGAAAGCCTAACCCGCTGTGACCAGGGGATCTCTCTGAAACTGTGAGCCGAAGGGAAGAGTTCCTCTCCTCAGATTTCCAGGATGGGTGCTGTTGCAGCAGTGTGAGACCTGACTCACTAGTACAGTGCCTCAGTGGGGGACCTGACAGCTGGGAAGAAAGTGAAATTTTCCACTGCACGGAAGGCCCCCTTTTCTGAGGTAGCTGGTGGTAGACACTAGCCACATATATAAACTACGTCTTAGCAACGACAGGTTCATCACTGAATAACCTGGCAATTGAAGTTAGCAGTTGCTGCCCCCCCCCCCAAACAGGATATGCACTAAGACCACAAAGAGGCACAGCTCTGTATCCACAAACTGACTGCACCTTAGTCTCAGGTAACACCAATCCCTGGAAGAACGTGGCTCAGCAGGATCTACATATCCCATGGTTGAGGATGTAACTGTCACCCCATTCTCCCACACATGGCTTCAGTTTCTTAGGAATTTAACCACTTGCAGCTGGCCATGGTGGCACAAGCGTGGAACCCCAACACTTGGGAGGCAGAGACAGGAGGACTGCTGTGACCTAATCTATCCAGCAAGTCTCAGGTCAGCCAGGGCTGTATAGTGAGACCTTGTGAGTCTCACACAAGTGAGTTTTCTGTAGGACCTCTGTGGTCAGGCCATCTTCTGACCTCTACGTGCACAATATGCCATATGCACGTGCACACATACACACACACACACAAAATATATACATACACACACATACATACATACATACACACACACACACACATACACCTTCGGTGCATGAAGGCCAGTAGATGTGTAGTGTTTATAAGAATGTAATAGTTTAGAAAAGTATAACTAGCAAAATAATACTGGCCTGTAAATAAACCAGGCATTAGAATAGCAGTTCCAAGTTTTAGCATCAGGGCCCCTGGTGATTTTTAAAAAGCACGCCATGAAACCACTTGTCAGTGTCCACCAACCTGTTGTCTGGGCCTCTCCATCTGCCCAGAGAGACACCCATGGAAAGGGGAAGGGGACTGTCTAGATTTGCCTTATTAATAATATTGGTATTCTCCAATTGCTTACAACTTAAAACAATACATTTGTTCTCTTCTTTAATTTTTTTTTTAACATTTTTTTGTCGCAGGGGCAAGCTTAGGAAACCTGTGCTTTAGCTCATGTCGCTCGCATGGGAAGGAGTGCAGAGTAGCTGGGGCTGGGTGGGGGAGCGTATCCCTGCTGTAATCAAAGCTGTTTCCGCTCCGCCGAAAACCCTTGCTGAGGCTTCAGGGGATGCCATTGAATCCCTCCTGCACACGCCAGAGTCAACCAGAAATGTGAGTTTGACACACTTCTTGCCGTAAGGAATTCGTAAGTGGTGTTTCTGCGCAGAGGAGGAAAATAACACCTCCGCCTCCGCTCCTGGGAGGTCTTCAGGTCTTCAGTTCTTCCTGGCAGAGCTTAGGGAAATTTTGGCAGATGCTGCTTAGGACTGTCTGTCAGGTCTGAAATCTGTGCTCGGGTCTCCTTGCTGAGGCACAGGTGACGGGTGACCAGGGCAGAGAGAAAGGTCATTGGTGCCTTCTCTTTTGGCTTCCTTGTAAGGCTTCCCTGTTGGCAGACAGAGCCCCATCCCGGCTGCGCTGGACTGCTGTGACTGAATGTACAGACCGTGCGAGCACCAGATTTCTAAGTGGGAAACTGCATCTTTGGCCTTGAAGCTTTCCCTTCAGTAATTCCCTCAGCTAGAGGACCGGCAGGGCAAGCCATTTGTTTACAGACACTTGATGACATGACGGGTGGCATCGGTTTTCTTTACCTAGCTCTCGACAGCTGCTCACCAGCCAGATGAAAGATTAACATGTGCGCCACCCAAAGAATACACTTGATCCCTTGAATCAGGCCTCCCCTGTAAAGCCCTGAGTCGGCTGGCGAGGTGTGTGTTATGCAAGACATTGTATTTTCCTTAGGACCACAGTTGAAGCTTTCCTAAGTCTGAAAAAACCCTGCATATCAAAGATAAATGACCGGAACATCTAAACTGCTATGTTCAGCAAACTGTTTCACAAAGCTGGTGTGTATTTATTATTTCTAGGCATTTATAATAAAACTTACTAATAAGCCATACCAGATGCTCAACCTCACCTGTTTTGTGTGACAGATAATTGTCATATTTTCACCCGCTTTATGTTTCTACAATTTGCCTGGTATACCTACACCATTCTTCCTCTTCTGCATTGAATTAAGATGTTATGTCTACGAATGTTTTACCTGCCTGCCTGTGTGTCTGCCTGTGTACCAGGTATGTGCCTGGTGCCCACAGAGGCCAGAAGAATTCCTGGAAGTGGAGTTACTCAGGGTTTGGAGTTGCCATGTAGGTGCTGGGAATTGAACCTGGGTCCTCTGGAAGAGCTCTGAGCTATCTCCGTAGCCCCAGGGAAGCCTTCTGAAATGTGGTGTCCTCTTCTCTATCTTCCATTTCTAGGTTGCTCTTAAGTAGAAAAACTATCGAGGCAATCATTCTTTAACTGTCTATGGTTACTTGGCGATGTTCTCTTTTGAAAGAGACTGACCGAGGGTGTGTTTTCCTGGAACCTTGCAGAATCCACACTCAGAAGTTACTAATGGCGCTTGAGTTCCTTCTGCTCGAGCTTCCTGAGCTTTTAGTGTGCATGTGTAGGTATGCATATGCATATTTATCTGTGTGTGTGTCTGTGTACACACAAATACACACATGGAGGCCCAAAGCTGCTATCGGTGATTGAGCCGCTGAACTCAGTGTTTGCTAGGCTGGCTAGTCAGTTTGCCCCAGGAAGCCAATCTCTGCTAGGATTACCTGTCCATCTTTTATTTGGGTTCTGGGGATCCAAACTCTGGTCTCCATAGTTCCCTGGCAAGCACGTTATCCATGGAGTAACCCCTTAGCCCCTGGTCCCCCTGGTTTTCTGAGTTTTCATTTATGTAAGTCCAGCATCTCCTACCCACTGAAAGCTAGATGAGCACTAACAGTAACCGTTGCAGTAATGAGATCTCATTGAGTTAAACACTTTAATACTGATAGCCCATGCTTCTTCACGTGCATGTGTTACCTAGAACGGGTTGCTTGTCCCACTCTAGCGTGGGGGTTAAAATGCCCACCTGTGTGATGATATTAAGTCCTTCATATCTGTTAAGAAATATGTGATTTGTGCCCAGCAGGGACATCAACCCTTGGTCAGAGTTCCACGGTGA
This sequence comes from Pachyuromys duprasi, assembly GCA_028658305.1. NCBI lineage: Eukaryota > Metazoa > Chordata > Mammalia > Rodentia > Muridae > Pachyuromys > Pachyuromys duprasi. The sequence goes on along the minus strand of CM053754.1, from coordinate 30,857,826 downwards.
GACCCTGTCTCAAAAGAAGTGTGCAAAAATTGTCAGTGCCACATACTACTTCAGAACAAGTCCTATTTATTTTGGTGTGTGTTCTAATGCCTACCTCATGCAAAGCGATGCAGGTAAAATACAAACGTATAAAATAAGTTCATATGTCCTATTCTGTGAGGAACCAAGAGGAGACAGCTTCAACCTACACTGTTTTTGTTATGCTGTTTTTTTCTGTATAAAACATTTAATTATAAATTAAAAACCTACCGTTTGCTTATCACAGTATGTCCAATCTATGTTTGTTTATTCTCCGTGATTGTTACAGGCATTTACAGGTGTATTCTTTGCCTAAACTGCAGCACGTGGAATGATTTAATGTATATTAATTTAGGTAATATTTGCTTTGAGAGAGGCATAAGTCAGGACATGATTGCGATTGGCACATGAAGGCACGTTCTGTGTGAAATTGGCAGGGAAAAGCTTCCCAGAAGAGTGTCGGAGGAGGGATTTCAGTGCGGCCTAGGTAGCCTGGGCAGCTTTTGTGGCCAGGTCACCCCGTGCTAGATCTGGCGGAAGTGTGAGCAGAATGCAAGTCGAGCAGGTTCACGCGGGTAGTCAGTGCCCAGCGGAGTGGGATATGGGGTGTGTCCTGAGAGGAGGGGAGATGGCATCATGACAGTGTGACATTGTGTGCGACGGTGGGCGGGTGAGGGGGCGGCAGTAAAGCCTTGTCATCTGCAACCGCTCACCGAATTGATGTACTTACTGCATTTTCATGGCTTTGTGTCTTTCAGGAGGTTCATGAGTTGTTACAGGACTATGAGCTAAAGTATTGCTATGTGGACAGGAATAAACGCACAGGTGAGAGTTGTGGTCTCGTGTTGACTTTGCATGTGTTCTGGAACAGGGAAGCACACCGTGTTCTCGTGCTTGAACTGCCTTCTCCTGGTGTTGGGGATTGAACTCAGGGCCTTCACGGGGCACAGGGGGCGGCAAGCATTCCCACCCTGAGCTCTGCTCGAGGCCAGCCGTGAGCTCCTTGGTGTGAAATCCTGTCAGGGTGACTCACTGGGTACTTGCTGAGGGCAACGTTAGTGTCCTGGACGTTAACCGGTGAATGAATGCGGTGTAGCTGGAGGCTTGTGATGTTTAGCTGTGAACGTTGCGTGTTCTGTGTTAACAGGTGTTCTTCAGGGGTGTGGCCTGCTTCCATCTGGTAAGGACACTGGGTTCTTCGAACACACTGTGTGTATAGCTTGGCCTTTAGCCTGCCAAATTAGGAAACTTGCTAAGTTTTTTTTTTTTTCTTTTTCTTTCCGAGCATTAGTATTAGTTGTGAGCTCAGAACTTCATTCAGTTATGGCCATGCCATATGTCAATGTTTATGAACCTCTTTGAGGTGATAACATACAGCATGGAGGATGATAAAACTGCTGTGTATACACGTACTCCAATACAAATAGCACTTGAGGGCTGGGGCCATAGCTTGGTGTGGGCACTTGCCTTACAAGTGCAAGCAAATGGGTTTGATCCCAGCATTGTCCCCCAAAGAGTATAGGAGAAGAAGGAGGACTTGGCTGCCCTAGGGTGTGGGTGTGGGTGAGTGAGAGCAGGGATTTTCTGTGGCTTGCAGCTTCCGGGTGTCTGAATTTGGGTGTCTCCATGAGTATTGTCCAAAGAAGGGCCCTAGAGATTGCTACTTCTCAAGCCTGAGCAGAGGAAGCTGTGGCAAAAGAAAAAGAAAGTGGAAAGTGAGCTCAGTCAGCTGTGCACACTGGGGACCCGAGAGCTCAGACAGCTGTGCACACTCAGGAATGAGAGCTCAGACAGGTGTGCAGACTCAGGTACAAGTGCTCCGACAGGTGTGCAGACCATAGGGATGGTTCTTGACTTCAGGTTCCCTGTCCGTCCAGCCTCAGCTCATGGCTTTATGGGCTCATACAGAACACATCCAGTGTTTAGCAAAATGTTGTGTGTTTTAGGAAAGAGAGTTAGGCAGTGTTATCTGTCAGGCTGGTTGGACCCGGGCGGGGTGGGGGTGGGGGAAGCACCTGCAGTGGGTGTGCCTGTGAGTCAACTGAGGTAGCCCATTGCATGGGCTGGGGTCCTGGGCTGTGTGGAAAGGAGAAAGTGAGTCCAGCTTTTGGTATTCTCTGCTTCCTCACTGTGGATGTTGTGGACCAGCTGCTCAAGTTCCCACCACCAGAACTGCCCCCGCCCCAAACTGTGAGCCAAAAGAAAACTCCCTTTCCTTAGGTTACATGCTGCCCAGTTTTATGTCAGCTTGACACATGCTGTAGTCATCTGAGAGGCGAGAACCTTGATAAAGAAAATGCCTTCAGAAGACCGGACTGCAAGCAAGCCTGTACGGCATTTTCTTAATCAGTGATTGATGGGGCCAGGCGAGCCTGTTGTGGGTGGTACAGCCTATGCAGGTGGGCCTGGGTTCGATAAGAAGGCAAGCTGAGCAAACCAGTAAGCAGCAGCCCTCCTTGGCCTCCTCCTCAGCTCCTGTCTTCAGGTTCCTGCCCTGTCTGAGTTCCTGCCCTGACCTCCTTCAGTGATGGACTACAGTATGGAAGTGTGAGCTGAATAAACCTTTTTCCTCCCATTTTCTTTTGGTCATGCTGTTTCATCACAGCAATAGAAGCCCTAAGGCAGAAGTTGGCACCAGGATAGTAGGGAAGATTGTGGAAGGACTTGGGAACTTTGGGTGAGAGAAGCCATTGAGTGTTCAAAGCTTGGTGAGCAGTTTTGCTGGACCTTGGAAGATAAGAATGTTGAAAGCAGTGCAGATGATGGAGGCCCAGCTTGTGAAGTTCCAGAGGGAAGTTTGAGAATCACTTAAAGACTGTTAGGGCCGTTTGTTATTTTTTAATTAAGATTCTGTGGTTCTAGAAGCTGGGGCTGGAGAATCAGTGGATCAGAATCATTGAAGTAGACCTTTGCTTTACTGGGACAGTTGATGCTGGTCAGCTGGGGCTGAGGAATTAGCAGTGATAGAGAAGAGACCAGCATCACTGAGGTGAAATCTTTTGAGAGGTGTTTCCTGAGAGCGCACAGAAGCTGTGTCCCAGAGGTGGCCACGGTTGCCATCCCTAGTTCTGGCAGCCAGACTTGTCAGGGTAAAGGTCACCCAAGTAGTACTGGTTTTGAAGATGTGAAGGGATTACGGAGAGCCCCTGAGGTTTGGCACCGTGAGAGGCCAGGAGAGCCCGCTGGAGAAGGTGCAGCCTCAGGGGCAGCTGAAGGCCCAGAATTGAAGGAGTCGCACAGAGAAGTTGAGGCACCATGAAGAGAGTCCAAGAGGGGCTATTGGTGAAAGTGCAGCCCGGTTGCAGTATGAGACCCAGCATTTTGGAAATGCTGGTACCATGGGATGGCTACCAAAAACAGCAGTAGGGGAGGAGTGGAGTTGGAGTCTAGAAAAGCTGTGTGTGCTGCAGAGGATGGAGCCGGAGAAGTGACCCAGGCCCCCTGGAGGAGCCCAGAAGATTGTGAGTGAATCCCAGCTGTCGATCACTGAGTTATTTGCACTATTGATGTTTGGTTTTGCTTTGCTCGTATTGTGACTGTGCCCTGGTTCTTCCCTCTGGAAGTAAGAAAGTGTTTATTTTTGCAGGAGCCCCTAGTTGAAAGACTTTAAACTTTAAAAAAAAAAGAGAGAGAGAGATTTTACAGTTTTACGGAGACCTTGAGTTTTAAAAGAGGCTGGCTAGTTTTTAACAGACAACTTGAATCTGTAAGGCAGTGGGAGTTTTTAAGTTGGTAAAATGTTTTATACTGTGATGCCTTTTTGTTAGTCTTTGTTTTTTGTTTTTTGTTTTTTTGAGACAGGGTTTCTCTGTGTAGCCCTGGCTGTCCTGGAACTTGCTCTATAGAGCAGGCTGTCCTTGAACTCAGAGATCTGCCTGCCTCTGCCTTCTGGCATGTGCCATCACCGCCAGGCTGTACTGTGATGTCTTTCTTACCGTGCGATGTTGGTGATAAACAAGAAAGATGTGACTTAAACCGTGATATGTTTATGTGTCAAGTTGAGAAGGGGTCAGTTGTGCTGGCTAGTTTTATGTCAGCTTGACACAAGCTAAAGTCATCTGATAGGAGGGAATCTCAGTTGAGAAAATGCTTCCGTAAGCTCAGGCTGCAGACAAGCCTGTAGGGCACTTTCTTAATTAGTGATGGAGAGGGAAGGGCCCAGCCCGCTGTGGGTGGGGCTACTCCTGGGGTGGTGGTCCTGGGTTCTCTCAGAAAGCAGGCTGAGCAAGCCAGTGAGCAGCACTTCTCCACAGCTTCTGTCAGCTCCTGCCTCCAGGATCCTGCCCTGTTTGAGTCCCTGTCCTGACTTCGTCAGTGGTCTTGGCGTTTCTTCATAGCAGCAGCAAGTAGTCCTAACTAAGACAGGTGAATTGTCAGGGTCATTTTGTCACAACAAAAAAAAAGTTGCTAGTAAAAACCAACCACTCTTTTTTTTTTCTTTTTAAAATAAAGTATTGGAAACCAAGAGTCAATTCTCGCACTGAGGACGGCAGGGCTGTTTTTGTTCTCCTGTTGGATGAGTTAGCTGTTGCGTTGTCCTTGGCATTTGGAGAGCTTGCACAATGAAAACGGTGTTTTAAGTGTTAGCATCACCCTGAGGTGAGATACTCACATTCTGAGAGCTACATGGGCACCAAGACCAGCTGAGGGAGGTCAGAATTCCCGGTGCTGTGAGACTCTGCCTTTCTCCCCCCTTGTGCCTTTGCTCCGAACCACATTGGACTATACCCTGTTTGCATCTGGGCGAATCCACTGCTTGCCAGGCTTGCCCCACTGTGCTCCCTAAGGAGATGAGGTACTTTTCAGAGAGCAGCTCTCTTGTGATTTGTGGATTGCTGTGTGGTATTTTAATTGGAGGCTCTCAGGATTTCTTACAAAAGTTCTTAAATTATTTACATTTGTCCGTGAAAACAGCTAAATTCGTATCACTAAAATGTAATTTTAACAAATACGAACTTGTACATTTGATTGATTTTGTAACCCACATGTGTCACATGTTTGAGGCAGGGTTTCCCTGTCTCAGTGGTGAAGCCCAGGCTGGCCCTGGAGTTATGGTCCTCTCTCTGCCACATGTGTGAGATCCTAGGCATGTCAACAGTCAGGCTAGAGTATGCTTTTATATATACATTTTATTGTTTGATGCTGGAAAAGCTTAGGTGGCTTTTAAAAATTGTTTGATTGGGACTGAAGGTTAAAATATTTATCCAGGACCAGAATTGTATTACCTTTTCGTTTGATATTGTTTATCAAAGTTGTGTATGGCATTATATATACACTCATGGGTTCTTAGAATCTACTCAATTGGGATTTATTATTATCTCTCTCTTTTTAATTACACTGATTTATTTGTGTGTGTG
>CM053754.1:30718011-30851951 GCA_028658305.1 Pachyuromys duprasi | reverse complement strand
AGGCAGCTGGTTGTGCAGTGAGGTTCCAGCCAACAGGAGCTAGATGGGGAGACTCTGTCTCTAAAAGTATGTGTGTGGGAGGGGTCAGGAGGGGACATTGCATACAGTGGGGTACATTTTCTGATAATTCTGCTTCAGAAAAAAAGATACGTTCTTTTGTATATAGTGAGTCTTGGGCATAAAGTGTATTCCTTGCTGTGGGTCACAGGAGGGAAAGATGAAAACACCGATCTGAGAGCTTTCCGATCCCCCCCCCCCCTGCAGCTTTTGTTACCTTGTTGAACGGGGAGCAAGCGCAGAGCGTGATCCAGAGGTTCCATCAGTTCTCCTTTCGAGGCCGAGAGTTGAGCGTGCAGCTGCAGCCCACGGACGCCCTGCTGTGCATCACCAACCTGCCCGTCTCCTTCACATTAGAAGAGTTTGAAGAGCTCGTCCGGGCGTACGGGAACGTCGAGAGGTGCTTCCTGGTCTACAGTGAAGTTACTGGCCATTCCAAAGGCTACGGATTTGTGGAATACATGAAGAAGGACTTCGCTGCTAAGGCCAGACTGGAGCTGTTGGGCCGGCAGCTGGGCGCATCGGCGCTGTTCGCACAGTGGATGGATGTTAATCTCTTGGCCTCGGAGCTCATCCATTCCAAGTGCCTTTGTATAGACAAACTCCCCAGTGACTACAGGGATTCAGAAGAGCTCCTGCAACTTTTTTCCAGTATCCATAAACCTGTGTTCTGCCAGGTATGTCTTTCTAAGAGCCAGTTTGAGATGCTTAAAAATAGCGCGTCCTGAGCTCATCGACGTTTGTTTTACATCCTGTTAACCGGCCGTATCCGTGAGACTCTCACAGTGGTGATTTTGATTCTGCTGCAGTCCATAATGAGGACTCTGAGGAAATTTTAAGTCAGTTCCCTTCAGTTCGTGGGCCAAACTCCTACCTTCTCATTCTGCCTTCTCACTGTAATCCAGCCATTCATCCCTTAGTTTCTCTCTCCCAGTCATGTTCAGCACTGTCTCTGGGCCAGCGTCAGGTATCCCAGAAACGTAGAGAGGAGAGCGCTGTATCTCAGTGCTTCAGAGTTTTGTAGATGAGACTAACAGGAGGACAGATAATTGCGAATCCTCTCTGAAGAGTGACTTCCTGGAGGATAGAAAATCTGGGTGATGGCTAAGGCGAACGCCTGCTTCTGGGGGGGGGGGGCGGGGGGAGTTGTGGTGGGTGAGACTGGCCATACTGGCGAGCACTTCCAAGCACCTTCTCATAGTGAATGCCTCCCAATAACGGCACGGAGACACGTGTGTGACGCCTCACCCCGCAGCTTTCTGCTGACAACAGGCCAGTTCTCTCTCCGTTCCCTTCATTTCCTCCTCTTGCCCCCCCTCCCTTCCCTTCCATGTTTCATGTCTTAAAAAAAAAAAGATTCATCTATTATGCTTATGAGTGCTCTATCTTCATGTACACCTGCACGCCAGAAGAGGGCCCCAGATCTCACTATAGGTGGTTGTGAGTTAATGTGGTTGCTGGGAATCGAACTCAGGATCTCTGGAAGAGCAGCCAGTACTCTTGACCTCTGAGCCATCTCTCCAGCCCCCATGTTTCCTCTCTTAACGCCCCCCTTGCTTCTCTCCTCTCACCCAACAGGTGCCAAAACCTTACCTTGCGGTGAACTTTTGGAGTTGGCTTGTGCACGTGTTTATGTACAATGGCCACGTGTGCGTTTAAACGGACAGATAAGGGTCTATGTGGTTGTGCCCAGCATGGTGCTGTGTGTGCATACACGGTGGGGAGCCGAGAGCCAGTCAACAGACGGAGAATTGCCCTCAGAATTTTAGGAATACGGTGTATTGTTAATTGTGAAGGAGGATCTCCTGAACTTAGGTCTTCCTAGCTAACTCGAATTGTATGCCTTCTAACTAACTTTTCTACTGGTGACTCTACTGTCTGCTGGTGAGTGCCAGTCTGGTCCCACTGTCTACAGGATCATCATTTTAAGATGCTACACGTGAGTGAGCTAGGTGTCGGTAGGCATCTTTCAGAATGTAGTATGAATGCCCCCCCCCGCTTTTTCTTCTGTCTTTGCTCCTTCCATCCCAGTAAAGCATTAAAGAAACCATCCAAGACTTGTATAAAATTAGAATATTTTGTGCCAAACATTTGACCTACCCATTGCTCAGTTTATTCGAAGCAGATTGGCCTATGATGTGCTCATATTATTGACTCCTGAGAGTTATACAGTGCTGTCATCCTGTGTCTATTCTTAATTCTCTGAGGCCTTTGGAGCAAGTGTGAGGAGCAAAGCCACTCATCACACCGTAGATCTGAGTTGTGAACCCACAAGTGGGCAGGGACCTTACAACCACCTTGTCTAGCTCTACAGTGGTAGACGCTGTTTGCTGCTGTCCCCTCAAGTGGCTCTTAACTGATGCTGAAATGCTTGAGAATAACGAAAACTTAAAAAAAAAAACCCACATCCCAGGGCTTCTCAAAGACATAAGCTTGATTTTTCTTACATCTATCACCTTGGGGCGTAAGCCTATTTAGTAAGATCATTCAGATGTGCTTGAATGTTGGAGCTGTGTGGTGATGGATTCCTTCTTCCCTCTGCTCTCTGGACAAGTCTGGAGAGCCGGACTTTACTGTCATCCTGTACACTCCTGCAGGTGGGTAACAGAAATAAAGCCAGGTCCCTGTGCAGCAGCTCGTTAGCCTGAAGTAGAAACCAAAGGCTGTGTGCCGCAGGGGACGGAGTATGAAGTCTAGGCATGAAAAGATGCTAGAGCGGATGCCTGGGATTTGCTTAGTATGTTGAAATAAAAATTGACTGTGAGTCCTTCCGTCTGTCTGCTTGTGATAACAGCATTTTTCAATGGTGTATAGTCAGATTATCAGTGTTTCATTATCCATGAATCTGGTGACTTGTTATGAAGACAGTTTTAATGTAATTACTTAACTGTCTTATTAATAAGTGTGTGTGTAATTTCTTAATAAGTAGGAGACTACTGACTGTTAAATTAGAAAATAAAAAAATTGGGTCGAAAGTCCCTGACTTCAGGAACTACGTCTAGGGAAGTTGAAGAAGTGTAAAATATTGTCCCTGGTGCAGGCTGAGGGCCTAGCTGTTGGAGTTTGGAAACGATGACTGTAAACAAATGTTCGTGAACCAATTTCAGAATCTCTTTTTAATGTGCTGTGTGGTATCAGCTTGCACAGGATGAAGGCGGTCAAGGCAGTTGCTTTGCAGTGGTTGAATATAGCACTGCGGAGCATGCCGAAGAGGTTCAGCAGGTGGCTGATGGCATCACTGTCAAGGGGAGCCAAGTCCAACTGTCCTTCTGCGCCCCGGGAGCGTCAGGGCGAAGCACGTTAGCGGCCCTCATAGCGGCTCAGCGCGTGGTGAGTGACTTGCTGCTTAGACAGTCCAGAGACTGTCTCAACCTTCCAAGTTTGTCGAGTTAGTGGTCATTTCCCTGGGCTATAGCTGTTTCCATTACACTGATGACATCCATGTTTTAAAAATAATAAGTGTATTTTGAAAAAAAAAAAGCTGGCCAAGTGGGGTCTGTAAAAGCAAGTCAGAAGTTGAGAGAGGGAGAATTGAAGAAAATGTAGTCATCTTGAGTGATCTGTATGTGAGGGTGTGCAAGTAATTTGTGTGTATGTGTGTGCATGTGTACAAGTACTATGTGTGTTTATATGTGGAAGCCCAAAGCTAAGTCAGGTTCTCTTGTGTGCTTTCCTCTATTTATTGAGGCAAGGCTCTCACTGAATTCCAGCCTGTCCAGCCAGCTTGTCCTGGGGCCCCCTGTCTGCCTCCCAAGTGCTGGGATTACAGGAGGCCATCACATCTGCCCAGCTGTTCCATGGGTTCCAGGGACCCGAACTTCAGTCTTTACACTCCAGGTGCTCTATCTCCCCAGCCGCTCTCCGGAGTAACTTTTGAAAGACTTCCGTTCATTCAGCAAGTACTTTAGTTTCTGATGCTGTAAGTTTCAGGTGCCATGCTGCCTTTCTCCAGAAGTTGTAACACAGGTGCCCACAGTGCAGTGTCCACTGTGCTAGCTGAGGAAGATGTCCACCTCTTCTGCTCACGTGGCACTGCACACTTCCCTCTTTCCCCTGACTCTCTCTAGCCTGAGGGTCCCTGAGATACGGACGCTGCCTTCACAGTCTCCACCTCAGCGCTCAGCACAGCCTGTGTTTGATGGTTTAAGGAAGGAAGGGCTGGCTACTCTTTGGAAGGAGCCGGGACAAACTTCTTCATGATGAGGATGGCATTTGAGTCTGACATTAAGGAATGGGTGAGGTGCTGAACCGACATGTGTTGATGGGGGTGGAGGATAGGATTGCCAAATAAATCCAGATTTTGCGTGAGACACGCTCGTATTAAAGATTATTCATTGTTTATCTGAACTTCAAGTTTCATTGAACATCCTGTGCTCTTCATTAAATCTGGGAACTAAGGAGGCAAGCTGAGTAGTCACTGTAGGCCGAGCGGTGATCTGAGCCAGATTCAGTGTTTGCAGGGAGCTAAGTGGTCAGGTTGAACCATCTATGTAGAGAGGTGTGACTAGGTGGTAGACTGATGCTAAAGAAAGTATGGACTAGTGTAAGGACATCAATTGAAGTTAGCACTGAGGAACTCATAAGTTATATAAGCGAGAGAGTGAAAGGAGACAGTCAGGCCATGGAAAAGTCAGCCCCGAGTAGTTTGGAGATGAGCAGAAAAGCAGAGGAGAAGGTGGACAGGGTGTGGGAGGCAGCTGTTAGTGCTCCCTCGGCCTCCATTCCTCTGAGCTCACTTCCGACCCTGGGTCCTTTCTTTCTGTGTCCAGAGGTAGCATCCTTAGCATCTTCCAAAAGTCACTGCCCTTGGGTCACCATCAGTTTCATGTCCTCTGTTTATCTTGTACCTTTGCTCAACTGGAATTGCCCAGTTTCAGGTTTGCTGAGTTTACAGTTCTGAACCAGTCTAGTCACTGACTGCTAATGTCAAGGCAATGTGTCTTCTTAGATATGAAACCGCTGGGGGCTTGGTGCCTCTGCAACTCAGTGGCATATGGCTTTCCGGACCTACAAGTCTTCAGCTCATCTGTCATGGTTGATTTCCTGCTTTCTCCTGCAGCTTTCTAAAACTTGTTCTTGTGCATGCCTTTGTCATTTTTTTTTTTTGTGAGATGATCGTAGTTCCTGTGAAGAGCAGGATTACATTCAGTCATCCATCTTTCTTCCCTTCACTGCTTGCTTTCTTCTCATCTTAGCATGCACAAGCACTTACTCAGTGCCCAAGATGTACATGGACAGAGGTGTACATCTTCTGTACACCTTTCCTGTTCATAGGAGGAGCCATGCCTCCTGTACAGGACTTTTAATTCAGAACATGGCTGCTCTGGCAAGAGATCACATACAGAGATCTTCTAGGTCTGTGTGCTCTGTCTGCTAAGAGATCACATCTAATATTTTGTAGGCCTATACAAACACTGCTTTAATCCAGGAGACAGAGGCAAGAAGATCTGAGTTCAAAGCCAGTCTGGTATAAAGCAAGTTTCAGGTAAAGAAAAGCTTAGGTCCAGGTGTGGTGGTACATGCCTTTAATCCCAAACAATGAAGGTAAAGTTAGTTTGTAGAAGGAAGCAGCCATGTTTGAAAGTGATGTTCAATTGAGTGGCAGAAACAGTGACGAATCAGAGAAAGATTTGACAGAACAGGATATGCTCAATTCTCACGAGAAGAAAGAGGAAAGAGAGGCTACTTAAGGGGCAATGGGAAAAGGGAGGAGGCAGTTTTACTGGGACAGTAATAAACAGGTTGCAGAGAGAAAGAACAGGTTAGGCTCAGGTGAAGACTGAGTGAGCCAGAGAATGAGAAGGAGCAGGAGATTAGAGCAGATTGCTGGAGTTAGTTTGAGGCCAAACAGTAATTCAGCACCAAGAGAGAAAGGCCAGATTAAGTCAGCTGGTAGAAGAATTTGAGCCAGAACATCTGAATTGAACCAGCCAGCCCAGAGCTCAGTAAGAACAAGAAAAGGTGAGCTTATTAAGGAGTGCTTCTCAGAGGCTGCAAACATTCTAGCCTAGGTTAGATCATACGGACGCTGGAAGCTTCCAGGACTAAGCGTAGGTTAGCAGACAGAGGCAACAATTGAAACAAGTGAATAAAGTTACTTTTGCATCCTCCTAACTATGTTGGGTTCCTGAGAGTGTCCTCAGGTGGGGGCTCTTGATGCTCTGCTTTCTTTGTGGTTTTGCATGTTTCACTAACCCCATCCCATCTGTCATAAATATCTTGTCTTTTTCTTAAGCAAAACGTTCAGATAGCTGCCTTCACAACTAGTGTTCTTTTTAACAGGGCCGATTGTCACCCATTTCTAATCTTCATCTGCTCTCAGCCTAATACAGGATAGTGTCCACCTCCTTCAAGAAAGTTGCTCTCACGAAGAAATTGCTATATGTGTAGACGTGTTCATATGTGTGTATGCATGTGGAGGCCAAAGGTCAGCATCAGGAGCCTTCCTCAATCCTTAGCCAGTCTTTACCTCAGTTTTTGAGGCAGGATCTCTCACTGCACCTGGACCTTGCCTATTGAATTAGACTGCCTGACCAGCAAACACTTTGGGTGGGCTTCCTCCTCCCAGCCTTCTGTCTGGTGTATGCCATTGTGCCCAGCCATTGTGCCCAGCCGGCACTTTACCGCCCAAGCCATCTTACCAGCCTCAGCAGGGATCTCGCAGTATTCAGACCTGTTCAGTACTCTCCAGTGTTTGACTGTGAGATCTCTGAAACATTTATAGCTTTCTTCAACCGCGAAGCCAGCCACACCATTCTTTTTCTCTCTGTTCTTGGCCAGCTTGATTGTGCCGCTGAAGATTGGCATTAGTGGGTTCTGAATTCAGATTTCCCCACTTTCTTCCTCTCATAGACTCCAATAGCTTCTGTTACCGCTTACTAATGATAAATTACATGCGGATGTTGGTGGATGAGTAGATCTGTATTTCCAGGGATTGAAAATTGAGGCAACATCATGTTAGCTCAGAAGCTCAGTTTTAGGATTTCTAAAGAAAATTGCTTTCCTCTTACACTCGCTTTTTAGTGTTCTGTAATAACTAGATATGCTATAAAACACAGGCTCATTTATTCATCAACGCCCCAAATACAGCTGTCCCTTTTTACCTGTGTGATTAGAGGAATGCTCTCTATGGTCCCCATGCCATTCTGGCCTTTTTTTTTTCCTAATCCATGGGGCACAAGTATGGTCCCTCTCCCCTTCAGCTGGATTTTTATCACGCCCCTTTCTTGTTCTTTAATGGTGTATACTGAATCTCAAAGTGACCTATAGAAACCTTCCTAAGCAGGTAGCAAGAATAGTGAGGAAGACAGACAGACAGACAGATAGATAAGCACACATATATATCTTATACTTCTAAAAGTAAGTTGTTATGGATAGTGTTTTGGGGGAGGCTACTTGGTCCATAAAATTTACCAAGTTTCTGAAATTTGAAACAACAAAACAAGCAGGCAAAGTATTTGTGCAAGAATTCAGATAAACGTGTGATTTGTCTTCCAGTCGACTGATACGGGGTCTTATTTTGCTTTCTGTTGTGATAAACACTATAACCAGAAGCAAACTTGAGGAAGGAAGGGTGTCTTTGCTTTATTGCTTACATCACTGAGGGAAGTCAGGGCAGGAACTGAAGTAGAGTGTAGTACTCACTCTGTAGACCAGGCTGGCCTCGAACTCACAGAGATCCACCTGCCTGTGCCTCCCGGGTGCTGGGATCAAAGGCATGTACCACCACCTGCCTCAGCCTGCTTTTTATGCACACAGGACCACTTGCCCAGAGGTGGTTACTGCCCGCTGTCAGCTGGACCCTCCCACGTAAATTACTAATCAAGAGAATGTCCCACAGACTTGCTTCCTGGCCTCTGAGATAGAGGTGTTTTCCTCAGAAACCTCCAGATTGTATCAAGCTGACAGAAAAGCTAACACCCAGATGGTAAATCACATTGATAGATTTGTTTCATGGAAGCCATCTTTTTAATTAGAAAATTTTAGTGTGGAAAATAATTGGATTCATTATGACATTTCCGCATGTGTACTTTGCTCATCTTTCACATCCATTCAGGTCTGCCCACCACGGCCCCTGCATGTCCTCCTTCTGCTTTCATTTCATTCATTCGTGTGTGTTCAAATCTGGATTCTCCATATGAAAGAAGATATGCAGTACTTTTCCCTCTGTGTCGTTCCCCGACCCCGACTCCCTCCCTTCAGTGTCCCTTTCCGTGGTCTACCTTCTGTGCTCGTTTCACTTTTTTTTTTTTTGCTATAACCATAATTGGTCACGACTTTTTCCCCAAGACATTGTTCAGTTTGACTCAACAATATTTTTATCTGACACGCTTTTGGAGATGTGGTCAGAAGTGGCAGGCACTTAAGTTTTAAAACATGATCACTACTTAGTTTTGGAATTAAGACAGCGCTGACCTTGCTATTGTTCGATGGTTTCCGCATCTCTCCCTTCCTCTGAATGTCGGGCTGTCTGCTGTTGGAGAAGCCTGGTGTGCCTCTGGGAAGCCAGGTGGCCCACTCCTGGACCTCTTCCAGAGGGCGTCACTGATTACCTCCGAGCCCCATCTGTGGATAGTTTTTCCCTCCTTTTCTTTCTCTGCTGTATTTGACTGGTACACAAGATTGTCCCTTCCATTTACCTTTTCAGCATTTGCTATATTCAGACGTGTGTAACCTCTCAGCATTTTAAGATGTCGCACACTTTCCTCATTTTCATTCTGTGTGATTTGCATTTTCTTTCTTGTTGTCATCAGCCTTAGGAAAGGGAATTCTATTTTGTTCGTTCAAAGTACCAGCTTGTATTTTTCTCACTGTTTCTAGATTTTTCCACCAATGATTATTTCTGCCTTTACCTTTCTAATTTTCTTATCTCTGCTTTGTGTGTTTACTTTCCCCTCTCTTTTTGTTGACGCTGGAGGAGGTAAGGTCAAGTTTTTTCATCTTTATTGATGTCAGAAGCTTAACTCTTATCTTCTGGCTCGTTTTTGTTTAGTGTCAGGGTCTTCTATATTATAGGTAGGTTCTCTGGCACTCAGTTATAGCCCAAGCTCCCAGTTTTTTTAATCTTATTTTATGTTAAGTACATTTATAGGCTGGTATGATAGTGTAGGAAGCCCAGCACGGGGAGGCTAAAGCTGAAGAATTGCCATGAGTGCTGGGCTATCCTGGGCTACATGGTGAGTTCCAAACAAGCCAGAGCTATAGAATAAGACTATTTCAAAAACAAAATAAAGTAAAATATCATAATAAATAAATAATGAAGATAAATACATTTATAGGTTTCCTTCTAACAAATACTGTATTCACGTGTCACAACTTGAGGCAATCAATTTCTGTGATTTCTTTTTTAAATTAAAACATTATTTGTACATATGAAGGTTTTGCTCTCATGTATGTGTGTGCTCCATGTGCATGCCTGGTCCCCACAGAGGCCAGAAAAGGCAGTCAGTTGCCTTGGAACTGGACTTCCAGACTTGGTGGGAATCAAGCCCTGGTCCTCTGAGAACAGCCAGTGCTCTTAACCACTAAACCCTATCTCCAGCCCCCTGTTTGTTTGAATTTTTTTCGTTAGCATAGAAAAACAACTATTTAATTGTGACATTTTCATATGTATATACCATTATACTTTGTTCTTATTTTGGCCCCCATGAGACCTCTTCCTCTGACTGGCTCTGCATGATCCCTTAGATAGTCACTCTTCTACTGTGTGTGTACACATGTGCATGCATGTGTACATATGTGTGTATGGTGCCTTTATGTCTCTTTGTGTCCATGTATGTGTGACTGTAAATATATTCTCTCATTTCCTTCCCCACTCTCTTTAGACCTTACTCTCCTAGTCCCCTTTTGAGTTTTATGCTCTCTCTCTGTCTCTCTCTCTCTCTCTCTCTATATATATATATATATGTTTAAGTGTATATTTACATATTTAAATCTTAATTTCATATGTGAGAACGTGGTATTTGTCTGAAAATCTGGCTTATTTTGCTTAGCACAGTCATATCCAGTTCCATCTGTTTTCCTGAAAATGTCGTAATTTCATTCTTTATAACTTTAAAGTTCCATTATATACATTTGCCACGTTTTGCTTATCCATCCACTGCTGGGTATGCCTGATGGCCTTCAAGTCAACACACCACTTAGCTGTAGTTGACTTTTGTCAGGCATACTCCCAGGAGCGGTACAGCTGGGCCATACGCTGCTCCTGTTTTTAGTGTTTTGAGGGGGCTGTGTAGATACTCATGTCCAGTGTGGCTTCCTCAGTTTCCCCCACTACAGCAGTGAATAAGGAAGGGTTTTCTTCTCACACATCCTGACTAGCAATGGCAAAGGTCTCACATCGATTTCAGTTTACATATGATGGCCAAGGATATTGAACACTTGGAAAAAAAAAACTCTTTGGCCATTTGTATTTTTCCTTTGATAACTGTCTATTCAAATCAGTTAGCCCATTTACTGATTGGGTAGTTTCTGTGTGTTTAATTTTTGTAGTTCTTTATAAAATTCTATATGTCACTTGTCTAATGTGTTATTAGAAACATTTCCCCGTTCTGTGGAATGTCTTATCATGTTGCTGGTTATTTCCATACTCATACAGAAGCGTTTGAACTGTGCAGTCTCACTTGTCAATTCTGGGCGTTCTTTCCTGTCGGTTCCTTTCCAGAAACTTCTTCCCCGTACCTACTTTGTATCTTCTCTCTCTTTCCCTAACAGTTTGAGTTTCAGCTCTTACATTCAGGCTTTTAATCCATTTTGAGTTGACTTTTGTGCTGGCTAAGAGAGCAGGGGCTCACTTCGTTCTTTTGCGTGTGGATATCCGGTTTTCCCAGCACCCTTTGCTGCAGGAGCTGTCTTTTTCTTTGTGTTTTCAACAGCTTTCTCAGAGCTCCGTGGCTGCAGCTGCCTGTGTTGGTTTCTGGCTCCCTGTTTTCTTCTCTTGGCTTGTGTGTCTGTTTACCACCGGTGTTGTGTAGTTTTGGTTACTGAGATGAGATGTCATGAAGGCTTCCAGCATTGCTGGTTCTGCTCAGGGTCACTTTGGTGTCCAGCATCTTTTTTACTTCCTTATGAATTTTATGATTTTTTTTCTTTAATTCAGTGAAGAATGCCATGGGGATTTCAATGGGAATAGCACTAAATTTTTAGGTTGCTTCTAGTTACATGCTCATTCTCACATAATTAATTCTGCCAATCCATGAGCATGGAAGGTCTTTGTGTCTTCTAGTGTCTTCAGTTTCTTTCCCTGCTGTCTTAAAGTTTCAGCTTTAGGTTTATTCCTGGGTGTGTTTAAAGGTGGTATGAACACCATTTATTTCGTGATTCCTTTCTTGGACAAATTTGTTACTGATTCATCCAAGTTACAAATTTATATATGTTGTGTATTATGCTATTTAGCTAAAAGCACTTATTAATATAAAACACTCTGCAATTTGGAGGCTCCCAAAGAAGAGTTGTGCAGGCAAATAAGAATACTTTGACCTCTCCCTTTCATACTCGAATCTCTTTTATTTCTTCTCTTGTTGTTTTAGCTAAGACTTTCGGCACTCTGTTTAAGAGTGGAGAGGATGGACACACTGCCCTCTCACCCCTGGTTTCAGAGGTTTGTCAAGAGCCCCTATCATGGTGAGGTACAGTCTTCCTGTTAGCTTAGTTTCCTCGGGGCTTTTGTCATGAGATGTAGACCTGTGACTGGGACCTTTTCTGTATCAGTTGAATAGTAATGTGATTTCTGTCCTTAGGCATATTTATGCATACTGTATTAAATATTATACAGATTTGCATATGTTGAACCATCTATACATCTCTGAAGTGAAGCCAACTTGGTCCCGGGATACGATAGTCTTAATGTGTTCTTGAATTTGGATTAGGTTTTTTGTTGTTGTTGTTTTTTTTTTTTTTTTTGGTAAGTTTTTATGCCTGTTTTTTTTAGGGAAATGAGTCTGGGATTTTCTTTTCGTTGGTTTTCCCTTCCTTGGTTTTGGTGTCAGGATAATGCTGACTGTGCAGGAGAGTTCGTTCTTGCTCTGTTTTATAGGACAGTTTGAAGAGCGCCGGTGTCCGCTGGCTTCTTGGACGTGAGCATTGAGTCAATGTAGTACTGGTTTCTCTTTGTTAGGAAAGTTCATGTTATTACTTCAGCCTTGCTTTCTGTTATCCATCTCTATTGTTGTCTCCCACTGATAGGTCATAGGCATCTAGGAACTCACAGATTTCCATGTTTTTAAATATAAAGTTTGAAAATATTCTTTAATGCTCCTCTGCAGTTGTACTCATTGTACCCTCCAAATTTACCTCTAATTGTACTAATTGGGCCTTTTCCCTCTCATTAGTTTGGCTTGGTGTTTGTTAATTATACTGTTTTCAAAGAATCTACTCTTTGCTATCTGTTGTTTCTTTAGCTTCTGATTAATGAAATTAATTCATTGATTTCTACCCTGATCATTATTCCTGTGATCTACTGCTTTGGGGTTTGCCTTGCTCTGTTGTTTTTCTAAGACATTAGGGCACAGAATCCTGCCTGATCTGATCTGTTACTTTTCAATGTACGGACTTCTAGATACAAGTTTTTCTGTCTGCATCCCAAAGCTCTGGAAAGTTATGTTTTTATTTTCTTTTTTTTTTCTAGACACTTATAAGTTTCCTTATAAGATTTTTGTCACTGACTAGGCTCTGTTCATTCAAGATGTCCAATCACCAAATATTGGTATAGCATCTGTGATCTCTCATACTACTAATTTCTAGCTTTATTTTATTATGATACAAGATAGAAGAAATTGGGGCTGGAAAGATGGCTTAGCAGTTAAGAGCAATGGCTCAGAAGTTAAGAGCACTGAAGTCCTGAGTTCAATTCTCAGCAACCACATGGTGGCTTACAACCTTATAATAAGATCTGGTGCCCTCTTCTGGCCTGCAGGTGTACATACAGACAGAACACTGTATACATAATAAATAAATCTTAAATATATACAAGAAATTATTTTAGTTCATTTGTATTTTTTGAGAATGGCTTTGTGTCCCAGAATGTGGTCAGTTTTAGAGAACACTTCATGGACTTCTGAGAAGACAGTGCTTCAGCTGGTCTGTATGCGTGTAGTTTAACTCTGAGATTTCTTCATTGGCTTTTCAGTCTGAATGATCTATTAAAGGTAAGAGTGGGGTACTGAAATCGCACTGACTGTATCAGGTCCTGTTTGACCTTTTAAAAAACTGGACCCCCCCAGTATCCGATGTTTATAAATTTGCAATTGTCCCAATGATTTGTTGCTTTTGTTGGTATACAGTGGCCATCTCTGTCTATTCTTATTTTGGTTTTTGTTGTATTTTACCAGTCAACATGCTAGCTATGCCAGCTTATTTTCCCCTTCTTTCGCTTCAGCCTCTGACTCTTAGGTCTGTTGGTGTCTTTCCCAGGGAGGTTTGCTTCTCGGTGACAGCAGCTGGTTGGATCTTGTGTTGTCATCAGTCTGCTAGTCTACATGGCTTTATGGTGAGTTGAGGCCATTCACATTCAGGGTTATTGTCGAAAGATGGGGTTGTGTTGGTTGAGTTATTGCCCTTTTCTTTCTCCCTGTGAGCATTACAGTACGCTGCTTTACTTGTGTTGGGCATGAGGCATTCCTTCCTAACTCTGTCCATCTTCTCTCTCTCCTGAGCTCTCAGGACCGAGACTTTTCCTCCTCCAAGTATAGGATTCCTTTAAATACCCTCTGCAGTGCTAGCCTGATGGTCACGACCCACCTTAGTCTGGACTTGTCTTGGGTCATCCTCATTTCTCTGTCAGCTTCTAACGGGTGCCCTTGCTGGCTGCCCTGCAGTCTTGGTTGACAGTTCCGTGTGTTCAGAGCGTGAAATAGATCAGTCTACGCTTTCCTGCCAGCCTCCTGCTCGCCACAGCTGTCTCCAGGGCTGTCCCCCTTCAGAGACCTGTGGCAGGCAGACTTCAGATGCCCAGGGTGGCTCAGATCTAAGCACTAGATTTCCTCTCAAGGCGACACTTGGCCTCAACCCCCTGAGCTCTGTGAGTTCCCCTCTGCCTCTGACTACTCTCACTCTAAAATCCCTGTCTCCTAGTGACAGCCAGGCATTTGAGGCTTGATAGCATCGTGACTCTGTCCTGTGGGTAGGACTGCCAGTCTCTTGCCTCCTGTCTTACCTGTTGGGTGAGGTTTCTGCTTCGCTTTTGCCCACCGGGAGCCACAGGGCAGAAGCTGTACTGGCCTTAGCTTGCTTTCTTCCGTTTTTACCCTTTTCTGTTTCTCTGCACTCTTTGGATGCCCTGTCATCCCTGGATCTTGACACGCTTACATTCTTTCTGCCTTTTTTTTTTCTTCTTAAATCTTGATATTTCTTCTTCACATGGTCAGCTTCTAGCCTGCCATATTGCCACAGAATTTTCAAGTTATTTTTCTGTGGGAGGTTTCTAATTGTTTCATGGTTGGAAAACTTAATCTGTGCTGTTGATCTGGAGATAAGACAATGTTGTGAGCTTTGTGTCTTGTTATGTGGCCAGTTAGTGTGTCATTCATGTTTGGAAATGGCTCATGCACTGTGCTTGAGGATTATAAAGTTGCACGTGCCCATGTGTGAAATATACTTTGGTCTTACTATTATTCATCTCCATCTTTTTTCTTTATCATTTTCATCTGTTAGCACCTTAGAACAGAAGTTTTCCTCTATAACGGTCAGTTTTTCTGTTTCTACTTATTCTGTAGTTCCTCCAGATTTAACAGTGCACTCTTAGATAGTTGTCTGTTGTTGGAAGGATTCCTTTCTGATGTTACCCTGGCTCCTTTAGCTTTCTTTGTTGTTTATATCTGCTATGCCTTCAGTTCAGCCTTTCTGTGTGTATCTGATAACTGACATTAAAAAAAAATCATATGTGAAAGTCTGCATCTTTTTATTGGTGCATTTTAAATACCTTTTAATGTATGTATTGATTTTTGTTCATTTGGTATTTGGGTATCTGTTTCCTTATGCTTTCTTTTAACCAAATATTTTGCCTTTTTTTTCCCCCTCTCCATATTTCTAACAACTGGAACCGTCTTATTCTGTTTGCCAGCTTTGCATTATATCTTTTAATTAATTGCTTTCTTTGCCTTTTTTGTTGTTGTTGTTGGTTGGTTGGTTTTTTTTGTTTTGTTTTGTTTTGTTTTGAGACAAGGTCTCACTGTGTGGCCTTGGCTGTCCAGGAACTCAGTATTTAGACCAGGTTAACCTCAAACTCAGAGATACAACCTGCTTCTGCCTTCTTAGTGCTGGGATTAAAGATGTGCACCACCACACCTGGCACTTTTTTCAATTTTTAAAAATTGTGTGTGCATAGGTATTTTGCCTAATATATGTTTGTGCACCGCATGCATGCAGTGCTCATTGAGGCCAGAAGAGGGCGTCAGGAGCTAGAGTTAGACTGCTGTGAGCTGCCGAGTGGGTGCTGGGGCTTGAATCCAGGTCCTCTGTAAGAGCAGCAGCTATTGACCATACCTGCTGGTCATCTCTGCAGCCCCTTATCTTTTAAGGAGTGGGGGTGCGAAGCAAGCATACAGTTGTGTACAGTGTACAGTGGAGGTCAGAGGTCAACTTTTTCCAGAGTCTTTTTTTCCTTGCTTTGAGGCAAAGTTACTGTTTCTGCCGCTGTGCTGTGTGTTCCAGGCTAGGTGGCCTGTGCATCCTGGCCGATTCTCCTGCCTCTGTGTTCAGCTTTCTGTGTGGGACATGGGGTTCAG
This sequence comes from Pachyuromys duprasi, assembly GCA_028658305.1. NCBI lineage: Eukaryota > Metazoa > Chordata > Mammalia > Rodentia > Muridae > Pachyuromys > Pachyuromys duprasi. The sequence goes on along the minus strand of CM053754.1, from coordinate 30,836,172 downwards.
GATGCTGTGGCAAGTGCTTTTCAGGGTGAGCCATCCTCCCAGGCTGCATTTTCTTCCCTACTGGTTAATTGTTCCTAGCTCATTAACACCCTTCCTTTCTCAGTACCCTTGTCTTTCCAATTGACTCAGCCACCACAATTCTTTTTGCTCCTTCCTACCTGACTCACCATGGTGATTACGCCCAATTCTTGACTTTGGAATTACCATGAATATTATCTGTGTCACGGGCCTGGCTATTATAAAGTTATGATAGCATACTTTAACTTGCACAGACCACACAACATTGTCTTGCATTCACCTCTTTTGACTGCAGTGTTTCCTCTCGGGGAGTTTTGACTGAAGGCATTCATGTGGTAAAAACTTCTCAGAATGTGGGCAGTTGGAAACAGTTTTCTTCTTTGTCATACTTAAGCATTAGCTTCCCCGAACATATAAATCTAACTTCAGAGGCTTTTTTTTCCCTTAACGCTTAGGAAATGTTGGTTCGTTGGTTCCCTAGTCTAGTGGTTCTGGGGAGAAACTATTTGAGTTGGGGCCTTGTTCCCTAGGAGACATGTTCTCACTGGAAGTTTTAATAGCATTGTTTTCTCTTTAAATTTTTTTTTTCAATTTTTGCTTCGGTGTTTATCAATTTTATGATCACTATGAGTAGGTTTGCGTTTTCTTCAGCCCCATATTTGGGACACCAGGTGGTTGATCATTGTTTCTGTGCTCTCTAATCCCTCTTTAATAATGCACATTTCTCAGTTCTTTTCTAAAGGTGCCCCTGAACTTTTCTTTTCCTGCAGGGGTAGGGGGGAGCAAGTCCTGGCCCCTGACCTCTGTCCGTGTTACCTGGCTGCTGCTGTTAACCCTCACCTTGCTCTTACTAATTTTGCTTGTAGTTTTTGATTCTTTAGCCTGACCTTTTAGATTGCTGATTTATTTTGAATCATGTGTGCCTTATTATTTTAACCTGCCTGTTAAACCACAGAAAGCTTAAGAGGAATGCATTTGCAGCTTTTCTGTATAGAATACGGACATCCATGCCAATGTATGGATTTGCTTTTGAGGGCTCGGGGTATAATCCATGTGGTGTACTGAGAACAGTACTGTTTATGGTAAGCAAGGGCTGGTTTTCTCCTGTGTTTGGTTTTCATGCTAGCACTTCCTGCTGGATCTTTGTAACTGAGTGTTCTTGCTCATGTTACTAGTTAAAAAAAAAAAAATCCTCTGCCCCTTTTAAGGCTACTTATCTTTTGGGGGACATCTGTTGTGTTCAGTGGGCGTTCTTGTTCCCCGTCCCGTTGCCTCTGCTTTCTCTGTCACAAGCAGTCCTGCCAGCTGCCTTTGTGTGACCATGTGGCTCTAGTCCCCACATGTCAAGTTATTGTGTTCGTATTTCCTGGGGAGGGAGTCAGCTCCGTGTGCTAGTGTTTCTAGTGAAAGGGTTGGTGTATAGCTCAGTGGTACAGGGGTGTGACGCCCCCCATCCATACACATGCACACATCTGCCATAAGAATCTGATAGGGAAAGGGATGATGGGAAGACCGGAGAGGGGAAGCCTGGGTTTTGGTGGGATTTAGGGAAGACAGGCAGGAGAGCTCTGGTGGACTGTCGTGGACTTTCCCCACCACACTTGGCACTGCCTCGTAGGGCCCCTGCATCCCGCACCCAGCCCTGTGTTTTCCAGGCTTCGAGATCCTCACTTGTGATACTTCACTGTGGTTGTGGGTGGGAGGAGCTGGGGATGCGGCTGGATGGAAAGGGGGTGGTCAGTGACCACCCTGCCCACTATCTGCTCCCGGCCCTCAGCTGCATGTAAACGCCACCTGTCGCTACACCCATGTCTCTGCAGCTTCAGTGGGCCACGCTGCTCTTTGCATTGCTTTTGCTGCGCGGAGAGCCCAGCTCCCCTGAAGGAATAGTAGAGGAAGCTGCACATGGCCACCTACCAACCGCCCCCCCCCCTTGTGGACCTAGGCTTTCTTGCTCTCTGCGTACATCTTTCTGCACACTTTCTATCCAGATGGGGCTTCTTGCCAGCGCCATGTCTGTTTCTTGGGTCCATATTTTTCTCCCGCTCTCAATGTTATAGACTTTGGCTTAGGAGAGGGACCTAACTGTATTTATCAGTTCTCCCTTTTCTTGTGGCTAGATGTGTGTGTGTGTGTGTGTGTTGTTTCTATACTGAAATCCACATATTTCAAACTTTTTTGCATATGTACGTGTGTTCACATGTGTGTGAGGGTACACACACTCGTGTGTGGAGGCCTGAGGTTACTGTCAGATGCCTTCCTTGATCAGTCTCCGCTTTATGTATTGACACATGGTCTCACACTGAACTCGGAGCTCAGCCCTTCAGCTAGTCTGGCTAGCCAGGTTGTTCTATAAATAGGAACCCCTTGTCTCTACCTCCCTTGTGCTGTGATAATAGTCAGGCCACATGCCCACCTGGTTTTTAGTATTATATTCGTTCGTTCGTTCATTCATTCACTGAGACAGTGTATGTGTGTATCGGGGCTTGCACGTGCCCCTGTGTACATTGTAGAGGTTAGCAGACAATTTTGGTGAGCTGTCCTGTCTTAGCATGTGCATTCTGGGAACCAAACAAGCACCATTAGCCTCTAAGTCACTCGCTGACCTCACACCCAGCATTTTTCATCAGGTTCCGGGGAGGTACTGAACTCCAGTCCTCACACTTATGTGAGGACTTTACCTACAGAGGGCCATTTACCAACTGTCAGCGTGCTTTCTAAAACCAAAAGGTGATTCACATTTTCAGGTAAATGTGCAGCATAGTTCATCTTTGTTTACACTGGAGGGTTAAGCTAATGAAGTAAACTTTCAGAATAAAAAAAAGTCTGTTGAAAGTGAGCCTGTGTTCTCTCACTCTGGATCAGCAGTCCAATAAGGCTTCCTGGAGTGTTGGGTCCTGGCAACATTGGGAACTTTGCTGGGAAAGCCATATCTCCTTGCCTTTGTCTCGTGTGTGTTTTTTAACGAGACTTGTTCTATTAAACTGTTTATTCGAGGCCAGTTGTCGTTGGACAGAAGAGGACCGCCTGTCCTGTGTAGGATGGGACATGTACCATTGTAGCTGAGAGCTGTGGTGGAGAGCATCCAGTACGTGCGTGATGTCCATAAAGCACATTGTGTTTTGTCGGAAAAGAGGTCTTGGGTGAGCGGCTTGCAGGAGGACGCTGTTGGACTTTGTCGTTTTTTGCACTTAATGCCTCCTTCTGATGTTTGTTTCTGTTCCCACTGAAGATGCACAGTAACCAAAAGGGATTGCTGCCAGAGCCAAATCCAGTACAGATCATGAAAAGTTTAAACAATCCTGCCATGTTACAAGTTCTTCTGCAGCCGCAGCTGTGCGGGCGAGCAGTGAAGCCAGGTAAGCGCCATCTGTGTACTTGAGCAGTATGTGTCAGCAGGAGGTAAAAAATTCACTGCGTGTTAAACTGCACTTCAGCTTGTCTGACTCTTTTCTAAGAACTAATAATGCTTATTAATCAGTTATCTGAGTTGGGACTGTGTGTTGGCTAATTTGTGGCTACAGTCTACTTTTGTACTTCCGTTTTCTGTACCGTTAGTAAATGTTACATATTAGACCTTCTGTTAAGCTCTCTGTTGTCGAGAATGTCCAAACCTGGTAATAATGGCCCACCACTGTCCTGTCACCTGCCTGAACCAAGAGCCCGATCCTTTCTTTGTAATCATTTTAGTGGACTGACTTGCTGAATATGTGAATTTGTTTCTCTTGTGTTCATCTTTCTCTGTAGTTTTCCTTTGTGCTTTATATTATCACTGTCCATTGACTATTTGGCATTCTTTTTCTGGTATTTCCTTCTGAAACAAACAACTTTACATAGACAAGATTTCTGTGTTAGTGTTACGAGGAAATGGTGCCTGTATTCAATGCTAAAGTTTAGAATAAATATATTTAGTGGGAGCTTCTCAGTGTGTTTATTCCAGTTCAGTCCCAGCTGGCCAGATGCCAGCTCCCATGCTAAGCCACACACACTCACAAATTAAGGGCGCCGCTCTCTGTGCGGCTGCCCCACCTCAAACCCTGGCCACAAGTTAAGGATTCTCTGGACTACCTGGACTTCTGACCAACTAGCTATACAAATTTGGGAGTTGCCAGGACCCTTCAGTTTGGTAATCCTAGAACATCTCCTGGAATTCAGGACAGCACCATCTTTATGATTACAATTTTACGAGAAAGGATCTAACAGGAACAGGCGTATGATAGAGCCTTAGTGTGAGGATTGCTTCATGCAGTCAGGCCCTGACAGTCTCCAGCATGTCACTGGTGTGGGAGCTTTCTACACTTGTTGCTGACAATCTCATACATGTAGATAAAGTGTTCTGATTACTCTTAGCCTCCTTTAATCTCCTTCCCACCCCTATCACCTAGTCCCATCTATATCAACCAGTCCCTTGGCCACACTCAGGACTTTCGGTTTTATGACCTGTTTAATTGGGCCACCTGTGAGACTATTGGATTGAGGCTATCTATTGGAGCCTGTTGGTGACCACACAGCCGAAGCCAGTGAATCTCCTTCTTCCCGAATTGATCAATAGCAAACAGTTTGGCAGTGAGGGCTAGGGAGGGCCTCCCGAGCCTGTCTCCCAGCCATGCCTGCTGTTAGCAGGACCATTCTTTTTTTATATGTATATTTTTATTTTTAAGACAAGGTCTTTTTGTGTAGCCCTGGCTGTTCTAGAACAGGCTGTTGAGACCAGGCTGGCCTCAAACTCATAGAGATCTGCCTGCCTCTGTCTCCCAGGTGTTGGGATTAAAGGTGTGCACCACCACCGCCCAGCTGGTGGGCCCATTCTCGTGTCTACCCAGTACAGGCATCTGTAGGTGCTGAAATGGCTATGGCTTACTTAGGAGATGACATTTCAGAGTCCTTTCCTGTCTTCTGTCTCTTATGTTGTTTTTGCTCCTTTTCCCACAGTATTTTCTGAGCCTTCGAGGGCATGGACTAAAATGTCTCTTTTAGGGGGTAAATGTGATAAGTCACTTATTCTCTACACTCATGGGTCCACAAGTTTCTGCCTTGCCTTCAGCACTGTCCACGCAAGAGAGGCTTCTCTAACGAAGGCTAAGAGCAGCACTTTTCAATGGATACAAACAAATATTTAGAGGGTAGCTTCAGTTTCCATTCTAGGGCTCCTCATCTCCCTGGCTGTGGGTTTTTGACCAGGATTACAGTATCAGGCATTGATTCCCTTCTGTGGATCAAGCCTCACATCCAATCAGAGAACTGTTGGTTAACCCCATAACAGGAAGGCAGGGATTGCACAAATGGCCTTACCCTGCAGGACTATGAAAACCGGCAGCAGGATGGAGCTTCAGCCTGACTCTAGCTTGCTTTCCTTCTTTATTTCGTGCATCCAGGCTATAGAGTGTGTGTAATTTGCTTTTTATTGTTAGGATAAACACCATGACCAAAAGCGACTTGTGGAGAAAAGGATTTGGCTTACACTTCCATATCACTGTTTCTTATCGAAGGAAGTCAGGACAGGAACAGGGAAGGAACTAGGAAGCAGGAACTGATGCAGAGGCCTTGGAGGGTTGCTGCTTCCTGGCTTCATCAGGCTGCTTTCTTATAGAAGCCAGGTCCACCAGCCAAGGGATGGCAACCACCCACAGTGGGCTGGGCCCTCCCCCATCACTCATTAAGAAAATACCCTACAGCAGGGCCTTATGGGAGGCATTTGCTCCATAGAGTTTCCCTCCTTTGAGATAACTAGTTTGTATGTTGAGTTGACAGAAGACTAGACAGCACACTTGGCCTGTGCTTCTTTAGTCTTACATTCGTACAATAACCTGAGTAAGCCAAGAACTAGAGAGGAAATGGGGGGAAATGGGGGGAAATGGGGAGCAAAAAAAGGTTGACAAGCCGTAGCCCCTGTACTTGATCAAGAAAATGCTCCACAAGTGTGCCCATAAGACAGCTTTATGGAAGTGTTTTCTCACTTTTGATGTCCCTCTTTCCAGATGACTCTAGTTTGTGTCTAGATGGGCAAGACAATAAATACATAAATGAAAATTATAAACTAACTAGCACAAGGAGGTACCTCACCCTTGGTGTTGAGGGTTTTGTTTAATAACTCACAGCTTCAGGGAACAGCTTTTTTCAGCCACGCAGGGTCTGTTTAGGAGTTGGAACTTCCGTGGGGATACTGCTTTGTGGCAAACAATTCCCCCGAAATGTATCACATCTAGATTTTGTAGATTGTCCTAAAACGTGGTGTTCACAGACACAACAGCTAGTATTGACTAGCCCCAATGCAGCAGTCCGTCATTCCTGGTACCACAGCTCCTGATGCAGTCTAAGATGGCTGTTGTGTTTAAAGATACATACTGTGCTCTTGGGTCTTTTAGAGTAATGGTAGCCATATCTTTGGATTGTGGACATCCTTAATTATCCAACACTGCATATTTCCACTTCACTTTGCTACTTGGATTGGTTTGTGGTCATAGAGGAATTTGCTTTTGTTTTGTTTTTGTTTCTTTATTTTAAAATTATTTATATAGGGGATGGGTATGCACATGTGAATACAGATCCCTAGAGCTGGAGTACAAGCAGCTGTGAACACCTGACATGTTTGCTGGGAGCCAAACTCTGGTCCTCTGCAAAAGCAGTATGTGTCCTTCATCACTGAGCCATCTCTCCAGTCCCAGGAGTGTGTGTTTTTAATGTCTAATGTTGCTGTCTCTACTTTAAGATGTTTTAATATTTACACGGATGGAGAACTTATTTCCTGGCTTTGTCTTTGTCTGGGTTGGTGAGAGAAGGCGCGCACATCCCCACCTTTGCAAAGGCAAGCTAGAGAATGCGTGCAAATTGCACTTTTGTATTTTCTTGGACAGTGGGAGGGTGCTGGGGAATTACTCCTTTCCAGATTGAGAGGAAATAGCAGTGAGGATTTGTCTTTATTTATACCTGCATTTATTACTTTGTGGAAATAGCTGGCTGTGGATTTAAATCATAAGGTAGATATACGCTTAAGATGTAGATTCCAGTTTGCTCAGCACCTGGCTTGCACGTTGTATGTGGTACTTCTTAATTTGAACCTTTACAAGGAGGCAGGCATATGTTAACTTTTGAGTGTGTTACTGTGCTTTTATTTTGAGACAGGGACTTACTACCTCGCTGGGAATACAGGCATGCCTTAGTGTGTGTTCTGTCACATGTACATTATGAAAAGCTATTACTAGGACCTTTCCTGAACGCTACTTTGTCATATATTATAGATGTCATTTTTCCATTACTATAAGTAGATGAAATTAATCGTATGTTTTCTACTTCGTGGTTCTTTCTTCTTGGTATATTATTTATTCTGAAAATATCTCTTCTGAAATGTATATGGTTTTTGGACTCAGAATTATGACCCTATATTCCTTCTCTCTCTATGTACAGTTCGTTTCTTTGGATACAGGATCTCATGTGTCATTCCTGGCTGGCCTGGAACTTGCTGGGTAGACAAGGCTGGCCTCAAACTCAACCTACCTGGCTCTGCCTCCCAAGTGCTAGAATCGGAGACATGCACCACCATGCTCTGGTGTTTGTACTTACGTTGCATCTTAGTTTTTTATGATGTAAGAATTTCTGCACATGTATATTATCTTCTCTACGGGATTTTCCATAAGGTTTTTAAAGATGAAGGTTGCTTGGTGTTTGGCACTCAAAAGAAAGTGCTAGAATTCTAAAGCAAATTCCAGCATTGAGTTGTAAAGAAAGGGGCGTGTCACTCTTAGCCAGCAGGCGACGAAACTTCTGCGCAGGTTAGAGGCTGTGAAGGAGATGCTTTGGAACAGGTTGTGTTTTTAATTTCTCATGTCACACAGTGAGTTCTGCTTCGACTGACTCCGGTCTTCCCTGCAGCTCTCGGAGTCGCCCCCGCTTTGTCTCATCTGCTGAGTCCGTCCCTCCCCGCCGCGCTGTTGCACTTCAGTAAAGCACAGCAGGTTTGTACACAGCCCTGGGCGCTGAAGCACCGAGGACTCCCCCAAATGCTCACGACAGGATCTTACACAGCTCAGGATGACCTCGAACTCCTAATTGTCCTGCTTCCGTCTCTCAAGGGCTGGGATTACAAGTATGCTAGACCTTGTCAAGAAGTTATCTGAGCATTTTGCTTTTTAAAACTATCCTGCCTGCCCTCCACCCTTTGTGGTCTGAGGAGTTGTTCTAGAGTTCATTGGTGCTGGCAAGAGCTCTACTGCTGGAGTACATCTCCAGCTTTTTCTGTTTTAACTTTTGATTTTGAGATAGAGTCTTACCATAGTTGCCAAGGCTGGCCTTGAACTCGGACTGTCAGTGGGTAGACCTTGAACTTGTCATCCTTCTGCCTCAGCCTTCTGAGTAGCTGGAATAGTAGGCCTGTGTAACTAGAGAACATCTATAGGCCTGGCAGAGAACATCTTTAATAAGAACAGCTCCATAAAATCACAAGATGTCTTCGTGTAATCCAATGCTGATGAAAACAGCAAAGATAGATACATTTACCAAATCCCGCTTGTAGGGTATTAAGAACAGAATCCTTATTTTGTGGTATATTTTTGATAGATAATGAGTAGGGTTTTATGGGGGGGCCAGAGATAGGCAGAATGTGTGCCATGGGTGTGCATGGGTCAGAGGACAGCCTTGGGTGTCAGCCCTCGCCTTCTACCCTGTTTAAGGCAAGGTATTTGCTGTTTGCTGCCGCATATGCCAGGTCAGCAAGATCTCAGGGTCTTAGGGGTTCTCTCTCCCGTAGAAGGGCTGGGATTCCAGGCTGGAGGTTTTTGGGTGAGTTTGTGGGATTCAGACTCTGAAGCATTTCCCAGTCAGTCTTACAGGAGTAGTTTTAAAACAAAACTTTTTATGTTTTAAAGTCTCAACTCAAGACAGATTTATAGACAGAAATGAGCAATAATTCTTAATCTTTAAAATTTAATCTGTTTTATAAAATAGTTTACATGTTTGTAAGAGTAAAGAATATTTTTCTTATGTCTTCAGGTGTTTTAAGTATGCACTTAGACACAAGTATATGACATATTGGAAGTAAACATTACTTGTTAATTTCAGAATATAAAGATACACAGACCTATGTACAAATCAGTATGCTATTACTCTTATAGGATGGTAGAAATGATTGTACAGTGCTGTGTGCAATACAGCTGTTTTGTTCTTTTGAGACAGGGTCTTGCTAAGTTGCCTAGGCAGGTCTCCAACTCAGGATCCCCCTGCCTCTGCCTGCTGGGCCCTGAGATTAAAGGTGTGTGCACCACTACAGGTTATAAACTTAGCTTTCTAGAGGGAAAGAAGGAAGAAGACATTGCCTGGATCTGCATTAGTTACTTTTCTGTTGCTCTGATAGAATGATGCTCTGAGAAGGGATTTATTCTGGCTTCCGGTTTCAGTGGCAGAGCGGCTACCTGTTGTGGAGCACATGAGGTCAGAGGAGGCGTGGTGGCAGGATTAGGAAGTGGATTGCTCACATTTCAGGTACAGGAAGCAAGAGAAAGGAAAGAATAGGAAGCGGGGCGAGGCTGTACACTCATAGATCTGTAGGGACTCACTTCCTCCAGCAGCCAGCGCCTTTCTACAGGTTCTAAACCGTGCCACTAACCGGAGAATGTACCTTAGCAGTCTTTTCCTTTCCATCTCTGCTGTCTCAGGACTTGGGATAGTTCAGCGCCTTTGCTCATTTACTCCACGTCTTTTACCAAGTGACCATGTGCTTGACGCTGCAGCCATTAGGGCTACAGCTCTGAACAAAACATCCTCACAGTCTCTGCTGTTTCGGAGTATGAAATCAGGTGTGATGGCTTGTACTTGTGGTCCTAACACAGGGAAGGCCAAGGCTGGAGGATTATTGCCTCTAAGACCAGCCAGGGCCACATAGTAAATTCTAAGCCAGCCTGGGCTTTGGAGTGAGATTCTGTCTCAAAACAATAAAAACTCCACAACAGAGCAGACGTTAATTCCAATCAAGTATGAACAGTGATAGGAAGGCATCCCTGACATTAGGGCAGAGGCTCTCATCCTGTGGGTCACAACCCCTTCACAGAGGTCCCATATCAGAATGTACATTACAATTGATAACAGCAAAATTACAGTTACGAAGTGCACAGCTGTGGGGTCACCACAACAGGAGACGCTGTATTCAAGGGTCGCAGCATTAGGAAGGTAGAGAGCCATTGTGCTGCAGAAAAACCAGAAACGTAGTGCTTGCCTTTAAGGCCCGCAAGTCCCCGAATCTCCGGAGCTCATTGCCTCGCAGTGTTGTGGAAGTGTCGCCTTCCTCCTCCGGGGTCAGAGAGGACACTCCTCTCGAGAGGAGTACCCTTTCTGAGTACGACCTAACCGACCCAGGGTTTCCCAAACAGCCTTCAGATCGCAGCACACAAGTTAGGTCCGCAAGAAAGCCTCCCTTGAATCTTCTGGTCTGAATAAAATTCCCCGGGCTTTGTTCATGTATCTGCTTTTTTTTCCCCCTCATAGTATTGTTATTTGTAATCTTGTCTGCTTCTATATTTAAAGTCTCCTTTAAATATATGACAGATAGGAGCAAATCATATGACATTTTTCACGAAGTAGCACACTGTCCTGCTCATAAAAGGTATGCAGCAAATCTTAAGTGATCAAATCAATAAATAAATTCATATCTGACCATCATTAGAGCCAGGAAGGGGGTGAGTGAGGGGAGGAAAGGATGAGGAAGTAATGTGGAATTGCTGTCACAACTGCATATTAGATAGTATTACCTGAGGGTGAAAGCAGATTTATATTAAGAAGTAGTTTTTGTTTTTTCTTTCAAGACAGCATTTCTCTGTGTAGTGGCCTTGGCTGTCCTGGAACTCACGCTGTAGACCAAGCTGTTCTCAAACTCGGAGCTCCACCTGCCTCTGCCTCCTGAGGGCTGGCATTAAAGGCGTGTGCTGACCATTTGGCTAAGAAGTGGTTTCTGTTTTCCAGACTGACTTGAGAATTGACCTTTAAGATGAGCTGATTATACAACAAATAGTTCTTCAGAGTGTCACTAACTTCCCGTGTCTCATCAATTCCACAGAACTCGGCTGTGGGTACTGCATCGCCCTTACTCTTCCAGAGTCTGTCTCACATACCCCTGATACAGCAACAGTTGGTGAAGTTTGACAGTGCCCACACCAACAACGTAAGTGTTTCATCCCTTCCATAGACTCAGCCCGCGGATGAGGTGCTAGAACTGCATGTGTGTATCTGCCTCTAGTGGGCTGTGTGTTTCCACCGCGGGAAACTCTTCCTCTCTCCGCTTCTTTTGCAGAAGCCTGGCCTGCTGGGAGAGCCTCCCGCCCTGGTGCTGCAGCCTGCCCTGGCAATAGGGTCAGCGCTCCCACTGAAAACGGACCTGGGACAGCATGGAGAAGCACACAAAAGTAAATAACCTGTTTCCCCGAGAAGTCCTTAATGCCATCAGCTTTCAGACTTGAAGACAGTTTACCTAGATCCCTCTCTTATTTATAGGATGATTAAATTTGAATCTTGGTCATTTAAAATTTCAAGAGCCCCATTGCCTTGTCTGGTTTTGATATTGATACGTTATTAATGGGTTTGCCTCCATGCCAAGATGAGACGGTCCCTGCTGGATAGGCTTTAATATTTTATGAAGGTTCACAGCAGTGCCAGGAGAAGACATAGCTCCATTTGACGCCGACACGCCGTCCATTGGGCTCATTTCTCACATCTCCATTTCACTTCCATTGAGTAAGAAGTCCCCAGCTCTTATAAAAGGAATAGCCAGCGTTTGTAAGTTTAAGCCTTGTTGACTTGATTCATTTTTGTACTTGGAGAAAAACTGATATATATGCTCTGGGCACGGTGATAGACATTTTTATTTTAGAAAACTAGAATACCAGGGTTTCTTATTTTATTGTAAGTTAGGAAAAAATATTATGCCAGGTTTTTTTTTTTAATTGTAACTTAGAAAAGCACTTCCAGTTTGAAGCTTGATTGAAGGATTAGATTTGCGCCATTGGTACTGTAAGTTCCGCAAGCATAATTATCAGATTTAGTCTCTTAGATACAAAGCTGGCTAACCAAATGACCAAATAACTCAGCTGATCCTGACTGTTGAAGGTGACCAGGCAATGGCTAAACTGCCAAATAATAATAATAATTGATATTATTATTTATTATCTTTATTAATAATATTATTATTTGTATGATGGGTCTGTCATTTTGTAAACTTTGATTCTATGACTAAAAGCTACAAAAATGCTTATTCCTCATACTTAAGTTAGATAATGCATACTTTTGCATCCCATTGCTGTTTTAAGAATGTTGATAATTCACTGTCTAAATAAATATATTCCAAAAGATGGAGGAGCCAAGGCTAGTACTCACCCCGCTAACAAACCCATTCAGGAATTTGTAAAATAGAAATTTGATTAAGGCATTGAGATGAACTGCTTTAGTTTCTTTTTGGCCTCTTGCCCAAGCTGATCTTGAACTTGTGAGTTCATGTGATCTTACTTTGGTTCCAGAATAGTTGGGAGGTACACATCACCATGCCTGGCTGACCTTTTTCTTTTTAATTTTAGAATTGCACGTTTGCTTACTGGGGGGCAGGGCCCCCCAGGTGCCCTCGTGTGCAGGTAGAATGTTGAGGACAGCTTATGGGAGTTGGACCGCTTCTACCCTATGGGCCTCAGGATGTAAACTGAGGCTGTGGCCACGCATAGCCTGTGCTGGTCCATCTCAGCAGCCCCGACGAAATGATTTTTCAAATAAAAATGATACCTAGTTTTCCTATGAAGACCTTCTTTCTTTCCAGGATATTTCTTCCAATAAATAAAAATACACAACTTACTGATTTATTCCTGTGTATTGACTTCGAGGCCAGCAGGGGCATAGTAGTGTTTACATACCAGATCTTTCCACTTAAAAATAGTGCCATTTATATTATTTGTGGCCTTCCACACTGAAATCCTGAAACCACTGTCAAGTTCCCTTGCCAGTAGAAAGGCGCTGAGCTCGAGTGCCCAGCAGCTGGTGAAGGCTCATTAGCCACACTACTGTTGGATCCAAATTAACCTCAGGAAATGCCAAAGAACTCCTAAAATACAAGAGTCAATTATGGTTTTCAAATACGGGAGCAACCAAATTGCAATGGGTGGACATTTTTAAGTACTAGTATAATTTAATTGTCAAAAAGAGACATGTTTCTAAAATAAGAATTAAATATATTATTAAGATATAATGTTGAGGTTATCATAGAAATTAGTGAGAACTTAAAAAGCATTATTGATGTCAATTTTTGCTTTTTTGTGAATTTGTAACCTTGGACCTGACCTCTTGGATTTCTCAGACCTCTGATAGGCACAGAAGGGCCTACTGTGCCTTGTGTAACCAGGGTTCTTTTGCCTATGTGGTTCACTACAGCATCTAATCTGATTCCAACTCAAACGACCCTGGCAGCCGGGCTGGGCATGTTGCCATTCTTCCCACAACAGCTCCCGGCTGGGCAGGCTGGGCAGGCTGGGCTGGGGCGTGGGACCCCTCAGGAGAAGCAGTCAGCCTCAGCGAGCATCAGCGAAGCTACTTTCTCCGGGTTGAAGCATTATCTACAGACGTTCCCAGGCCTTCCCGCTGGAGGCCCACTGACAGGTCACCAGAAGACACAGCAAAGCCAGCCAAAAGGCACAGAGGTAGGTTCAAGGGCAAGGAAGCACACAGAGAAATGGATATTCCCATGGCTGCCTTTCCTCTCCTTTTAGGCCCTGAATTGTGGCATTGTTCCATCTCATTCAGTTGGTTGGTGTTCGGTGACTGTCCCCACTGTGGTTTCAGCATCTTCTGATCTGAGACTTCCCTTGAGCTACTGTGAATTTGTTAAGGGTTTAATTTCTTACTCATTTGAATGTTAAGCCAGTCCCTGGAGCATAGTGAACACACAGCAAACATGAACTGAATGAACGAATCCATTGCCATGTAACAGACACATCACAAGCAAACTCGGATTTCGCCGAGGCTTACGAAGATGTCTAAACACAGCAGTGTTGGTCAGGCAAGCATCAGGAACATAAAGGCTATGACTCAAGAACTGAAATGAACACTCGGGATTGCACTGTCTTCATTGTGTCTATTTAAAAAAAAATTCAGTTTAAAAAGAAAACTAAGCTACTAGCTTTATCTTACTTATGTTAATCAGAACTGTGGCTTAAAAGTCGGATCAGAGAGTAAAGAGTAAGAAGCCTTTCAGGAGAAGATGGGCCATAAGGAAGGCTCAGACCTCCATCCCATCTTTTTCTGTGCCTCCAAGGCATATGAAAATACAGGAGAGCCGGAATTTCCAGTGTCCCATCTAACATTGTAATTGAAGAGATAGTTCATGAACTCTTCCCCCCGCCCCTTGGCATTACTTTTAGGACTAGAGATGAACAAGCCTCATATGTGTCATCTGGTTTTAGCCAAATGATGGGAAATTTAAATCTTATAATAAACGTTAATCCCTGTATCGCTAGAAATAAGATATGGAATTGATTTTCTTGCAAAGATGAATTCTGTGAGATCAAGTGAGAAGATGCAGGACGCCTCAGGTTCTACTTCACTTGTAGAATTCTGTAGCTAGAGTATACCTTTATTTCTCTTTCCTTGGGGTTGTTGAGACAGGGTCTCTCTGTGTAGTCTCGGTTGTCCTGGAGCTTGCTGTGTAGAGCAGGCAAGCCTGGAACTTGGAGGTCTGCCTGCCTCTGCCTCCTGAGTGCTGGACTTAACGGGCATGCACAGCCATGGCCAGCTAAGGCTTGCAAACGGTCATGCTGTACAAGATATATTGAAAAATCAATCTGTCTCCATTTTTAATTTTAGTGAATATTTTTAATAAGCATGTATTAGTCATATGAAACAAAAGTTCTGTTGTGACTTTTCCATGTGTGCCCGTGATGTACTGTGATGCTCCTCATTCTTTCTTCTTCTGCTTACTAAGTACCCCATCTTTTGTTTTTGGTGAATAGGCTGCCTGTAAGAATCAGACTTCACTCTTGGGAGAACCACCAAAAGAAATTCGGCTCAGTACAAATCCGTATTTGAATTTGGCAAGTGTGTTACCCAGTGTGTGCCTATGTAAGTGAGGACTGCATCAGCACTGAGCTTCCCCAAAGATATCTGTGACGAGTTCTACTTTCATCTTGACTTAGCTGAAAAGCTCATGAGCCTGTTGACAAAACTAAGCCCTAAGTTATGATCCTACTCTTTACCAATAAATCCATTATTTGAAAAAAAATAATGAAAATTAAAACACTTAAAAATATTTACAACAGTATTTTAATTAAGGGCAAAATAATTTCATTCAGTTATCATTAAGGCATGATTGCAAATAATGAAGGCAACAGATTGCTTGAAACACTATAGTCCTTTTCAGTGTGTGTAGAATCATTATTCTAAACTAGAGATTGAAGCCTCTAAGTGACCTGCCCAAGGCAAGGCATGCAGACATGTTAGATATGTGACCACCAGTCAGCAGCAATGGAATCTACATGGCCTTCAGCTCTCACTCAAACACATTCCCTACAAAAAAAAAATTCAGTAATAAGATAAGAAACTGAGGAGCACATTAATGCTGCCCAGGAGGAGAGAGGCTGAATATGCACAGCGGAACACTGTGACCTTAAAATATATATATATATCAGAGCTGGACGTGGTGGTGCACGCCTTTAATCCCAGCACTTGGGGAGGCAAAGGCAGGCAGATCTCTCTGAGTTTGAGGCCAGCCTGGTCTACAAATCAAATCCAGGACAGCCAAGGCCACACAGAGAAACTCTGTCTTGAAAAACAAACAAAAATCAGACGTGTTCTACATCATTCATTTATGAAGTAGCCTCTAAAGCTGAGTTTTAAATGGAAAAAGTAAAAATGTGAGTCACATGACTGCAGTCACTATTAAAGCTCAGATCTTAACCTGGGGAAATTGTAAACTGCAAGAAAAGAGATTAAAGATTATTGTCATTTTTAATATATATTTTTGGCATTTTACAAAGTATCCCTTAAGTACTAATTTTAATTTTTCTAAAGCTTAAAAAAAGCTAGGTGTTCTTCTAGTATATCTGGAGCACACTGATCTCACCTGAAATTAGTGCCTTAATAAGAGTGTTTAATTTACATTTTATATGCTTTGATGTAGAACAGTGGTTCTCAACCAACCCATTTAGGGGTCACATATTGGATAATCCTTCATATCAGATATTTACATTGTGATTCAGAACAGTAGCAAAATTAAGTAGTCATGAAATAATTGTATGGTTGGGGGGGTTCACCATAACGTGAGGACCTATATGAAGGGATCATAGCGTTAAGGTTGAAAACCAGTGTTGTAGGGTATCTATCTATGGGGCCGAGTATACATAGAATCCAGAGGCAGAATGCTTCACTAGCATTCTTGAGGCCCTGGTTTCAAGCCTCAATACAGAAAATATATATATATATTTATATTTATATATATTTGTGTGTGTATCAGAGGCTTCCATCATAATTATTTTACCTATATGACAACCTTCCCTTTTCAGTTGCTGAAATGAACGAAATAATACATAATTCCTCCCGGAGAAAATAAACACAAATATATCTGAGCAACATACTTGAAATAAGCTGAGGTAGTGTGTTTTGCGCTGTCTGTAACTGAACAAACCACTGAATGGTCTTGCTTCTAACTTTAGCCGCTGCAGGGAAAGGCGTGCCACGGAAGTCTGGAATTACAAGCAACATTCTGGATGCAATCTCCCAGGGAAATGAGTCCCAGCACACACTGGAGAGGTGCATCACTTACTCGCCACCTTTCGAGGATTATGCCCAGGTAAACGATGCGCAGGCCATGTCAGTACAGGCAGGAATTGGGTCAGCGCTACACTGAGGCCACTGAGTGCAGACCATGACTGCTTTAGCATGGTGAGGATGCAGAGGGTAATAGCTCTTGCTCATCATTTGAAATTTGGGAATAGGTTCAAGAAATTATTTAGCATTATTTTACACTAATAATTACCTCTTACAGTTTTACTAGTGGTCTTCAAACTACAGCCCATAGACCACATCCAGCCTACCATGTAGTTTTTGGTTGTTACATAGCCACTTCTGTTCATTTACGTATTTTCATAGTGTTGCCATAGCCCTTAAACTCCTAGTGCCTCAGTCTCCCAAGTGCTGGGCTTCTGTGTGTACACCACCACACCCAGCTGTGTACCAAACTGATAGCATAAGGGAGGAGCTAACCCTCAGCCTCTATAGGAAGTGTGTTCCAGGGCCCTGCTGGATGCATCTCACCTCTATGGTGTTGTGTGTGCAGTGTTTCTGAGCGGATCTCCTTCATTCTTTGACCACAAGTTACTTATAATAGCTGATGTAATGGAAATGCTGTGGAAAGGCTCCATTCTTTAGGGAATAAAAACAAAGACACTGCTTGTGTTTGTACAGGTGCTGAGGTTTTTCAAATATTTCCAGCATGCGGTTGGTTAAATGTGTGGAATATTTGTTCAGAAGTTCCACTGATATGGTTAGGTAGTGGCTTGCTTAAGAATAGGGGTCAGAGCTGATGTCATGAGGAAGACTTTCGCCTGCTTCTTAAGGTTCTAGCTTTGTTAATGTATTCAGAAATGACATAGATAAGTGCACTGTTTATTGATTACATTTATACTTAATGGACAAAAGTTAAATTATAGATAGATAAAATCACTTATGAATAACACATAGTTGTGAAGATTAGAAACAACCAAAATATTCAACTAAGACTGAGCAAGCAAATTATTTACCAGTCATTTACCAGCAAATTCAACTTGGATTATTTTAAATGACATAAAATAATGTATAAATATGTGATAAAATCTTCGTGATCCATTGTGAAAATAATATTCGCAAAAAAACAGTCCTATACAGTTCCAGTTTTTCTTTCTTCATGGAGAACAAAGTTTACTTTTCAAAGCAGGAGAAGAAGTATAAGTTTTTAAGAATTTAGAGGTATTTTAAGCCTCCAAGGTCTTTTTTGTGCCGAGCTTTTCATTTTGAGTTTGACTTTTGAAGTTGGTCTCCTTTGACTCAGCCGAGCTGGTTGTTAGATTGGGGTGGCTAAGCTGATACTTGGGGGCCGTGCAGAGACCAATACTCACCTGTGGAGAGGTTCTGAGCTAGAGCCTTGCGTCTGTACTTTAAACACGTGTCACTTCCTTTGCAACATGCCCTAGTTTGCTCTTCTGTCACTGTGATAAACACCATGACCAAAAGCAACTTGGGGAAGAAAGGGTTTCTTTACCTCCTACTTCCAGATCAGAATCCATCATTGAGGGAAGTCAGGACAGAGGAACCTGGTGGCAGAACCCACGGAGGAATGCGGCTCACTCTCTGGCTTGCTCAGCTAGATTATATCTGTCACTAGTTTATATCTATCTGTCTGTCTATCTACCAGTGTTTGGGTGGGAGGGCAGTGTGGTCCAGTGTACTGGGCCCTCCGACATTAATCGTTAGTTCAGACAGTCTCTTATAGACTTGGCCACAGGCCAGTATGATCTAGGCAGTTTCTCAGTTGAGGATCCTTCTTCCTAGGTGATGCTAGGTTGTGACAGAATACAGGTAAGCATTTACCACCGTCATTACCATCATCCCCATCAGTGCTGAGGGACTGAGCCAAAGGCGGTGAGCTACTCTTCAGTTAGATCCCATCTTAATTTTTATTTTTTGTTGTGTTTTGTTTTTCAAGACAGGTTTTCTCTGTGTACCCTTGGCTGTGCTGGACTCACTTTGTAGACCAAGTTGGCCTCGAATTCACAGAGATCCACCTGCCTTTGCCTCCCAAATTCGGGGATTAAAGGTGTGTTCCACCATGCCCAGCCCAACTTAATTTTTAAATATTTTTTTAAAACAGTGCTGGGATTACCCTTAGGATGGATGAATGGATACATACATATGTGCATATATGTACATATATATATTACATATATTGTATGCATATAGTATATATAATTTAATATATGTATTAAACATTTCATCTTTCTACCATGCCTGTGGGTTTTAAACTGTCCTATTCATTGGGCAAGTAGAAGAGGCAAAGGCACAGTTAACCCTTCACATCTCTGCAGTTTGCAAATGATCTCTCCGACCACAAAATCCATGTTGCTATGGTAGTAACTCCCAGAAACTGTTCAGATTTTTGTCTCTAAGGACTGGGAGAGATGGTTGTGAAGGATAGTAGATGACATGATCTCCCTTTTAAGGAAAGCTGTCACATTTAAGGATTTGATATTTGGTATTTCTAACGATTGTGAAGTTATTTGCAGAAGCCCCTAATATGATCTGGAGATTTGAAAAAAGTAATTGCTATTTGAAAGTTTGGGGAATAAGCAGTAAAAACTGAAGGAAGTCAGGTCCTGACTGTTATGCCAGGATCACGGGACCCTAAGAGACCACCAGAGACAACTTGGTGCAAGAGCAAGAGAGCTTTATTACGAGAGCTTGAACTCGGGACCCAGTTCTCACTGACACAGCAGTAGAGAAGTGGGACTTCAAGCCCTGAGTGAGCAGGGTTTTTAAAGAGAAAAAACCACAAGCAGGGGGCTTCCATGACAGCAAGCGGGGGAGGGGGTTCATGCCTTGATGTTACAGGATTGGGTAAAAGCCATAGGGGCGAGGTGACCTTCTACATCATCACAGTTGCCATTCTTCTAAACTATATCTGGAACGTGGGGAGAATTTCCCCAACCGATTCTCATTGATTATTGCCAGGGAGATTGTCTCTATTTTCTATCAAGTATTTATTCTGTGATATTTCCTGGAGGCTGTTGCTAGGAGAGTTAACTTTGTTTTCTGCCAAGTGCATATTCTGTGATACTTCCTGGTACCTGAGTTCAGCTCCTGGTCAAGATGGCTCCTTATTTCAAAATGGAGTCACCCAGACTAAACTTAAACTCTTCAGACAGAGGGGAATTCCCCTGGATGACAGCCATGTTTGTGTGGCTCCTTTCTCTATTCGAAATCTGCAGTCCTGCTGGCCTGGGATGTCACAGAGTAAGCTGTAAAGGGAGAGGTCCTGGGACAGAGGGACTCATGTGGGTAGGAGACCCAAAGTCATCATGGAAAAGGCCCAAACACACTTGGCTGACCACTGAAGCTCTGGTGTGAGGGAGATGCCAGGAGAGCCACAGCTTGATAGCCAGTGAAGCCCAGGGTAGAGAAGAGACCTGGAGTTTGAGTATAGCAAATTTAACTTCTAGAACAGTGGTTCTCAGCTCGTGGGTCATGACCCCTTTGCCTGACCCTTCACAGGGGTCGCTTAAGACCATCAGAAAACACAGATATTTACATTACAATCAAAACAGTAGCAAAATTACAGTTATGAAGTAGCAGCGAAAATAATTTTATGGTTAGGGCTCCCCATAACATACGGGACTGTATTAAAGGGTCACTTTGTTAGGAAGGTTGAGAAACTGCTCTAGAACAAAAATATCCTCTTCACAGGAAGATAATGAAATTCGTGCTTTTTATGCTTTCTATTCTCGGTGCCCAATAATTAAAAATTACTCTGAAGCTGGGGCTAGACAGAGCCGTGTTCAAAGCACTGGCTGTTCTTCCAGAAGACCTGGGTTTGATTCTCAGAACCTACAAGGCAGCGTACCCAACTGTTCTTAATTCCAGTGCCTAGGATCCAGCACCCTCTTCTGGCCTCGGTGGGCTCCAGGCACACATGTGGTGCACAGACATACAAGCCGGTTAATCACCTGTACACAGAAGACAAAATGAAAAGTTACACAAGGAAGACAGATCCACAATGCCCAGGTGTTGATATTAGGAAACAATGCCATTAAAACAAATATGGCAACAACGTAAAAACATCATGACAGGGGATCTCAGAAAGAGATACACACTTAAAAAGAACTGAGTAATTCTAGAACTGACAGGATTTGTGGGGTTTGGTTTTGTTTCTTTTCTGGTTGGTTGGTTGGTTGGTTGGTTGGTTTTTTCCTTTTTTTTTTTTTTTTTAATTGTACTATTTCCCTAGTTTCTTTGTTTTTTTTTTAAGACAGGGTTTTTCTGTGTAGTGCTGACTGTCCTGGAACTAGCTGTGCAGACCAGTCTGACCTCGAACTCGGAGATCTGCCTTTCAAGTGCTGAGGTTTAAAGTCTGCACCACTACCACCAGGCAGTTGTTTTGTGATACTATAAATCTCATTAGATGGTATCGGCACAGGACTAGAAAAACAGCAAGAAAAGATTCCCTACCAATAAAGCAGCAGGAAGAAGAGAGATTGCATTGGAAACCAGTCAGAAGGGTGTGTCAGATCTGCTGGAGCCGTCCAGTGTGGGTGCTGGGAACTGAACCAAGGTTCTCTGCAGAGCAGTGTACGCCCTTAACTCTTGAGCCATCCTGCTAGCCCCTGGATTCTGATACCTTAGAAACAAACCTTAACTATACTAAATAGAGGAAGCACATTTACTAAGTGTTCTGAAGTTTCAAAGTGTACCAGTAACCAAGTTAAACCGCTGGTTTCTAGTTGAGAGCTAACTAGAAGCCAGTTTTAAATGGGCTCCCCTACCCATATCACTGGCTATAGTTACTAGGATCACCACTGAGATGCCACTAAATATTCCAAAAACCTACATGTCTTAAGTATTTGAAGTGAACTATGAAAAATGAAGCCAGAGACAAATGTAGTTATTTTCAAATCCAATAGTGATATAATCTGAAGGATCTTCTTTATTTGGACATACACAGTTTGAAATTTCAGATTCCGAGGTAAAGATGACCAGGTCTGTCTGCATCAGATGGCTGTTAGGAGCCCTTGTTACAGGAGACTGTGAGCTAGCTTATTAAATATTCATTTAATACGCGAGTATAACTTTCTAACCATAATCTGACAAAACAATAGAATATTCCTGCCCTCTCCCTTTTAGTAAACTAGAAGAAACAGGCCAGCATTTATCAGTGGCTTGTAGCATAACAAAATTACTAGTTTCAGTAATTTGAGGGATAATTTAGGAATTCCTTGACCGTTTTCTGTGACCATTAAACTGTGATGGGTTTTTCCTTCCACACTTGGCTTGCTGAAAGCCGCCTGGCTCACTGTCAGGAGTGTTTTGCACTGCTAAGCCATAGTCTTGTGTTTCCCTGGCTACAGCGATCTTTCCTAGTGGAAAGCTGGCTGCCCAACCTAGGGAATCAGCCACAGAATGCGGGATGAGTTGGGGGTGGGCACAAAAAAGCTCTGAAGAGGCTAGGGCTCTCCTTAGCCTAATGCTGCCACCTCGTGGGGAAATAGTGCAAAAGTGTATCACGCTGTATGGACAACCAATGATAGCAGCATCTGCAGACCCATGTAGACCTTTCGGGGACACTCATTCAATTGGACCATTAAATGAACTTTAGGTGTATACGTTTTACAGCTATTTTCAGCTTTTAAAAATGTGACAAAATGACTTCTGGCAGGTGATTTTGGGGGCAAATATGAGGTTTATAAACATAGGTGTCTGTCATACGGTAAGAACGGTAATTACAGAGATGCGTGGGACAAACATGCTTGCCATGTTATAAAGGAAGGAGAAGAGAGAGGGGGTGAGTGCCCAGGCAGGAGAGGCCTGAGCAACATGGAAAACAATGTCACAGTGGGTAGAGACAGGACACACAGGTTAGGACCTTATTAGACTCTTGTATGTACTTAGGACTGTACTCTATACTGTGACCGCAGAGCATAGCATCAGTGAGGAAGCAGTTACAGAGCAAATAAAAATGTTGCTGAGTGGACCCTGGAGCACAGTGGCTGACAGGGAACAAAGGGGGGTTGTTTGAATGGCCCAAGGTTTGGGGCCTGGAAAAATGGAATTGTCACTGGCTGGGATGGCTAGAAATGTGAGTGGAATGGGCTGTGGAGGGCTAGGAGGAGGCTTAGTTTCCATGACAGGTCCAGGGTAATGTTTGCTGTTGCTTGGTTGACACACAAGTCTATATGTGGGGCAGAATGTTATTTGGTACAAATTATGTGGTTGGTCGAGATCACCAAGGAATGAGGGTAAAGGAAGAATCTAGAAATTACTAACTCTGGATTTCTCATCTTCTTGGTAGAATAGATGAATATCTAAGAGTGAAGATGCTGAGTCCCCCTGTGGGAGGTTGGAGGAGAGTGGAGAGTGACTCCATTCGGGACCACCCGAGCCCTAGGAAACTTAGCGATGTTATAACCATGGTACCCTGGAAGTCTAAGCCTTCTGATTCCAAAGATCAGAATCCTAGGGAAGACTCATGCTAGGCAGTTTTACCCTGGAGAGAGCCCTGCTGAATGTTTTCTGGAAAGTGCTCGCACCGATGGGCCAGTGATTCTTTGGGGAATGTAAATATCCCAGTGCACTTCACCAAAGCAGCAGGTTAGTGTGTGTGTGTGGTTTTGACTGCTTGTCTATATATGGATGCAGGGGGCTGTGTGTATGTGATTGCTTGTCTGTATATGGATGTATCTGACTGTGGAGGCCAGAAGAGGGTGTCGGATCCCTTCGAACTGGACTTAGAAATGATTGTGAGCTCACTAGTATGGTTGCTGAGACATGAACCTGGTCCTCTGCAAGAGCAGTGTACCTGCTGGATTTGCGTGTCATCAGAGAGGTAGGAGCCTCAGTTGAAAATCCTCCATGAGATCCAGCGGTGAGGCATCTGCTCAATTAGTGATCAGTTGGGGAGGACCCAGCTCATGGTGGGTGGAGCCATCCATGGGCTAGTGGTCCTGGGTTCTTTGAGAAAGCAGGCTGAGCAGGCCATGGGGGGCAAGCCAGTAAGCAGCACCCCACTCCATGGCTTCTGCATCGGCTCCTGCCTCCAGGTTCCTATCCTGCTTGAGTTCCTGAATAAACCCTTACCTCCCCAACTTGCTTCTTTGGTTATGGTGTTTCATCATAGCAATAGAAACCTTAAGATAAGCAGCAAGTACACTTTCTTACCCATGGAGCCATCTTTCCAGCCCACAATTTTTTAATTGTTGAAATATGATCTTACCACGTGGCCCCAGCTGGCCATAAATTCAGACAATCCCCCAGCCTCAGAATTTTCCTTTTCTCACTTCTGTGTAAGCACCCACATTTTTCATTTCCCATTCTTACTGTTTTTTTGTGCAACTCTGATGTTCATGCTCATCTCTTCAGTCTCAGTTTGTTCTGTGGATGGAGTAGAACCATTTGGATAAGAACATCTAGTGTCCACCTGGTTTGGCAGAATACTGACCTGGAAGGGGACAGTTCAAGCTGTTGCTTTAAGAAACAGATAAAACACGGATTACCATACAGTATAGGGAGGGAGGTATGGGGAGAGTTCTGGCCACTGTGACATGTGTTTGCCTCTTGCCCTTCATCTTTGGGAAAATCTCATTTACAGAATAGGCTGCTGCTTTCTAAGAGGAAGAAAGGTAAGGCTATTCTCCCAGAAGGGTCAACTGTGTTAGTGGCTGAGGTCCAGCAACCAGCAAGTATCTATTTCAGACAAAGGAGCTGGAAAAGAAGTCTGGGCTAGCAGTGGAACGCAGCAGCAACTCCCAACCTACAGCCAGTGGAGTTTCATCCATGTTCCTCCATGATTTCCAAGCAAATGCTAATCAGCGTTTGGCCTTATGAATATTCCTTAGTGCAGTGGTTCTCAACCTTCTTAATGCTGTGACCCTTTAATACAGTTCCTCATGTTGTGGTGACCTCCAATCATAAAATTATTTTCATTGCTACTTTATAACTGTGGCTTTGCTACTGTTGTGAATGGTAATGTAAATATCTGATATGCAGGATATTTGACCCACAGTTGAGAACCAAGCCTTAGACCAAGGTTATACGAGTAAGTACCAATGCAGGGAGCCTAGGTTTCAGTGTTCTGTCATTTTTCTTAATGCTCAGGAGCAAATCAAACCCAGACAACTGCTATGCCGCTGAGGAACCCACGAGCTCTCATGCCTCTCCCTGACAGGGTAATGGAGGGACAAGGGTTGTCACTGTGCTGTAGCTCTTCTCTTGTAAGGTTTTTAAAAGGACAGTTGCTGATTCATAGACCGTGCATGTGAGAAATCTCCAGTGTTGTTAAGGAAGCTGACCACTTCCCCATCAGCTGTTCCCCTACTGTGAATCTGGGTTGTGTAATGGCCTCAGCAAGCACCTGAGACAGCTGTCGAATGGGCAGTTATGGGAAATGTTAGGCCCCTTCCAGACCTGACTCTCGAGAAGGGAGCCTGAAAGTGATCATTTGGGGCCCCAAAGTTTTGAGATCCCATTACTCTTGATAGTGCTATCATTTTCCCCAACTTCACTCAACCAGTTCTTTTGCCCAGTTGTGAGGCAGACTTTAACATGCTTCCTCATACAGGTCCATTCTTCGGCCTACCTCCTCCATCAGAAACACTGACTCAGGTATGAACAGGAGCAGTTTCCTTCTCCCACATCCCAGGACTGAGGTGAGGGCTCAGAGGTCTGGCTCGCGTTCTGGAAGGGCTCTGGATGTGACCGCTTTGTTCTGTGGCACTGGGTTGGCACACAGGGCCTCTGTGGAGAGAGGAGGCTGCTCTCTCCACAGGTGCTTTCTAGAAAGACTTAAAAGTCTAATCCCTGTAACAAAGGTGTTTGTGCATTTCTTGACAGTTTTGGCATTCTGTGATTCTAGCCACACCAACTCAAGATGTCTTTGAGGTGTCTTACAGACAGCTTTACTGCCTTTCTCACAGGTATCTTCTCTGAGAAATGAGAAGCGAGGCTCCTCCTATCTCATCTCTGCCCCAGAAGCGGGCCCAGTAGAACTCGCTGGCCAGCACCCTCAGGACACAGGAGTGAGCTACACAGAGACCTACTTGAAAAAGAAGCGTGTGTGCTGAGCTGGGTGTCTCCTACCTGCTGCGGTGCTCCGGAGGGGCTGCTGCTCATCGCTGCCTTAACTTCATTCACACTAGCCATATCCTTTCAATACGGGTTTCTGACTTCCCAGAAGGAACTGTCATGCAGCAGGCAGATCAGCCAAATACCCGACTAGCAATAAGAAACGTCACTGGCTGAGGGTATTTCCCACTAGCATTACATGTGTCTTAATTCATGTGATAATGACTCAGCTCACCGGAGACTCAGCATTCCAATAGTCCTTGTTTCCAGCCTGGGAACAATTTTGACATCATATATGAAGTCTGAAGCAATAAATGGGAAACTGTTGTTTCCTTAGCCTTAGGATGAATTTATCAGCCGATGTGCATTTACCATACTCTCCCTAGAATAGCCTCCTCTGTCTTTCCTCATACTGCAAGGGTGACGCTAGACAGACGCTCTCATGTAGACTCACTCCATCAGCTCCACAAGGCCACGCGATACCAACTGAGAGGCAGAGTGTCAGTGACACTCTGAGGTGTCATTTACAACTTACACCTTTTGTGGAAGCAAAGTATTATAGGAAAAGTAACTTTGGTTAAATAAATGCAAGGGTTAGCAAAGTACACACGACGGCCACATGGAATCCTCCACCTAGCTCTATGTTGCCTGTGAACCAGTAATTACATGTCTAAATGTCTGGGATTAGGGGAGAACTTACACACAAAACTGCAATTTCATTGCCCCCCAAATTCCATTTGGAACACGGTGAAGCTCACTCCTTTACATATTATGTAGTTACATTTGTGTCACAATGGGAACAGAGAGCCTCTCCCATCCTTCTAAGGTTTGCTGACCTGTCTCCCTATTCCTTTTATCTGTGTAAGACATGTAGATGGCACGGAGGCTAGGTTTCTATGCCATTTCACAGCATACAGGAATGAAGGTCTAATCAGACAGGGCCATGACATGGCAGAGCTGTCCACACCGTCATTTCTAAGGGAGTGTGTAGGACAATTCTGAGCTAATAAGCTCTACCTCACTCTGGTTTGTTATTCATTCTTTGGTAGTTAAGCTGAGAGACAATGGATATTTGATCCAATTTACTTCTGAAAGAATGTTTGTTTTTATTAATGTGACTTTTGACCTCACCATTTTCTGAAGATCTTGGTGTTGAGAGGGACCTTTTTTCCATCTAGAAATGTCTGTTTGTTCATCGTAAAGAGATTATAACCGATGAAATTTGAGGTCTCAATGATCCTAGTCTGTTGGATCAGATCATTAAAATACCTTATTTGGGGGGCGTATTTTTGACTATGATATAGATCTCCAGCATTAATTGTAATGTCTAAAACTGCTACATATATTATATGCTTTATAATGAATATTAGTTGGTCTAATTTATTACATATACCAGCTTTCATTGAAAAATGACAGCTAAAAATTTAAGACAATCCTAAGCACACTACCTATAACTGACCACTACGAGGCACACAGCAGAGGACTAATGGCCTGTCCATGCCCTGCATTTCCCCTGCCTTTTGCTGCTGCTGTCTTCACACATGGCGCATGGGAAGAATAGTGACTGCTACATTGGAGCTCTAGAGTGAGGAGGAAACAGCAGAGGGAATGTAAAGATGCTTTCCATTACATGTGGGTCCTCCTCCACACCAGCCTGTGCCCATTATTACTGGACAGAAGAGAAGTGCAAATCAAGTGACGTTAGTACAAGGTCATTAAAACCAACCCCCAGAAATCTATGCTGTTATTTTTCTATGTCAGCTAATGTTTTGAAATGTTTTCAAAATGTAAGCTTAATATTAAAAGGCATATGCACGTGAAGTCTTTAGTATGTTTATTGTATAAAGAGTAAACAAAGTGCATACAGAGCAGGCCACAGGTTTGACATAAACAGGGACTATGGTGATATACAGCAACTAAACAAATTTAAATGGCAGCTGTTCTGCTGCTACTGAAGTGATCTTGAATTCTTTGTGGGAAGGGGCTGAAAAGCTGAAAAATATCAAACAAGTACTAGACAGCATTAATAAGTTTGCCAGACTCTTGGTCATGAAGAACTTTGTGGTTCACGTTGAATCCGAAACTGAACATTGCTGATTACCTAGAAACCTCCAAGCAAACTGAGACCTGCCTAGTGAATGCTGAACTCTGGTCTGGTGTGCCTCTGGCTGGGTCTTCTCTTTGTAGATTTGCAGCATAAGGTGAAGGTCAAAACGGCGACTAGCTCTTGTAGATGATGTCTTCTGTTTGACAGCTTGCTCCCAGGCAGTAGTTATGAAGAGGTATGCATTGGTATTCTTAAAGGCAGGTGTGTCCAGGTCAGAGGAGTCTGATGGAAGCAGGCTGTCAGGAAAGCGTGGGCACAGGCCTAGTTTTCAAGAAGTCACATGCAGTGTGTCTATGCCAGGCTATCTCCTGCAGAACCATTTGTCCCACAATGGGCACCAGTGCTTAGCGACAGAACAACAGCTGGGCTGCTGCACAGACAGCCTGAAATTGCAGTCCTGCTGCCTAGCAGAGATAGACTTGGTTTGGTTTTTTAATAGAAACAGTAGTATACTAACTGGTACCTACTCAATTGGACTATCACTGTATAGATATTAAGATTTCAGGGCAAGAGAGTTTCAGCCAAGTCCACTAGTTTTTATCTAAGATCTATATGCCAGCAAAACAGTGCCAGAAGTCTTTTGCTACCCAACTGGTCAGACGATATTTCCAAAAGGAGTGCTTAGGCACATTCTAAATATTTTGGTGGTTGTTATTCCTCACTAAATTTAAGATGTAGCAACTTTAAAGAGAAATTTTCACACATTGAGTGACAGTGTGACATATGCATGTATACATAAGTATTTGTTGAGCAACTTTTTAGGCTGAATACAAACTTTTTCATTTAAAAAAAGTTTCTAAATGGCTTGGGAGAGAAGGACTTGAATAGGAATTTAAATGTTACCCATGCTTCTTATTTTAAAAGTGCTTCAAATCCTTCAATGAGGTTCTGAAAGGTTGTCCGATTAGATGGTTGGAATTCCCAGCATTTTCTCATAAGGTGATAAACCTATGAAAAATAAAAGCAAGAACAGTACAAATAATGGCATATTTGTGAGGTTTTAAAAATAAGAGGCTAGAGTGATGGCTCAGTGGATGAAGTGCTTGCCCCACAAGCGTAACGGAAGTTCAGCACCATGGCACAAAAATACACATCTAAAGAGGCCAGGCAGGGGCAGCAGCTGTAGGGCAAACTGGCCGGACTAGCAGATCAGGAGGGGTAGCTTCAGGAAGACCCTGCCTTAGTAAACAAAAACCAGGGCAACCAAGGAAGACACACTACATCAATCTCTGGCATCCACAAGTGCCCACACATTAAAAAACATGTATACTTGTATGCACGCAACAGCATACACAGATGAAAACACAACCTTATCAAAGAATGAGAAAAGTTTGAGAATGTTAGAAAACTGCCTCTCCATAAAAGAACTAAAGAATGGAGTATCTGAATAATTTAACAGAAAAAAAAAGTTCATAAATGCCATTAATATTTGATTAACTCACAGGTTGACCTTCAACAGAATCCAGGTCACTATTTTGACCCAGTGAGAGGGGTAGGCAGTTCTGCACAGTTAAAGAGCCTAGGGCTGAAAGGCTTGCTCCAATTTAGAATATAGAAACTGAAAATACTAGTATTATACAAGCAATCGTAAGACCTCATTACAAGGGTTCTCTGGGAAGGCAGGTGAACAGACATGCAGGGGATTGAGAGCACAGCTCCCCAAGAGGAGCTTTGCTTGAACATTGCTACCATCTACCCTGAGGGAAATTTCTCGAATGTCTTATCTAATGTGGATGCTGGAGACCGAACCTCGGTCCTCTGAAAAAGTAGCAAGACTCTTAACTCTCCAGCCAGATTAAGGCTCTTCTGCTCTGCTGCTCCTTCCCCTCCCTGCTGGATAATTCAAGCTTTAAAAACATTGAAAAGGAGTTTCATTCCCACGAAGGGGACACAGCTTACCTCTTCAGGACAGTTGGGTGGACATGGCAGGCGCTTTCCTTCTTTCAGAGTATTCACAAGCCGAGTTACTGTCATCTGGCCATGAGTTGGGCCTATCATTTTCAGGAACAACTGTGTAAAATAAAAACCAAACAAAATTAAGGTGAAGCTTCCAGAACTAACGTAAGCAACAAAGCTTTTCTCCTCCAATAAATGAAAATCTCAAACCCTTATTTGCTTTGAGGATCGGTCTATAAGCAACATCTGAGGGAACAATCAGAGCTGTCAGTTAAGTGAAAACAGAGCCCCTACCTGCTGCTCAGGGCTCATCACCCTCTCTTAAGATGGCCCTCAACCTAAAAATCTGGGTCATCAAAGAGAATTCTGCACTTGTGAAGGCAAACTTTGCCAGACCTTGCCAAGTAACAAGCCAGGCCAAATGGAACTTGACTGTAACCCTCTCTGTGTGGCACTCTAACTGGACTCCATGTAAAAGCAAAACTCAAGAGACGTGCAGGGGCTTGGGGCAGTTAACACTTACAGTCATGGGACTAAAGTCTGAGTCACAGTAGGTGAGCAGCTCATGCAGTGTCACTCCAAAAGACCAGACATCAGAGGCAATGTAAAACTTACACTGGATTAAACATTCTGGAGCGTACCTGAAAGGAAAGCAGGGGATGAACCTTTATTTCCTCCAAAAATGACAGGGTACCTGAGGAAAGCCTCTTCTCTGGTGGACTATAGAGTGTCCGTCCATCTGTGCTGCCATGGTGCACATCTAACGTATGAAGCAGCAACCTAATGGCTCACATCAGCATGTTACTTGCCCTCAGATGGAAGATTTGTGTTCCTCATGTCCTAGGGGACATTCTTTTGGGGAGGGAACAGCCCCCCTGAAGACTAGCCCCAAGTCATATCCCTACAAACGCAGAAGCAACATCCTCTCTGGTGTATGTCCAAGTGGCCATACCAGGTGTCAGAGTGCCCAGAATTTATTTCCTGAACATTCCTCAGACAGATCTACTTCCCACTGTTCCCAACCACCAGTTCCCAGTCGTGTGGCTCCTACCTGGGTTACTGAAGGAGCTGAACCAGATTCCCTTGTTCCTTTTTTGTTCCCTTCCATGGTGACCTTCAGCACAAACTCTATCCTTCAACTCTCTGGTGGCTTCTACTGGGGTGAAGTCCTGGCTCCCAAACTCAGGTTCTTCAGCTCTGACTCAGCCACCCACTACAGACCTGCCCAATGACTCCCATGGTTTCAGTTCCCCTCTCATTCTTGTCAGCAGCACAGCACAGGCCTCCTTCTACCCTCAGCTCCCCAGGCCCTCAAATCTTTGAGCTTTTACACAAACATGCAGCATCTGTCAAAAGCCATGCCCAAAGACTGTGCCACTGTTCCACAAAATTGGCTGCCTCAACCATAATATAGGACTCACTGGCTGGGTCACCATATCTCCAGCCTTTGGCATAAACAAGGGCCTCAAAAGACTTTGTTTTTAAAACTAGAAAAGAATATATATATATATATATATATATATATATATATATATTATATATATATATATACACACACACATACATATACACATACACACACACATGCCTTGCTGGTGTGGAGGGCTGTACGTTTGCATGAGAGGCACGAGGGTGAACCTGTATAACACAGCAGCTTTCCCCAGGAGAGTGCTCGGGGCTAAGAGACGGCAGTGGTCAGTGTGTGGCTCTCTAACTAGGATGGCTCCTCTAACTGGTGGTTCCTAAAACCTATAGCCACATCTCCCTCTTCCAGGATCTCCTTGACTCTGGTCAATGTGACCCCTCTAGGCTTCTTCCCCCTCATCACGGCTATGAGAACTGTGCTGGGTGCTGCCTGCTCATGTGAAGCTACAGAGGCTGAGCTGATGATAGCCAGACTTCTTCCATTCTTAGCTGGTGCTTTGAGTAAAACCTCAGCTTTGAGTAGAGCAGCTGCTGAAAAACACTCAGGCATGGCTGGATAGAGCCCTTCCAATAACGCTAACCTATGAAGCACTGATGAGGTGATTCACATACCAAAACACTGGGCTGTCTCGGTCATCCTTGACTGTGTAGTATTCCTTATCAGTTTCAATTGCTTTGGTTAAACCAAAGTCTCCGATCTTCACTTGGTGTTCACTCTCAACAAGGACATTTCTTGCTGCTAAGTCTCGGTGAACATACTGTCGAGAACCCAAATAGTCCATCCCCTAAGAGAAAAGTGTGGATCAGGCCCACTGCAAGTCACTTCACATTGTGTTTTCTATCTTCCACTTCACAATTAGGAAACAAAACAAAATATCATTTCTCTCCCATATCACTAACAGTTTTTGTTGGCATAAGATTAAACAATCCAAAAATTAAAAGTCCAGCTGAGGCTGTTGGACCTAACAAACCCACTGTCCTGTGTAATGTTTCATGGAAATGGTACAGAATAGAAAACTCAATTCAATTATTACACAGTCTCCCACTGAGGTCCTACTAACCAATTACCCAGTATACAATGCCTGCTTTTTAAAAGACATACTGCCTTTTTCTGTTTGTGTTTTTACCTTACAAATCTGTATGGCATATTTTAGCTGTTGTTTGAGGTTAATTTTGTTCTTATTCTTTGGCAGATATTCCTTTAGGCTTCCCGAAGGTAGAAATTCCATAATGAGCTTGATACCGTTCCCTCCTGTTGAGGAGAAACTGGCGTCAGGAAGAAGCTGCAGACAGGATGGAGCATGGGGCTCTGCAGAAAGGGCCTGGAGGAGTTTCAGCTTAGGCCTGAAGTAGGGGAAGGACCTATCCACTGGCGCATAGACATCGGAACAGTCAAGAGGCATCATATCCCCATCCTGCCTCTAGCACAAACCACGTTCAGGATAATACAGCCCCAGTGCTTTGTGCATCACTAGACAAACATTAGTTTTAAAGTTATAGTCCATACCCTTTTAGTACCAGTTTTAAAGCACAGTATCAATAGTGGGCTGCCTTGCAAACAAAGCACAGTATTAGTAAATATTACTAAATATTCCTTGCTACCTTGGCATGGATAAGGACAAAGCAAAATGCCCTAGATCAGGTAGTACTAGATCAGAATAGGGAAAGGGGGTACATGGTTGTCACTTCCTTGTAGCGTCAGTGTGGCTATCTGGACTGGTAAAGTTCTATTCCCAGCATTATGCACAGATCCCTAGAAAGATAAGAGTTCACATCCCTTGGCTGGGAGAGCATCTAGGCAGCCTGTGAGACCAGTGGCTGGTAAGGGCCTTATCAGTGTGAGACCTGGAACCTGACAGCTCACAGGAGCTGGTAAAATGAGGCTGAGGACTGCCTATTATCAGGGGGCCTTAGTACCCAGAGTCCAGTGTGCACAGCATACCGTCTTCCATGCAGATTCCTTTGTACTTCACAATGTTCTCATGGTAGAGGTTCCGTAAGATCTCTATCTCCTTCTTCAGGTCAGCTATGTGGTTACCTCCACTCTCAGGCTTCAGGGACTTGACAGCCACCTGTTCCCCTGTGTTGTCTCCCTCAGGATCATATCTACAAAGTTCCACCTTTCCAAAGTGACCCTGGAAGGAAGATGTCCATGTTATCAGAGAGGCCCAGACAAGCTAGATACACTGAGGAAATGCCTTGTTCTCATGCTGTGCCTTTTCAAGGCCATGGGCAACAACTCAGTGTGACCTCCTAGGTCACCTGGACTTTCCACTCGACTCAGCTCATCCTCATTTGACCTCACTGACTTCTGCTGCTGAGCTAAGACGAAGAAAGCAGCAGGTGACTAAGGGGTCACTTTATCAATCCTACTTTCCAAGGCAGTTACTCCACCAGCAATGGGGCTACCTCTAAATCCAGAGGACAACTGAGGCATTCTTTCATAGTCATAGGCCCATGCTACAGGACAGGGCTAGTGGGGCTGGAAAGAATATTTGCACAGGGGACCATCAAATCCCAGATAAGCCATTTTACAGTATGAGGGTGAAAGGACCGCACTTGTGAAATGTCCAGTACAGATGCTGATAACCTAGTAGACAGTCATGATGCCAAGTGAACTATGGAGGGTCTATCCAGTTGCGGTGGTCACATTAGCTTTTATCCAAAGGAATAACTCTTATTTTGGCACTTTCCTCATTTAAAGAGTCATACAGTATAATCTTGGCAGAGTCAGAGTTAGAGATTTTCCTATTTGGACCATATCTGTGCTTGGCCTTCTCCACCATAGAGAAGGCAAGGCTCTTGAGGGAGCAGTCACAGGTCCTGGGTGCTGGTACAGTCAGCCATGTGCAAGTGTACATGACCTGGCATGGTGTCAAGTTCAGTGTCCCTCACAAAGTGCATTAAGGTGCTTTTATAAGTTTTGATGCAGGCTGGGGAGGGGGGTGTATGGCAGCTTTCCATGCAGGCAGGTAACATGCAAGAGCCGGAGTATAACTTGCCTCTCCCAAGTCACGGATCCTCTTCAGGAAACGTTTTTCAAAGTGGGTGGGGTCCACCTCTGTTGTCGGCTGCTTTTCTGAGACAATGTCTGGATCTAATGGAATTGAAGAGACAAGGGATCGGGTTAGCCACAAGCGATTCTCAGGGCTGCCCCTCCCCTTGCCCCACCAGTCTCTGAGGCTGGGGCTGACCCTGGCTCAGACTCACTCTGTTCTTCCAGCTTGTTAATGTCCCTCATGATGGCTCGGAAGAAGGGCCTCTGATTGGGGTCATAGTTCATGCAGCAAGTCATAAGGTCAGCTAGCTCCTTGCAAGATGGAGTCACTGGCCTGCAGCGGCTTTCATAAAATCTCTCCTTCTGTAAAGAGACCAAGCACCCACCCTCAGACCTTCCACTCCCCACTGTCCGAATCAATCGCCAATCCCTGCTTTAATCCCCAACACCTCAGGCAAAAGGCAAATTTCCTCAGTGTGGGTTTTCAGTGGTCTTATTCCAGGATGAGGAAATCACCGTCCTGAGAGTGAAATAACCCCGACTTAAGGAGAATGAGTAGCATATCCCACTTCCAAGATGCTGCATACTAGGGAAGCCCAGTAGCTTTTCTGGAATAGTGTGGCAATGAGCAACAGCCTTCCAATTCAAACTCTGACTCATTAATTCCAATTACTCCATTACTTAGAAATAAATCACGCAAGCCTAAGCCTAACCTACAAAGCTATTCCCCACAAAACTGGACAGCGCAAACAGTATAAATACCAAATGTAAGATTAGCTAAGTAAGTCGGAGCTGAACAAGACAATTAACTCATTATGTTTATAAAAATTCTGAGAATCCCATGAGGAAGTGCTCACACAACATTAAAATTAAAAATAACATGTATACCATGCCAAAGTATTAATAGCAGTCAGGAATGGCATAGTGATAACCTTTTGAAATACATTTTTTATTATTTTAAAATCAGAAATAATACCACTTGTTAAAACTAAGAGAAATCACTGTCTTCCAGTTCCCATGCTGGACTGCAAAGGCACTGTAAAGAGTATCACGATTACCGGCATTGAGCACACCTCCCCTACCACCGTTAGCAGTCCTCAGGGGAAGGCAAGGCCCAAGTCTCAGTCCACAGCAGGAGCTCAACAGGCATTTAAAACCTCAGTACAATACTGCAGCAGTTCAAAGCCTGTCTTATCTTCCTAAGAACTCCACAAAAGAGTCATTATTTATTCCCATTTTATAGACAATGGAGCTGAGGCCTGAGGAGGTCTCATTTAAGATGACAAAGCTCGCAGGCCTATCGGGGAGATTCATGAACAAGCCTATGTTTACATCTTGGAATTGTGCAAGGCCCATGAGCATCTGAGATCTCACCCTTCTCATTCTGGAAACAACTGCTCACCTCAACCAGTGTCTTGTCTTTGAGGGGGATCTCGCCATTGTAGCAGATTTCCCAGAGTGTGGTTCCAAAGCTCCATTTGTCAGCAGCCACGCTCAGGTTCTTGGAGTCTTCAACACACTCAGGAGCGATCCAGGGGATCCGCTCGATGCACTCTGGAGAAAGACAACAGACCTGCCTATGGACCAGCTCCTGGGACCATCTAGTATACAAAACACTGCACTGCAGTCAGAAGGGTGGGCCTGCAGCCTGCAGGATTCCTGGCCACATAAGCCCTGTGCTGAGCCCATCAGACAGTCTTCCAGTCCCTGACTGGGTGCTTCTGGATCAGGGCCAGCACTGCTCCATAGGCTCCCCGAGAAGGGCCATCTTTTAAAACCTGGTGTCACGTGTAGCCGAACATCACAGGGCAGGACAGAGCCACTAAGGAAGAACAGGGGTCTCTGTACAAAGGCTAGGGAAGGAAAAGAGGAGTGGGAATGCAGTCCCACCTATGCAGAGGCAGGCAGTTGCCCACACACATATCCTACTCTATGGTGACACACTGTTAGTGTTGATTTTATGTGAGTTTCCTTTTCAAGAAAACAGAACAAGTTACAAAAAAAAAAAAAAAGCAGCTACATATCTCTTTCTCCTAATGACCTCTCAGGCTTCTCTTTCTGGCTTCTTCTACCTCAAAGATACTTCTGCCATGTCTCCCAGAAATGTTCAGCTTCCTAGCTGTGGAGGAAAGTGGGGCAGCAGTGTGACCCCTAAGCCTAGCCCTGATTCAAGCCCATCTAACCTTCCCAACCCTCTCAACCTGCCCTTCTGCATAGCATATGCATCTGTGCCCTACCATGGCTACATATGGCAGAGACCTACAACAGCCACACAAACAGTAAACAACTTCCTGAACTAGGGCTCGCCCCCCAATCCACTCTGTATTATGGGCATTACTGGATTCCAGGCTTCTCTGCTTAGTCATCAGTGTCTGCCAAGGACTACTGAATGATAGACACATTATGCCCATAAGTCAGGCTCTAAAGAAAGAACAGTTCCTGCTCCCCTTCTAAGGAGTGGACATTTAGGGCCATTTCAGGGCTTACTTTACTTCATAGTTTCCACTTTCTTCATACATTAGTGAGTAAAATTCACAATGCTGAGTTGATCAAAACCCAATGCTGAAGATAGCAGAGACTTTAACAGAGCAAGTCTTGAGGCATGCTGTGTGTGAGCAGGTCTTGAAGCTCCTATGTGGCTTACCAGACCAGGAGGCTGAGTACAGCCTGAGCAGGTCTTAGCTGCTGTTCCTTCTGGAGCTGCTAACTCTGCATAACTTAATCTACTGCAAAGATCTCAGCAAACTCTTGGTTAAAGGTAATATGCGATCTTCCAAACTGACCAATGGCTACAGCAGTGGAGGACCCAAGACATCTGACTCTTGCCCCAGCACCTGTCTGCTCATTTCCCAGAGCTCCTGGGTACTGTGGCGCCCTAGCACCACTGAGCACAGCACCTTTCCCAAGAGGACTGGGAGGCACCCCAGTGCCTGTGGCACCCCAGTGGCTGTTAGGCCACCCCCCCTCTGTACTGCAGTCTGTCAAGCCACCGTGGCAGCACTACTGTCCTGTCTGCTGGCTTCCTTTCTAAAGGGAGGCCTAGCACAATGCAGTACCTTCTTGTTGCTGGTAGTTAGTGTCTGATGCACAGGGAGGAAATGGAGATGGCTGGGGGATGGGTAACGGGAACAGGACTCATACCTTGCCTGGTCAGCACAGAGACTGGGATGCCAGGGTCACTGAGCTTGATGAAGGGGCCAATCTCACTGTCAATGCCCTCACGGGCCAGGAGGAGGTTTTTAGTGCACACATTTCCATGAACCAGGTCTTTATCTTCCTGCAGAATAAAAAGGATCAACATGGCAAGGCAGCCTTGTCTTTGCCACACCTTCTGTTTCCAACCTTGGCCCCACTGACCAGCTCTGTCCACTCCAGCCACAGCAGACCCCACAGCCTGACCCACCCATGCTCTTCTGTTTGATGTGTATATACCCTGTAACATCCCTTGGTTCCAGGTCCTTGATCATCGATACAGATAATAGCAAGGCATGCCTCACAGGCTTTGTGCACATCAGAACATGCAAAACCTGCAAGAGCTGGCCCACATTATGTGCCCCACAATGTTAGTGCTAATGGACATGGGGATTTCCCCTTATTCATTCAGCATGCTGAGTAACAGCTGATCTTGATTGTCAAAGCAGGGAAAAGAGAGCCTCAATTGAGGATTGCCTCTACCAGGTTAGCCTGTGGGCATGTCTGTGGGGGCATTTTCTTAATTGAGTTACTGCTGTGTACTGTACCCCTACATAGAAACAGAGCTGAGCAACCAGAGGAAGCAAGACAATAAGCAGCTTTCCTCTGTGGTCTCTTCTTCAGTTCCTGCCTTGGCTTCCCTCAGTGATGGACCAGTAAGCCAAATAAACCCCTTTTCTCAAGTTGGTTTTCACAGCAACAGTAAAGCAAAGTAAAGCAGGCCTTTTCCTCCTCTTGCTGTATAGTACAGTCAGTCCCCAACATGATACCATTTTCCACTAGATAAGGGTTGTAGGTAAGCCCACAGAACAGCACCCAGTTACTGTCTGCATGGAGCACCAGGCACACCCATGCACAGCACAAACTCCTTCTGCACCTGGAGCTGGTATATGCCCCCTCTACCTGCTTACCAGCACTCCTTCATACCCGCACATCCCAACCCCTAGACAACACTGTAGGGATCACTTCCCACATGGAAAGTCTTACCAAGTAACTTAGGGCACTGGCCAGCTGTTTGGCAACTTTGAACTTCCAGGGGGTGGTAAGTACATCACTTTTCCGGTGCATGAAGAGATCCAGTGGTCCTCCCTCCACAAACTCTTCCACCATGATATCTGCAAGTACAGAAACAGTCACATCTGGAACCTTCTGTCTATCTACGGGGAATGCTTTCTCACCCTTGCCAAAGTACTCTTACAGACACTGCTCAACTGCAGAACTAGCTTAACCCCAGGTTCTTTTAATCTAGACCTCCAGCTTGGAACAGCCCCTCCTGAGCCTCAGCTTTTGTTTGTATATGTGCAAACAGTCACACTTACCTCTCCTGGGGTGCTTGGGAGAAGGGGGTTTTGCTAAACAAAGCACAGCAGGCCTTGGCTAAGTGTGTACCATACAGAACAAAGATTCTGAACAGCAGCCATCACCACTGCTACTGTACAACACCATATACTACAGCAGAGTTTAGACTGACCACAGGACAAAACTTCCCTTGAGCAAGTCTCCCATGTGAACACAAGGGTAGCCAGCACTACAGAGGTCAGAGCTCAAAGAGCTTTAGCTTAAAGAAACAACTCCTTTTCCTGGACATTCCTATCAGCAATTCAGAGGACAGGCCACCTCTCTGAGCAGCTGAAGGCCCACATGACAGCAGAGAGGTTGTAGCCAGCTCCAGTTTTTCTGGCAGCAGTCTCTTCAGCAGGAAAGCCCCAGCTCGAGTCACACTCATATCACCTTCCTCAAGCCCTGCCATTCTTTGCTGGACTGCTCAAGTCGACCCACTTGGCCCAGAGTGACAAAAAAGAAGTGTTGAGGAAATGAGTGAAAAACAAACCATGGCTACTACTGACTTCCACAAATGAACTGCTAAATTCCTTGATTTCTCCTATTGTAAACAGAAGGCTAAGAAGTCCGCACAGTATCCACCCACCCCCACTCAGGGCTAGCTGTCCTCTTGAAGAAAAACTTACTTTCAACATCTCGGACACAGACACCATAGAGGTACACAATGTGTTTGTGGGAAACTTGTCTCATCATGCTGGCTGCCTCAAAGAAGGCCTGTGGAAAAAAAAAAAGAACAAAGGAATGTATAGGCTCAGCCTAAGGGACCATCAATGGATCCTAGAAAAAGTCACCCACTGTCACCTCCCAGAATTGAAAACTACCTTCCTGGCTGTCCAGTGGCATGGACATGCCTTGACCTCTGGTCCACTCTAGCCAAAGTGTGGAATTTATTTAGAAAATCCAACAATGCAAAGTAAGGCTGATGGGATGAGCTATCTACCAATTTTCCCATCAGCCCCTCAGGCCCACCTTACTCTCATCCACTAAATGCCATGAAATTTAAGATTTACCACTATGTTAGAATAATCAGGAAGTCATACTTCATGCTCCACACTTAGCTCTGACCTCTAACAGTTTGAGAGATCCTGATCAAGTCA
This sequence comes from Pachyuromys duprasi, assembly GCA_028658305.1. Taxonomy (NCBI): domain Eukaryota; kingdom Metazoa; phylum Chordata; class Mammalia; order Rodentia; family Muridae; genus Pachyuromys; species Pachyuromys duprasi. The sequence continues at coordinate 30,796,286 of CM053754.1, read as the reverse complement.
TTTGACTCCTTTGGGCTTTCATGATTCCAGATATGTGGGAGCCTGGGAAATCCCTTCAGAGCTCTGAGACCACTTTGCTTGTTCCAGAGATTCATAGAATCACCCAGGGGCCTTTGGTGGCAGGGAAAGGGGACAAGACAAGATAGGACAGGTACAAGAGGCTGCTTCCTCCTCACCTCAGTCTTCCATCACTACTTTTACATAACTAGTCTGTCTAAGACAGTACTTAACTCTAACTAAAGACAAGGCTGGGAAACACATGGCCAAAGCACAGAGGTTTCCCCAACCAACTCAGTCTACTGGCTCCAGAAAAGGGGAACACTTACCAGAGAAATGTCCCTGTGGCTGGGGTCTAGGACTTTGAGTATCACTTTTATCTTCTTCTCTTCAGCAATTCCTTCATCGTCCTTGTAGTCCAGCAGGGTCCCAGAATAGATATGTGTTCTTGTGCCTCTACCAAGGTGCTCACCCTGAGGAAGGAAGCAGAAGGTTGTCTCTGTAGCTTCATGATGGCTCAAGTCAGGGCTGAGGACTCAATGGGATACTGAATACAGTGGGATGGGGCCTTGTCCTCATCAGGTCTCTAGAAAAACTCAAACTAGGCAGGCACAGCACTGACATTTCCTGGACCCAGCAACAGCCCCACTCTTGAAAAGCAGTCAGTTCTCCACTTCAAGGGTTATCCTGTGGCCCAGCTACTGTCGATCAGAAACCTGTGAGCACTATACAAGAGCCAGTCATAGCAACCTTACCCAGGGCTCCAGAACAGACTGGAGGAGGACTCTGCCAGATAGCATCTCTATGCTTGGGCTAGGGGACAAAGTAAAGAGTCCTTTAACCCCTCACTCTGATGCTTACTAGCCTTTAACTAAGATGCATTCCTTCAGCCCATGCTTAATCTCAGCCCAGTCTGTGTAAATGGGGTAATAATGGCACCTGCTACGTGATGTTTAGTGAAGCGAATAAGGAGTCTACGTATAAAGGCTTCTGACATTCAGTGGACAGGAACTCAACTATTAAGCCCATGAGTTCTGTTTCAGAACCTTCAGTCCGTGCTTTTTTCCATACTGGTCCTCTACTCTCTCACTCCCCATGCCACCACTTTGGAACACCCACAAGGGCATACATAAGAAGCGTGAGAAGCAAAAATCACATCAGCATCTGCGCAAGTTCAGGACTGGGCCATTTCTTTCCTCATAGGAAGGAAGGGGAGCACACCACCAGGTGAGTGAGACCACCCGTGCACAGAATGACATGTCTCTGTCTCTAAGGACACTTCTGGGCTGAGTTTCAATACTTCTCATTTTTAAATCTTAATATTAGGAAACCAAAATATGATTCATGAAATACAATATTGAGTTGTTAACATTAGACCTACAAAACTTGTAAGTGTGAGCTCTTATGGAAACTCTTGCAAATACAAAAAATGGATTGTGGTTGATATCTAGGAAGCCAGTCTTGTTCCCTACAGAAAGACACACCACGGTTAATTGGGCATATTAATTTACATAAATACCACCATTTGTCATCTGTCACAGCAGAATGTCCATTTATCCTCCCTGTCTGTTGCATTCTGGCAAGGTCCTACAACTATTCATTAGAGCTACATCTGTCATGAGGTGATCCATCAACATTATAGGAAGCTGCATTCCCAGAACATTCCATAAAAGGCATATGCTTTCAAGACAATTACTCTTCTCCAGAAGGATGACTTAATTCCAAGGGCTAGGTAACAGAACCCACAAGACCACTGTCCACTCCACTATCCTTCAACACAGTTCTCTGAGCAAAGACTTGGTGACTCATCTTCTGGAGCTCTGCTTTGCTGTCCTTCTCCACGAAATCATCTCTGCCCTTCCAAGACCAGGCTCTGCAGATTCATACATGGCACTGAGGGTAGCGACTACACCCCAGCTGTACAAGGGCTTACCTCTCTGGGCCCTGCCAAGCCTGGAGATTCTGGGTAGCTGATTCTATCCCAGCAAAGGCTGGGGCAATGGTCCCACAGAGGGTCCCTTTCTCAAGACAATTCTTGTCCTGCCCTGCCCCTGTTCTCTCTGTTCCTTTTGGAAGTCTCTTCTGTAAAGCACGACTAAGCTCCAGAGGTGCAATTACACAGCGCTGTGTGGGGTGGGGACTATCAGACCAGACTCCATTGCCAAGTCAGTGTTCCCATACCTCTACCCCAGCTGGTCCACACCCTACTCATCCACATCAATCAAGGACTAGTACCTCAGGGGGTGGCCATCAGCAAGACTGGGTAAAATGGAGAGTGTAGCTTAGTGGTCTTACCTGTGAAAGTAAGCCTCCTTGTTCTGTTGCCACTAGAATCTCCCCAAGGCAGACTTTATTTCCCTCTCAAATCTCCAGGGGTTCCCCTACAGGGAGTCAGGACCGAAGCTGGATGAAGGCCTGTAGTGGGGACTTACTTGTATAATATCTTTCTTAAGGATCCGATCAAAACTCAGCTGGCTCATGGGGTAGACGGGCTGCCATTCCTGGGCTTTTTTAGTGGCTACTAGCAGATTGGAGATTTCTGTGAAGAGATCAGAGAATTCTGAACACCATTCTGCAGGTCCTTGATCCTGGCCAGCCAATGTATGCTGAGCCATAGGGCTTACCGAACGCTTATGTTTGCAAATTCTATCATTCAAGAAATCTATGTTAGGAGAATGCTTAATTCATACCCTCTAGGAGCTCACAGGCTAATGACAGTCAATCAGCAGTTACATGGAGACCTACAATTTATCTAGGGTTCACACAGCAGCATCCTTTCTGATAATGGAAGTGAGGGAAGTTTCCCTTAGGAAATGAACATTTAAATCTAAGAACAGCTAGGTATGGTAGCACATGCCTGTAATCCTAGCACCTGACAGAGAAGAATAACAAAAGAATCAGGAATTCAAGATCAGATTCAATTAGTGAGTTGGAGAATAGCTTGAGCTGTCTCGAAAAGAATTAAAAAACAAAATAAAATCTCAAGAAGCCAGGGACCATGTTTGTCTCATTTTCTGCTCTACTTCTATAGCCTAGAATGTAGTCAGTCATCAAGTTACTGGGTTTTGTGTTTACTTGGTGGAGCTGGGGATCGAAACCAAGGCCTTGTGCATGCTAGGCAAGCATTCTATTTCTCAACAAGAATTTGTTAACTGCAGGAAGCACGAGGGGTGAACTGAGTGAGGAGAGCTGGGTGCTTTGAGGCTAGGGAACCCTATGAGAAAGGGAAACACAAGCTTTATGCAGATAGAGGGAAAAGGCAATCTAGAATGAGGGTCGGAGAAATCTTGCTGGATGAAGCAACAACCTCTAAGCATGTGGGCTAAAACTGAGCCATTTCCCAAGCTCCACTAAGTTAAGCAGCAAATGCAAGGCATGTCCATGTCTGCCAGGACAGGGTTACATGGGCTATACAGAAATGTATCCTCTGCAAGCTGTAAGGTAATAATGAGGCAACATAACTTTCCAACTTTAGACATAGTGCAGAACTTCCGGGAACCAGGTAGACCTGATTGTAGTCCCTCAACATATTATGTGTTTCTTTCAGCTGGAACAGGACCATTAGCCTCTTTCTTGCAATGGAAGACAGTAATGAGTTCAGAGAGAACTTCTCTCATGGGAAGTCCTAATTCTTGGTTTCTGATAAGAAAGTTCCCCCAAAAATCTGTAAAAATTCCAAGGCCCAGTTCACAGTGCCCACAGGTATACTCAATGGCAATAAACTACTAAGGACTACAATAAGGTTCCTCAAATCTTTCCCCCAGAATAGGACTACTTGCTTTTTTTTCTGTTTAAATGTACACTTTCTGGTTTCTCTATCTGAGTAAAGTTCTACAAGCAACTGTTAACTCCAGTGCCTTCAGAACAAGCCCAAGAGATAGGAACTGTCTGGATCCTTATCTGCATTCCAGATCAGAGCAAAGGCCCAGAGAGAGTCAGTAACCTAACTATAGGGCTTGCTAAGCCAGAGAGGAGGGCTTCACAAAGCACTCAAGCTCTAGTTTGACCTTCCTGGGTTGCAAATCCAAGTACCAGAAACTGATTTCAGTCATCTTCTGGGTGTTCCTTATTTTGAGCCTATTTCTTCCATGGTTCTCTTGATTTTAGCCTACTCCCTCGTAAAATACAATTTAAACAAGGTACATACAGCTGTCTAAGGAAGGAAAGGTATCAAATACAAAGAGGCTATTTGACTGGGCATGAGGGCAGAGGTTGGCCACAGACCATCTGGGACTTAAAGAGAAGCATAGGTCTAGAGTAGCTCACGGTTTGATTATCTGTGTGTGTTCAGGGTACAGGCACTAGAGTTGACCTGTGAGAGGCAGAGCCATTTAACTACCATGAGCATGTTTTGTACTTGTATGAGAAAGCTGTGCCCTCCTCAGGGTGCTAAGTGGGACATGAGAGCATACCCAGAAACGTTTCCTTCAGTGTGTAACACAGGCTGCACCACTGGCAGCCACTGCCATCATGGTTAACCGCCATCCTGTCTTCCACCTGAATGCTCCAGTCTTGGGCATCAGGATACATAGTCCAAAGGAGCAACTGAGTGGAAATCAGCAGGACATCTGCCAGTACTCAGGAAGACACAGAAGAATGGGCACCAACACAGGCTCCATGGAGTATATACTGGGCACTGGGCTTGACCAAGGACTTACTTGTCTACCATATACTTCTGGCTGGCCTCCTGTCTTTTCCCTGGCTTTACTTATTCCAGGAAGAGTTTTACATTCCAGTATGAAACCCAGATCAGGGTGTCTGGTGCTTGGAACCCTAGGTAGAAGAGCAGGAAAACTGAGCAACCTGAAATGACAGTCTTGTGTCATACTTTCCTGATTTCAGCACTTGCACTTCTCTAATTTGCAGGTGGCAAAGGGAAGAAAGCAGGCTCTGAGAACCAACATGAGGAAGCTGGGATCCTCTGGAATCTGGCTCTACACTGGGCTCCTCAGCCTTCCTCCCTCCCCTCAAATGGGAGACACCCTGTGTCCCAGAGTTGGCTGACCATGGTACCTGCTCTCTGCAAAGTGTATGTAGACAGAATAGAGAGGAAGTATCAGTGGATTCGTGAGACAGCATATGTTCAAATCTCCATTCTTTCTCCACTTAGGATCTCAGCAAATGCAATGGAGACAATAGTGTCCTGAATTATTCTGGCAATTAAATAGCATACAACATGTAAGGCCTTCAAACTGACAGACTGACCACTACGATGACACAGTCAATATTATTCACGGCTACTATTGTTAACTACTACTGATTTCATAAGCTATGGAGCCTTGAGCAAGTCATTGAGTATCTCTGAAACCAACTTCATACGTGGAAAAAAGTAATGAAATAGTCACTAAACTCTTTTGAATGTAGCAGCTACTGCTAGAGTGGAAGCTACTCCAACATTGTCACCTCATAGGATAGTCCTACCAAGACTCAGTGTGCACTCCAGGCTTCCCATGAGTCACATGACAGTGAGTGAAACCCAGACTTTGAAAGTTCATAACCAAGTAAGGAGACATGCAACACCCTCAGTTCTCAGTTTCAGAAGAGCTTCAGGAAAAGCTATATAAGAGGTGTTCAGCTCTGTTTCTACACTCTTCCCTCCAAAGCTACTGGCCCCATATATATGCTGTTAGGGGTGATATCTACATCAGAACTATGTACAAGGACCCCTCAAGGAAAGCACATCCTGGTCTCTAGCATTCTCCATTCCACAGATGTTGTCTTCTCCCAGGGACATGATCCCCAGGGAAGTAAGATCTGTTTTAACACCAGACCGCTGCGCTTTAAGGCCCTAAGGAGCTCTGAGGTCTCATAGCCAAAAGGCAGATGTGTTTTCGCCCTTTGTGGCACACTGGCTAGCATAAAAACAAAGGCTGCAGTTACTTTCTGAAGCTGGCAGGTAACCCTATCTGATCAACAAGAACACAAGTCCTTCCTCTTTCACCAAATTCAAGAACTCGCCCTTTGCTGAGATTAAAACATAATTCACACATTGGGAACTCAAAGCCCTTGGCTAGAAGTATATCTCATCTGAAAGGCAAGCACTTGAATTGTGTACATGAGGCTCCGGGTTCAATCTCTAGTACTTCTAGAAGAAAAACCCAGGCCCTTTTTACCCTTCCTTATGAGGACTCAAAGGTCCTTAAAGGTCTTTGATAGTCTCAAAAAGCCAGCTCCAAGGCTCTAATATGTCAAGAGCTAATGTGCTGCCTCCCCTACAAAGCCTAAGACTTCCAACGATGGATCCAGCAAAGGCAAGGCGGCATCTTTGGGTGGAGAAACAAAAAGCCCTATATATGAGGATCTAGCATTTTAGGTTAGACCTGACACCGAAGTCACCATCTCCTTCTATGAGACTCATTTCATTCTGTAAGATGAGGCCCATGGTAGGTAACCCCCAAACCCTCACATTCACATTCTGAGGCAAGGAGTCTACCTCCTTGTATGGCAAGGGCACTAGCCATACTTCTTTGAAAGCTTAACCCAAAGCAGCTGAATCCCTGGTCCTTTGCTTGGATTCTAACTCCTGATCCTTCTATCAGGCGCTGAATCCCTGGTCCTTTGCTTGGATTCTAACTCCTGATCCTTCCTATCAGGCTCTCTGACTACAGAAGGTGGCCTACCTCCTTGGTATGGTAGCCAAGGACTCCTACAAGCCCAAGTCTGTTCTCCTTACTCTCATTTTTCCTTCTTTCCTTCTCTACTTCACAGAGGCCGTCTAGGAGCTTTCTGCAGCTCCTGCGTTGGCCTACCACATTCCTTCATTCATACTCCATGGCCCCATTGGACAGGCCATTGCCTAACTGGCACCTCCCTCTCATTACCCAACATTCAGCTCAAGATCTGCCTCCTGCTGCCATGCCTCATGACTCACAGATTTTGATTATCTTTCCTTCCTCTCAAGTTATGATATGTATCATTCATCGAATATTGAGGTAGTCTCAGTGATCTGCAACATTTTTTGCACTAGGCTATACACCTTCAAAGGACAGGGCCTAGGTCTTCCCATCTAAAACAGTTCTTTGGCCCATAGACATGCCAGAAACATTTGTCTAATACATAAACCAAAGTGAGCTGTCAAGCCACTTCACTCAGAGAACAAAGAAATCCCTGCTTATTAACTCCAAGCATTCTGTTTTCTGCAGTTGCACGGGGGTGGTGAGAGGTGTGTGTCTGTTCTACAGGCAACACTGGAGAGGTGAGATGTGACATGGGGACAGACATGCAACAGAGCTCAAAGAAAAACAGCTAGGACTAGTTTCTTTAACCCAGGTAGCAGCATCCTTTGGTCTGCATGGGTGCAGCATCACATAGCCTGGCTCTACCACAGAGACGAACCTCGGGGCTTAGGCTGACAACAGCGCTTCAACACAAAGCTTATATTGTCCGTGCGTAGGATCTGCTTCTTAAGGTGGTTCATGAGGTCTCTCAGGCTGGGAAAGTGGTCGACAGAGCCATGCAGGCTGTAGCGGCCCTTCTGCACCTCAATCTGAAAGTTCTTGAACTGCTTCTGGCCACCCAACACCTGCCATTCAGAAAAACAACCATGTTTAGATTGGGGTCAAGCAATGTTAATATTAGGGGGCACCAAGCACGAAGGTGTAGAAACTCTGTGTGTCTAAAAATATCCCCCAAATTCCATCAACCAACCAAGCAACCAGCAAGTCAATAGTGAAACAGTGCCCAGGAAAGGGCACTGATAAAAGGGAATCAGTATGTCAGGATACATAAATCTTTCAGCCACAGAAATGTCATTTGATTATACATTTTAAAAATGCTTCACACTTTTTAGAGTCACCAACTGATGAAAGCTACGTCTTAAATGGGTATCTATATCACCGTCATCTTGGGCTCATGGAATATTGTGGAAGAAGGAGCAGAAAGAAGGGAAGGGAAGGGATGGAGTCTTATAAAACTTTATTTTTTCCTGGCACACTATGGCTGTTGCACTCTTGAATGATCAGTAGTTGTGGTTACCAGGTTAAGACTGGACTGGTTAACATTTTACCATGGAGGGAGGAAGGGATTAGGAGGCTTCATCCCTCCTGAGGTTATAAATACAGTTAACAGTTGCTGTGGAAGGAAGAGGCATTTTCTTTAGTGGTAGAGCTACTAGTGCCTGTGCTCCTGTTAATTTAGTGCTCATAAAAAAATAAAAATAAAAAAAGACATGACAATTAAAGAAGAACTTTCTGAGGAGAGGACAGAGGAAGGATTTGGAGGGAGTAAGAAAGGAGAAAGGGTTATGGGGTAAATATGAATCAAATATATGTACATATGAAAATGTAACAAACCTATTATTATGTATAATTAATAAGTAATAATTTTAGAAGAAAAAACATTAGCACTTTATAAAGATTAGTCAGCACTATATATGAAATAAGAACTGTGCTAGCTAAATTCATGCAGAACTCTTTCAAAGTGAGCCCTTGCATGCCAAGGAGAGGCACACTGGGAGCTGGTGTCTGGCTGTCCATCCAGTCCACAGTTCCAGCACCACAAAAGACAGTCTGAGCACTACCTCTATCATATGGCCTCAGTAAGCATTTGCCAACTACATGGATGTAAAGTGTTAGCCCTGCGCCTGGTCAGAGGACATAAACAATCCTCTCTGTGACTGTTCTTTCTGCAGGTAACTTGACCAAATAGGCTGTTACTTTGATCCTACTCCGCTGAGGCCGAGCTCTCTTACTATTAAAGAGCTTACTATTACTCCTCCAGAGACTGAGGAGTAAATGAAAACAGGCAGTTTGTGAAGGTGACAAGCCCGACAAAGTCTGAGCCACTGAGCCCAAGTCAGCCCCAAGGTCTAGGTATTCAGCAGCATCCCTGGAACTCGGTAAAGGATACCTGACAGCACCGGGTTCCTTATGCGACTTCCTCCTTCCACTCTTGATAGAGCCCAATCCCAGGGACTCTTGTGTACTTTTTTCCTGTCTCTGACTTCTGCCATATGCTAATGCCTGTCCTCCATCTAGCAGGCTCTTCCCCCTCATTTTATCAGTCTAGGTGAGCCTCACTGGTAAATTTAATGTACTGTAGCACTATACAACTCACTATCTTCATGTATCATGGTGGTACAGACCTTTCATCTCAGCACTCAGAAGGCAGAGGCCACTGATCTCCATGAGTTCAAGGCCAACATAGTCTATATAAAAGTGTTCCAGGACAGCCAGACCTACATACAGAAACCCTATCTCAAAGGCCAAACCAAGCAAAGAACAACAAAAATCCAAGCCCCAAACAAAACCTCACCCTCACCATCCTCTAAAATATTCCATTGAGCGTTCTAAAAAGTTGCATGGCTAACAAAGACATTTGAGGGATTATAAGTCAGCAATCCTAAAGCCATACGTGGCCTTCAGGATTTCTCTCACTTCTTTCTTGGTTTGCAGATACATCCGGATGGTTATGCAGTAGACACCTTGGTACAGTAATTTATCTTAAAGTGCGGAAAGCTATTGCTGGGGAAAACGGACCATGTTGATGAAGTGGCTCTTTGACACTAGTCCACACCAGGGACTGCCACAGGCAAACACAATTCTAGGTCTGATGATCCTGCCATTGGCTACAAAAGAAGTCACATGTGCCTGATGAAAGGCAGTTTTCTGTCATGTTCTACCTTCCATAGCTGCAGTCCATCTGCCAGGAGAAAAGAGAAGGAGGAAGGAAGGAAGGAAAGAGAGAAGGGAGGAGGGGTAAAGAGAGAAAGAGGGAGAGGAAGAGGGAAGACTGGCATAAAGAAGGATACAAGGTTTGGGTACTGAGTGTCCTATCAGACAGGATGTTCGTTCCAGACTACCAGGGACTTGCTCAGAGACCCAGGTATCCCTTTCTGTCACAGCTCCTGGGCTGGGTGACAATGGACAGATACCTTGTGGCTGCATCCTCGGCCCACACCTGTGTCCTGACTGACCTCAGACTTTTCAAAGCAGGTGACAGTCATAAGGATGTTGTCAAAGTCAGTGCAGCTCCACCTCAGCACATACATCCCCTCCTCACTCCCTTCTTGCCGCAGCTTATTGATGGCATACTCTGTGCTGCAGAGAGAAGCAGACAAAGGACAAAGAATCACACCACAGTGCATCAACTGCCAGGAACATCACTTACCTGCACTAACTGGGTTTACAGTCCCATATTGTTACCTGCCAGGGTCCTACTGTCCTCTCTGACATTGCATGAAGCATGTGGTGAGGAGGAGGAACCTGAGACACCCTGAGTTTCCAATATCTAGAAAAGAACTCACCTGCTGCCCCTCAACACACCAAGGTCTGCTTCATTTTCTCCAAGTTCTCCAAAGACACTGTCTCCATGGCTTGTCCCTCAATACTTGTAAGTAACAGCTGCCAAGGACACTGCAACATGAGTCCCACACTGGGCCTCTCCAGCCCCTCATTCTAACTGCCAGGGAGAGCAGTTGGGTCTACTTTGTTTACTGATATGTCCTCAGTGACCACACCAGGCCTAGCTCACAGTAAGTGCTTAATTGGTTACAAGTTGAATAAATACTCAGTGATGAGCAAAAGAGCATTAGAGGAGAACATGCCTTCTACTCCTTTGTATTCCCCAATGCAGTAATACCCAAAGTGCACAGAACACTGGCCAAGTGATTACTAGTAACTGGCCAATATGCTCACAAGTGCGGGTTAAAGAAAACTCATGTGGTCAGTGTGCTTTAGAAAAGCAGAAACTTGCCTCCCAAGTCCTCCCAGCACTCAGGACATGTGGGAAGCACAGGAAGGCAGATTTCTGAGTTCAAGGCCAGGCTGGTCTAGAGCGAGTTTCAGGACAGCCAGGGCTACACAAAGAAACCCTCTCTCAAAAAACCACACCCCCACGTCCACCCCAAAAAGAAGAAAAAGAATAGCAGAGACTGTAACTGCTTTCCAGCTGTGCCATATGATCATTGATATCTCCAAACCCTCACTCATGGTGATTCCTCACATAGGACACACATCCTGTCCCCTCTTTGAGACCTGGAAAGCCATCACTGAGTCTTGAATGTTTAACTCAATTTTTTATGCAACCTACTCCAAGAAGTAGATTTCAACCTCCCATAGACATGCAACATTTATTCCTTCAGGCTCACTCAATGTCCTTGCTGTGTGTGCTGAAACAGCAGTAAGCAATGCAGACATGCCTTTAAGAGGGTCATTCTCCAGGAAGAGAGGGAAGTCAAACATGAAGTATATGGATATAAAACTAAACATTGGTGGTAAGGAAGTAATGAACACCACTGAAGGAAAGCAAAGCAAAATGCAATATCCAGGGAGAAGAGACGGGAAGGGGACAGACAGAATGTTGTTACTTTATATAAGGTGATTAGATAAGACTTCTCAGATATGGCAATTGCTAATACCTGAAGTAAAGAAAGGCTGTGGAGACCCTAAAGCAGTGGTTCTCAACCTGTGGGTTGTGACCTATTTAGGGGTCACATATGAGATACCATGCTTATCAGATATTTCCATTACAATTCATAACAGTGCAATAGTGGTTTGGACAAGTTTGGCTCCCACAGACTCTATGTTTGAATGTTTGGCCCCTGGGGCGTGGCACTATTAGGAGGTATGGCTTTATTGGAGTAGCCATGGCCTTGTTGGAAGAAATGTATCACTGTGGGGATGGGTTTTGAGGTCTCTATGCTTAAGTTCTTCCCAGTGTGGAAATCCAGTTTCCTCCTGGCTGCCTTCAGATCAAGATGTTAGAATCCTTGGCTCCACCAGCGCCATGTCTGCCTGCATGCTGCCATGCTTTCCACCATGATGATAATGGACTAAAACTCTGAAACTAGAAGCTAACTAAATGTTTGCCTTTATAAGAGTGGCCTTGGTCGTAGTGTCTCTTCACAGCAATGAGATCCAAACTAAGACAGTGGCAAAACTACAGTTATGAAGTAGCAACAAAATAATTTTATGGTTGGGGTCATCATAACATGAGGAACTGTATTGAAGGGCCGCAGCATTACAAAGGTTGAGAGCCACTGCCCTAAAGTAAGGGCAATTCAGACATCGGGAAAAGCCAGTGCCAGTGTCCGGATGCTCAACTGAAGCTGAATACCAGAGGAAGATGCTTTTATGTTGGCCAGTTCCTTGCTCTGCAATTCTTCATGAGCCCGTCTAGTGACCACACACCACCAAACTAATCATCTCTCAGGTAACCAAGATGGAAAGAAGAGGGAAAGCCTGTCACATGGAGCAGAAATGAAGATAATTTCTAAGATTTTAAAGATCTACAGCTGTCCCCCTTGAAGTGTTCAGTATTGGACAGGGGAGAAGTTGGCTATGGAGAAATGAAGGGGTTAAACTATGAGATGCAGAGACCAAACCAAGGAAGTAGTTGAGGCATGCTGTAAGGGCCATGGCAGGAAATGACAAGAAGGGCTGGTGGAAGCTCAATTAGCATGGTGCTCAGTGAAGGCAGCCTCCATGTGTGAGCCAGCATGGCCAACTGGCCCACCTCAACAACTTGTGGAGCTAAGGGGAATGGACTTTCTACCTCTAAAACCTAGGCTCTTTTCACACCAAAGGTTATTGAAAGCATTCTGAAACCAACCAGATTGGGCCATGACAGCCATTCTGTATATTGTGGACAATCAGTGGGGGAGCCACATCGGTGCAGAGGTAATGGTGGGCATCCGCTGTGAGCCGGAAGTAGCCATCTACCAGGGACACAAACGACAAGGCTTCCTCGTTAGAAGAGAGCTTCAGTTCCTGGTGAGAGAAGACATACATACCACAGTTATGTCATTCCATTCTTGTATGGCTGGCATCCACCTGCAAATACCTTCAAAAAGCAAATTTCAAACGCTCCATAGAGCAGGGGGATGGCTGGCTGAAGCAGGTCCCATCTGGCACCTCAGTTTCCTGACAGCAGAAGCCTGAGCCCCTTGAGAAGTGTGGGGGAGATTCAGAGAGAACTAACAACCAAAGCAAGACTTGGCAACTTGCTGGCGTCCAGCTTTCGTGAAAGACCAGCAACCAAGTACTCCCTGCTCAAAGGGTAGAGATATGGACAGCAAAATATTCTGAGGTGGGAGGAAGGCACAGTAGTGAGTCACAGGCTCTGCAGCCAGTCTCTTCAAGTTCATAGCATCTCCACAGTCAACTCACTGTTTTTACAGGTCAAAATGGCCAACTGCTGACAATTTCAAATTGTTAGGATCTACGCGTCTTTAGCAGTTTGCTTGACCTGTTTGTGCCTCTGTAAAATAGGGATAACTACCACCACAGAGTTAACGTGGTAACTAAACAGCTAACACTTATAAGATCCTTAGAGTAGGAGCTTTAGTACAGGTGTTGGTGAAGGAAAACCAACTTAAAGGAGACAGGGTTTCCTTATGCCTTTCCTTGTTATTACTCTCTTTGCATCACCACACTCTGACAGAACCAGAGGCGTAAATGGCTAGTGTGAACTCAATATGGGTATCCTAACTGGGTGCTAGACGTGACTGGCAGCTCAGACACGATGGAGCCGCTAATAAAATGTGAACCCCACTTACTTACTGCTTCTCCTCCTCTGCTGTCATCTCACCAAGCTACCCACAGTGAATAACCAGACTACTGACCTGCCATCGCCACCACCCCCAACTCCCTCAGATTCCTTGGGGGTTGGTAACCTCAGAAACCACAACAGCACTGGCAGAAAGCATGGGCTGTGGGTGGGCAGCCTCAGGCGAGTCCTGCCCCCCTCACTATGGAGCATAAGTCCGCACGGCTCTCTACGACTGCTCAGGTTTCCCACTTAAAGCTGAGCCAACAACCATACATCTAGAGTTCTTTTAAAACAGTGGTTCTCAGCCTTCCTACTGCTGTGACCCCAATGCAGTCCCTTATGTGGTGCTGACCCCAACCATAAAATTGTGTCTGCATCTTCATAACTGTACTCTTGCTACATGAAACCCAATGTAAATATCTTATATGCAGGAGGTCTTAGGTGACCCCTGTAAACAGATTGTTCAAACTCCACCCCCAAATGGGTCTCGACCCACAGGTTGAGAACTGCTGTTCTGAAGCCTCAACAACTCAGGCTCTTCACCACACGTACAGCCAGGTGTACAATCAATAACATGCTTCTCCCTCCTCTCCCCATTGTACCCCACCATGTCTCAACATTTCTATTTCTGTCTCTACTTTAAACTTTTTAATTAGATTTATTTGTGTGTGTATGAACATATGCATGCCACAGTGCACATGTGGAGGTCAGAAGACAACTCTCTATCGTCAGTCCTCTCCTTCTCCCTACATGTGGCTCCTGGGAATTGAACCCAGGTCATCTGGCTGGGTGGCCAAGTGTCTATACCTCCTGAGCCACCTCAGCAGCTCTTTAACATTTTTTCTTTCCTGATAAAAGTTATTTTAATGTTTGTAAAGGGGGGAAGGTAGACTAAGAAAATGAAAGCCACTCACAATCTTACCACAAACAAGTGCCTGTGAAGATGGAAAACTTGCTCTAAGGGCACGTGCACACACACGATAGCTAACTTTCAAAAACTCTAAAGAAAATTAGTACCAGCTTATAAATCAATATTTACATTCTGCTTTTATTCTATTTACAGATCTTCCTTTTTAACAGTTTGATTATGTAATATCCCACTACTCAGGTGAATTCAGATCATCTTCCCAGCCTTCTATTCTATACCTCAGTTGTTTGTAATATTTTAACACTGTAAATGCTGCTGAAATGAACTATTTTTGTTTGATTTGATTTGATTTGATTTGTTTGTTTTTTTCCAAGACAGGGTTTCTCTGTGTAGCCCTGGCTGTCCTGGACCTCACTCTGGCCTTGGACTTGGAGACCTGAAATGAATTCAAATGAACTTTTACTCACTGCCTGTATCTCACACTGTTTCTGGAAAACATGTTACCTGGGTTCCTAAATGGAAATGCATAGGAATATTTTCAAAGCTTTCCTCATATGCTGTCAAACTGCTTTCTAAAAGGTTGTCAGAAAGGCAACCTCTAGACATGAAAGTGTGACCCATGTCCTGAGCTGCCTCACCAGGCTCTCTCTTTGCGTTGTACATTATCTTTCTGACATCATTTTAGACAAAGACAAGATTTCCCCAGTGCTGACACCCTTCACTTTGTAAGCATGCCTGTCACACTTGCCTGTCCTCAACATGTATTATTGGGGTGATATTGGGGTGACTTCCCACAACAAAAACATGTTTACTTGGCAGAGTTATAACTTTCCCTGCCAAACTGGCCTGCTTGTCTAGGTTGTGTCCTCAAGTGATACCAGAGAACACAAAGTGAGATGACACCCTCTTTGCTGTCCAAGTCCCTGGGTGTGCCTGACACCCTGATGGAGATGAACTGTGGCTTGCCACAAGCCCTATGCTCTAAGCATATGCCAAGTGTGACTTCCCACCATTTCATCTCAGATGACCCACCCACCTCAGCAGCAACGCTTCTGGGAGCTCTATCTTTCCTTTTAAAATCAGAGATTAATGTATGGTTAACAGTATATGATATACTGTGAATCGACCAGAGTCTACAGTAATAAACTTTGAAAACAGATCTATAATACCCAAGTGTGGCCCAGACATCAGAAAGACAGAAGGATGGAGAAAACAAAATATATGGCAAAGAGGCCAGTGTTGGACTCAGCTCTGCTGTGGGGTTCTAGTATGTGAGCAGGACTGGCTGGGACCTTCGTCCCTTTTGGGCCCCTCCTCCTCACCCTCCAGTGCTCCTTGACTAGTGTGCTGAGAAGGTGGGAAGTTCGAATTTCCATTGCTTGGGAATGTGGGTCTGGTTGTACAGTAAATCAAGACTCTTAAGAGACTCCTGAGAGGTAGAGACTCCCTAGGATGTGGAGACTAGGATGTATTAGATCAGCAAAAGCAGTTGAAGAACTCAGGTAGCAATGCCAAGGTGAAGCCAGTACACAAGAAGCTTCATCCAGGACAGGCCTCCATCTGTCTTTGTCTATTACACCAACACAATAAATAACTGATTTAACTCCTTTTCTTTCGTATCTACTTTTTAATGTGTGTGTGTGTCTGCCATGCATGTGTAAGCACCCACAGAGGCTAGAAGAAGTCATCAGATTTCCTAGAGCTGGAGTTTAAAATGGTTTTGAGTCACAGGACATATATGCTGGGCTCTAAACTGTGGTCTTCTGTAAGAACAGTAATTGTTCTTAACTGCTGAGCCGTCTCTCTACATTGTTCACATATTTTTGTAAACTAATGTTGACATTTCAGTGTCTTTGGATGGTCAACAAACCATAAAGCAGATGGACACTTGCAAGAACCAAGCACCTGGGATATGCCAGCATAACTCTGGAGCAGACACTGAAGGGACCTGGCAACGGAACTGCTAGCTTAAAAGGGAGCATCAGCAGACCTTTCCCTGGGGATGGGAAACTCTGGAAATCCTGTACCACAGAGCCATCCTCAGCAGTGTCTCTCTCACCAGCACATGCAGACTGGGCAGCCTCTGAGCAGGCTTACCATGTTTTTGTTGTCCTGCTTGTTAATGCTGACCACAGACTCCTTTATTACAATGTGGGTAATTTCTGGGAAATAGGAAAAATTGTTCCAATCTTCCCGGAGTTTGTTTCTTTCCTCATCCTTCTTGTGTTTATATTCCAGTTTCTTCCGCTTCAGTTTATTTTTTTCCTTTTCAACAGGAACAACCTGATAAGATAACAAAAGTGACAGGATTTGGTTAGCATTCTCATTTTCTGTTGGCAAAAGGTCAGTGCTTCTAAAAAATTTTATACTGGGACGAAGTACAAGCAAGAGAAAGCCAGCATTTCTAAAGTCAGAGAAACTCAGAGAACCATGGGCTTAGAAACAAAGATGGAGACCTACCAGAGAATCCTGGGAGTTCATTCTCCAAGAATCCCTAATGAGCACCTGGACTAAAGTCCTTCTATGATTTATGCTGTGCATGTTGATGCTGGAGAGGACATAACGGGCACACACCAACCACAGGCCTCCTCACTTCCAGACTGGACAGTGTGCTTCAGCCCAGGCATACAGCAGAGCTCCCCAAATACAAATGGGCAAAACCCAAGTTCCTCCGCCTACCAATGTTTTGACTTTATAATAGTGATGGATTGAAGCTTTTCAAGAGATGATATGAATTCATATTTCAACGACTGACATACTAAATGATACATATCTGTACAAATTTATCTAGCTGACTGGCATGAGCTCTGCACAACAGATTCCACATTAACTTCCTGTCTCTATTAGTTACTTAACTAGTCAGGTCATCTCTGAGTCACTATTTACCCAGCCATAAAATATCAACTTTCAATATCAATCTTCCTAAGATTAGGCACATGCCTATTTACACATTAACTACTACAGAGAAGACCCTTGGTAAGCTGGCATTGTTATTCTAGCATGAGAATAAGGCAGGAGGAGAAAACAAATCTTCCATTTAATACATTACTTGTAGTAATCTATGCAGCTACAGCAATCCAGTCAGGCTCTGTGTCTACACCATTTAGCTCTCTCAACAACAGCATTAGTCATATACAGTAACTGCAGTCAGCCAATTTACTTCATGGGTTCCACATCCACTAGTTCTCTGCACACAGATTCAACAGCCAACAACCAAAATGTCAGGCCTATGATATTATGTATGTGTCCACATGCAGGCTCCTTTCTTGCCATTATTCCCCAAATAGTACAGTGTAACACTTTACGTAGCATTTACATAATATTAGGTATTATAAGGCAACTTAGAGAAAACAAATATAAAGAGAAGGCTATATATAGGTTACGGTTACATCAAAATACTGTATCATTATGTAGAGACCTGAGCAGCCACAGATTTCTGCACAGAACTCTGGAACACTACCTGCCTCCAAGTACTAGAGGACAACTGTGTCTCCATCTGGCAGATGGGTCCTATGACCTACACGGGTAGAAGAACCCTCCTCGGGCAATAGAACCATAAGTAGGCCTGGAATCTGAACATGACTCCATAAGTTTAAACATGCTATTACCTCATTTGACAAGCTCATCAGTAGAGCACTTGCCTAAAACTGTGAGGCTCTAGATTTGAACAGCACTGTAATAACAAGGGGGGGGGCATATAGCATGCTCAATGGCCTTGATTCAATCCCCAGTACAACAAAACAGACATCTCAATAGAGTTTTATAGCACAAATGCAGTTATCTATTTCGTGAAGGCCTGTCTAGGTTCAGTTCTCGCCTCAACTGTGCTATAGGTAATACATGGCCTCCGGCTGAGATGATTTCATTTAGCCTTTGGTGTGAGGTCATGCAAACAGGTGATTCTGACAGGCTCAACAGCACCTTCCAGTGACACTGGATAGACTCTTCTTTTTCATTAGACACCCACAGCCACTTACATTCGGTTTCTGCCGCCACTGGATTCCATGATTTCCAGTCACCATGACTTCATAGAGAATGTTGCCACTGTCATTCGAGTGGAACCGATTCAATTCATTTTCTGATGAAATCAGTAACATAGAAGTCTCAAATATTTCAGCTCCATAATGTTTTGTCAAAGTTTCCAAGGTAGCCAGGTACTTCACCTTCAGATCATGTGTGGACACACTACTGTCACAGATGGTCTTGTTGTTAAATTCTTTCAGGAAATCTTTGAAAACATTATTTATTCGCATCCTGGTAAGAAGGTTCCTCTGTCTGATGGATTTATTCAATGTTTCTGGAATATATCTCTTGTAGCTAAAAGAAAAAAAATTTTTTTACATATAAGTGAGCAAGAAATGATTTAGAAATATGTCTCTATGACTTTCTTGTATGTACAGGCAAATGGGAAGACAGTCTCTAATCCTGGGGACCCTGGATGTAAATAACTCTGAAGAGATAGACACAAATCTGACAGAGAATGTGCACGACATCGCATGCTCCACAGATGTCAGTTGAACAGGAGCCCTTAAAAATACTGTCAGATTATCTGAGTCACAAAGCAAACAGAAAAGCTGAGTCTCCTGTATTTTTTCTGGCTGGTTTTGTTGCTCTGTGCACATTAGGACACACATCTGCATTGCTAAGACTGAGCATTAGGATGGTGGCACACATCTGTAACCCTAGCACTATGGTTGTGGTAAAAGGACCGGAGGTTCAAGGTTATCCTCAATTACATAGTGAGTCTGAAGCTAGCCTGGGTTGAAACCCTGTTTAACAAAAAAGAAAAAGAAGAGAAAGAGAGAGAGGAAAAGAGAGAGCCTGAGGATGAGTTAGAATGTTCTGAAAGGCATCAAGCTGTGCATCTTCTGTTGAGATTAAGACATTCTATGCTGCCTGCCTATCTATGCACCCTTCCATACAGATCATATAATTTCTTATGAAAATGAAAAAAACTCAAAAACATTAAATACAAAAAACAGTGTCTGTACAAATACAAATACCAAAACCATGTGGCTGTATCCAAGTTTGTGAAGGGGATCAACAAGTTCCCTAAGCTTTGTTACTTATCCAAGGCTGTCTAACGATCATATCTCATCACATGGCCATGCTAAGCAAGCAGGAGGTAGTCTGGAGAAGATCGTGAATAGTACCCCTGAAAGAACAGGTCTACTGGGTACAAGCATGGACAAACTGGCCCACAGAATCCCTATAACATGAACGGTTTCAGAACAGTGGGATACTTGAATTCTTGGACCTATCTTCAACAAGTAGCATAGTTTTTCTCTTTAAAGTAATATAACAGAATTACAGAGGTATTGTCATTTTACTTAAGCCTTCTGAAAAAAAAATAAAACTCGCAGAGTGAAGGTCGCAGAAAAGAGAAAAAGTAGCAACTTGGAAAGTATTTAATCAGACTTCCATGAGGAGTGACTGGACCCTGGAAAACACGAGAGAAATGGAAGCAACCTCACAAGATGCATACCACCATCATAAACAATACAGTTACAGATAATTCTCCCTCCATATTGGACCGTTATACCTGGAGGTTAGCTCCCCTTTTGTGGTACTAGGAGCTCACACATGCTCCCCAAGAGCTCCAGCATCAGGCTATATCCTTTGCAAATATGCTCTTTAAAATGGCACTACCTTGTTTTTTTTTTCAAGTTTTATTTGAGACACGGTCTCTCTATGTAATCCGGCCTGTCCTAGAATTTGCTGCATAGACCAGGCTGCTGGTCTCTGCGTGCCTCTGCCTCAACTCTGCCTCTCTGCCTCTGCCTCCCAAGGGCTGGGACTACAGGCATGCACCACTGTGCCCAAATGGAGTTGTCTTTTATGGCTCACTGTTAAGTGGAAAGGTGATTCAGTTTCATAAATGGGGCAAAATTAGATGGGCTGAAATTACATAGGCTGAACATTAATCTCAAATCACAGTTTAACCCAAGTCTCTGTAACTGAGAACTTAATCAGAAGTGCCAGTCCCGAGGCCACTGAGTGCTGAAGAAGGGAGCTCCAGCAGACAGTGGTGTCAGTGGGGGACGGACAGAAAGCATAGAGAGCATGCAGTTCACTCATCTGCCTGGACATTTCACAGTTCTGAGACTACTGGTGAGCATAGAAAAAAATCAGGCCACAATTTTAAGTACTATTTTGTACAACTATTCAAAGATTGGGGTCATGTAGAGAGATGTCAGAAAAACAGTGCAGCTGTCATATAAGAATGACAGTCTACAGAATACTATTACAGCTGGGTGAGGCAGAGCATGCATGTAACCTCAGTACTTGGGAGAGCTTGACATAGGAAGAACATGAGTTTGAGACCAGCCTGGACTACACCCAGCAAGACTCTGCTTCAAAACTGATGTCCCAAAACAAGTAACACAGCCCACAATCTCCTCTAGCGGGCAGGAAGGCTTGCCTGATGTCTTTGGGAAGTTCTGGCAACGGCAGCTTCTTCATCATGGCGTAGTGCGAGATGGCCAGGACAGCCATCCCCAGGCACTCGTTCTCGATGTCATGTCCGTCCTGCTCCGTCTTGGGGTCCCGAATGGGGGCCAGGCATTTGATCAAATCATACTGTCCCTTGGGAGCAAAGGGAAAAACTGAGTCATCACCTAAGCTTCTGGAACCACTCATGTTGATTTTGAGAGCAGGGATGTCTTAAGTGCCACAAAGGAAGGAGATGAATCAGAGTGTCTCCAGCATGAAGACTGTTTCCACCAAATGGGGCACGGAGCAGCTAAGAATATGTACTCCCTAGATTACTTCATTCATTCAGTGAGTGTTTACAGAGTACTTCTCAAAGTGCTGGTAAAGAGCACACATTCAAGCCCTTCATGGGGCTTTCTACGTAAACAATGCCTGGACAAAGTGTAAATTAGGTCTGAACTGCATGAGAGCAAGACAAGTGACACTGAGCTGACAGCACTCATTTCATAAACATGTTTTAGCTGGCCTTGTGGGGACTGAGTTTATGGAGTTGGCAGGGCACCAGCTCACTTTCAGATGTGGGTTTGGGGAAAGGAGAAGGCGTCACATTTCACAGTGCATCATTACCACAAGCCATTAGTTTGTTCTACATGTGTTGTTCATACTTCCAGTACAGGAAATGTCTCAAAAGTACACTCTCTCACAGATGGAGAACACAGCAGTCCACAAACCAATGGGGACTTTAAAAACAAACAAACAAAAATAAATAAATAAAGATACATAAATAAATAGATAAATAAAACAATAGTAAGAACCATTACCCACAACTAGCCTTGTTCAGAGCAATGATGAGCCAGTGCAGGCTCACAGTCACTAACCCTAACCTGCTAGACTTCACCTTAGGCCTTACAACAGCCCTGCTAGAGTCCTAATAGGGAAGAAATCTTATTATAAGCACTAGAAAGTTGGATATTAAGAATCCACATCTCTGGCCACATGGAGAGTCCATTCTGAAGCAAAGAAACAGGAAACACTAACGTTAGGCGATGCAAAAAGGAAAAGAGGCGTGGGAGCGGGCGTAGAGCGCGGGGCTGAGCGAAGCCTGGCCTGGTTCCTGGGCACCTTTCCCCAACACTGTTCAGCCGCACCGACTCTCTGCTAGGTATTCCCATCCCGGGTAAGGTGAACGTCCCAGCCACTCTACCTAGGCAAGGAGTGGTCTAGAAGAGCGGTTTATACAGAGACACTAACTTTCCCTGAAAGCACTTCAGTTTCATATTTTTGTTTTGCTTTGTTTTGCTGGGGGTGGGGGCGGGGCAGCTGCAGTTCCCCTTCTGTCCATAATAGGACTTTTTTCTTTCAGGTAAAGAAAGGTCACCTGCCAGTTACACAAAGTTTTCAGAGAGAGAACAAGATTCCACACTAACAGTGCTTGAGGAGCAGAAAAGAATCTGAAGCTGAGATCTTGACAAGAGAAGGCAGAGCCTGGCTATGAACACTCTTAACAACTGGCTCAATTAACTGCCATTGGTCTTCCTGAAAGTGAGGTTCTAGCACATGCTAGAAGCAGGAAACTCGCTTCTTTTCTTCAGTGAGCTATCCCAATTCAAGGCTCCATCACTAAAGACTGTTCCTTTCTGCTTTTACTCTTATTTTTTTAGGACTGATTTGTACTGTGCAGCCCAAGCTGACCTCAAACTCACAGCATGAGTCTTTAAAGTGTTACAATTACAGGTGTGAGACACCATACCTAACCCTCATGATTTCTTATGCAGTATTTATGCAACATTTACAAGCTTACTGTTTCTTGTTGTCTATCTTGAGTATACAATTGGTCCACACAGAAACACAAGTACCCAGTGTCTTGGCCAATATAACGGCATAAAGCAAACAAGACACAGAAAGCCAGTAAATCATGGTAGATAAATAAACTGATATGAACCCATTAAAGACAAGTCTTTCTGAGACAAGTTCTCACTACATAACCATGGCTGTCCTGGAAGTTAGTGTGCATGCATGTGTATATGGATGCATGCAGGCATGCTTGTATACAGACCAGGCTGGCCTCAACTTTGCTATAGTTCTTCTGCCTCTGCCTCTAAAATGCTATGATTGTAGGTACATAACACCATGTCTAGCCAAACTAGTATTTGTAATGAATATCTGAAAAATGAGATGGAAGATGAAAATGGGATGAATAAAGAAGCAGTTTATAAACAACATGGACAATATGGTGTTTCCAAATACTGTATACGTGGTGGTGTAATAGAAGTTTGACATTGAAATCGGAAAGCATGGCATCAAAAATGCTGGCTATCTCAGAGCAACGCAATTCCAGGCATCTCTAATCTCTCCTGGCCTAGCTGCTGCTATACTTGCCCTCAATGGCTAATCTGTGACTTCTCATGTAGTAGAACAGATGACAAAGTGGCAGAAAATAGTGCAAATAAAAGAGAAGTGATTGGCCTGGAAAACCCATAGCTGGGAGCCAGCTCCTTGGCTAACATACTGCCTTTCCCAATCATCTGGCAAGAACATCACAGGACAAGTCATAAAGCACAACCAAGTATAGCTGCACAGGGAATCTGAGCCCCACCAGGTCTCACATTCCCCACTAACTCCAGGCCTCCTGGCTCAAGCTTCCTACCTGTGCAAACAGATACTCCAGAGAACTGGCATCAAGCAGTGGGGTTGCTTCTGGAATCTTTTTTTTCTCATATCCATTTTTCTGCTTCTTTGGAGAATGTCGCCATACAGACTGTTCATTGTCATTGGTTCCATGCCAGTTGGTAAAGTAGAACCTAAAAGAAAGTAAAATAATGTCAACTGTGGTAGAAGAGTCCACAGACTGATGACCCGGAAGAGGTATCTATCCAGAGTAGCCCACGCTGAGGCTGAACTGCCCTGAGGAATTTCAAAACATAAGCCTTGCATGTACAACTCTCATCACCCTGACCTCACGTCCCTTCTCACTCTTCCAAACACGCTGACACACTGTGCCTCCAGCACGTCCCCAGGTAAAAATAAACACCTGCCACCTACAACTAGCCTCTACTGCACAGCTCTAGTCCTGCTTGTCTGTCCTGGCCAAGACCTCTCCACTCTGGTCCTACCGTTTCTGAAATCCAGTTCTGGCCTACAGTCAACACAATAGGTAGTGTTTCTTAGGTCTCAGATGGCTGTAACTGGATTGGTGATGTATGTTACAATGAGCAAAGCTTCAAAAGAGAAATAACAAAACATCAGGTGTGGTGACATGATGAAATTAACAGCACTTTACAGCTTTAGGCCATCTAATCCTAACAGCAATACCTCCAGGTAGACTTCATTGTTTCCTTTGTGGAGATGAGGAAAGCTGAAGTTCGCTGAGGTGAGGTGCCCTAACACTCCAAACCTGACTCACTACCACTTTGGCCTGCCACCTGTTGAGGAAGGGTTCTGAGCTGTGTGAGAGTGGCTGACCTACTCTAGCACACCTGTCTTCAGGCTGTAGACTCCACTCTCTCTGGGGCTCTCTACCCAAAACCCCAGTGAGTTGACAGAAAAGCAACCATGTCACTAAGAGGCAAGGAACAATTCCCATCCTAAAGAGCTGCTGTTAAAGTCAGACAAGAATAGAACCGGGACAGGATACGGAGCGCTCTCAGGCAGTCTCTGCCCTCTGTGGGCTCCCTGCCCCACAGTAACACAAAATAACAGGAAGTGAGAACAAGCCATAAGCAGAACTGCACTGCAGCTTTCACAGTCCCCACAGACTTCTCTTTTCCTCTATCAAGAGTTACATTTCACAAATTGACTTAAGCTCAGCTTGTGATTTTAAATAAAATGTGCACACTTCACGGACCCCTGATAACACTGTGAACCCTAATACCATGTTTAATAGGTAACTTATCCAGAATAATAAATGCAACTCTAGAGTTCCAACCTTTTAATGGTGCAATAAGACATTATCATCTACAGATGTGTTGGGCTACCTTCATAATTATCTGGGGATACAAAAACCTACAGGCTACAGGTTAAACATGCCTGGCTCTAAAACACAAACAGCAAGCAGGTGAATAGATAAGGCAAGATGTTTCTGTAAAAACAAGATGGGCTGAACTGGCCAAAAAAAAAAAAGAGCAGTTACATCTTGAAACAGTGTGGGCAAAGTGAGAGCTCTCTGCCAGCAAAGGCCACAGCTGTCTTGCTCAGCACCAAGTCCCCAGAGCCAAATAGCAGGTGCTAACTATGTGCTTGACAGATAAACAACAAATGAACAAACTCAAGGAGTGGTCAACACTGAGAGGAAAGATTTCCACCCTTTATTACTTTAAAGGTAAAAATCAGTATTTTTTAGCTTTCAGTGGTTGTAGACAACCTATCTTCTCTGTAGGTTATGAAGGGAACTGGGAGAGTGACTATGGGCGTGTTTCTTCCATGCAGAACCATAAGCTGCAGCAGCTACATCAGGTCTCCAAAGCAGATGGTGGACTATCCCCTTAATTTCCATACATTTCTAGGAGACCAGAGTCCCATCATAGTAAGAGCACAAGGGGACCCACCACGGCAGTGGCTTGTGTTATGTGGGCCCCAGGCCCTGCAGTACTCTTTACAGGAAGAAAAGAGCACAGCAGAGAGGAGTCAGCCTGGCTCCACTCCTTCCGGGAAGTAAGGAGTGACCAACCGGCCAGCTACAAAGGTTCAACCAGTGTTCCGACTGAAGAACATACAGTCTAGGTAGATAATAACCAGGACTATAAGCATTAAGTCCAACATGGCAGGTTCCCCACAGGCTTGATGGGAGAAACACTGAGGACAGGTACTCTATGAACCCATCCAACCCATGTGTACCCCTTCCCCATTAAGCTAGGACTAACACCTTTAAAATGGTAAGAAGGTGCTTACAATCCCATTATTTGGGAGGCTTCTGTAGGAAGATTGCAAGCTAATGGCTACTCTAGGCAACTTGGCAAGATACCATGGAGGGAAAAAAAAAAACATGGTGCTCACTTCATTAGCACAAATACTAAAATCACAACAATACAGAGAATATTAGCATGGACCTAGTGCAAGGTGACACACAAATCTGAGAAGTGTGCCAGACCAGACTTAAAAAAAGATGATTGACAACATCAATGGCATTTTAATAGCTAATGAAGCAAAACTAGAAACAGGAACTGGCCACCATGCCTGGCTTTGCATACAGGCGCTGGCTGGGGGTCCAAACTCAAGTCCTCATAAGCACTTTACTGACTAGGCCAGTGTAACTATAAAATTCTCAGAAGTGTCAATTTACTATAAAATAAAGTTATCACGCTGTTTACTTAAGTTTGTATACATAAATCCTGATCCTATGATAACAATTAAATAGAGTGGGGATGGTGCAGTGCATACTGCCCACAGTCCTTTTCAGAATGATGGAGAAGGAGAGAGCAACAGATCAGCCAGATCTACCCTCAAAGTTCCAGAGAAACAATACTAGAGATGACTACAGTCTAAGTTTGCATTTAAACACTGTACCCAATGAAAGTTTTTACAAGTTTCTACAGAATTTTACTGAAGTCAGTGATTTTCACTTATAAGGTTTTTTTCCTTAAAAACAAGTAAAGAATATGACTGTCTTACATTAATATAAATCATCAAATCAAGTCAAGACAAAAAAATGATTTATTATAGTTTGTTTGTTTTATTTATTATAGTTTTGTTTGTTCATTTTTCTAGACAGGGTTTCTCTGTGTCAAGGCTGTCCTGGACTCGCCTTGTTAGACCAGGCTGACTTTGAACTCACAGAGATCTGCCTGTCTCTGCCTCTCCCAGTGCTGGGATTACAGGTTTGCGCCACAGCATCCCGCAGAAAACTATGATTAAAGTGCAAAAATATTTCCTAAAACAGAGCTGGGATGCCACTAAAACAGCCACTAGCACTTGTTTTCTTACTGCACCTTCTTCCTAGTTGAATTGCCAGCTTTCAAGCTCTTTATAGGCTGTTCTAAAGTGAATGTCTGAGCTTAGGGTGGTATCTTCAACTTCAAAGAGACTATGGTAAGAAAGCAACATCCTGCACACTGGCAGGCATAAAGTCAAGGTGACAGAACGGAAGCCTTGGTATACTTCCTGGCAGTGCACACAAAGGGGATCAGCTGAACACAATCTGTAACCAATGGAGACAGCACCTGCAGCACTGCCAAGATGGTTTACTGGTGTGGAACTTTGCCAACTCCTTTCTCTTTGCAATTCATCAGCTTTCCCACTGGAATATTGGGAGAGTTGAGTCAGGCAAGCTCAGGTCCCTTGTAAATGCCAAATGCTGCCATACTGGACCCTGACCTAAGTCTAGATGCCTACCAGAAAAGAATCAGAACTCAAGGGCATGCCCTTGCCCATGCTTCCAGCTACAAGTCTATCTCACAGGTGTGATCACAGGACCAGCCCCGAGGCTGTGGGAAGTAAAATGAGAGTGAGAAAAACAAATCAAAATATAGGGAGAAGGTTCAGCTGGGATCATTAAAGAGTCCCCTAAAGCTGGGGTTAAGAGTCTCGCAGGACACACTGCTCACGTGAGCACCAGAAGAGTTCATCCTCTCAGACTGGAATGGTGCCTCACAACCAAAATGCAAAGGAGGTGGCAGCTGGGGAACTATGGAGACAGGAGATTCTGGAGGGTGTTTCCAGAAGGGCCTGGCACCCTCCGAGCATCTGAGCTGATCTACTGATTTAACACATTTACACAAATGAAGATTCTTTTCAGAAAGGGCTCAGCCAACTTATGAGCTTCATGGCTAAGCACACATTAACTTGTACTTTACTGTTATCTAAAATACTTTCAATTACACAGTAGTTACTCAATAATTATAGTTAGAAAGTCAAAAGTCTGCACTGATGGAAACACCAACTGTCTGTGTGGCCTTGGGATACTGTAACAAAACTTGTGACATGGGAGAAAAGTCAAATGTTCATCAAAACAAAAAGCATAAAACCAATGAGATCCCAAAGTTGTCAGGAGTGGATCAAGACATGGCTTCAGGAGAATAAGACTGAGGATTTATTTCTGTTACCTCTTCAAATGGTATACAGAATGCTTCTGAGCCACAACCTTTAGTAGGAAATATGATATAAATATAACTTAGTATGTGCATATATATTACACACCTCAAAAGTTTTGAACTACAATGAACTTAGGATATAATATATAATATGTGTAAAGGAACAAAACCTGTATATAGTTTATATATTTAAAATATTTTATATTTTATAAACATATTGTAAAATAAATAAAACAATTATATATAAATATATAAAAATACATTTAAAATCATAAATATATTTATAAATATAATTTATATGTTTTAGCATATTATATATATATATATATTATATAATATGTATATGGTTTCTTGTTTCTTTCCCTGTTTTTTTTTCAAGTGCTGGTTAGAAACCACTATATTAAACCTAGAGCCATGACTCACCAAGTAGAAACTTTGTTAGGTGGCTTGGATTCTATCTAAAACATTCTTTGTATCATGCTTATAAAAACTGGCAAAGGTGATCAAATTCACTTTGAATCACACTTCCAACATGGAAGATGTCCCTTCTCATACCAAGAACATAAAATGACTATAATACTTCTTCCTACATGACTCGGGGCCCCTGGCCAGACACTGTCCCAGGTAACATGAGGACACCCTCTGGCACCAGCTTTGTGTGCTGTACCTCATGCGGTAGTGGAGCCGGAGAGATGTTTTGTCATCCACAGTGATGATGTGGTTTGGAGCATACCAGAGCTTGGTGCCCTCATTGTACAGGGCGAAGAGGTTGTGACAAAGAGGAGAAATACCTGGGGAAAAAGCACACCATGTTATAGGCAGATGTACTTGGCCACCTGTTCCAAAGAGCAACATCCAACAAAGATAAGGAATTCTCTCTTCCAGAAATAACCCAGACCACCTGCATCCTCTCGGGGCAAATATAACTCTCACTACGTTCACTATGTTTGGAGTTTTAATCATATTAAGAACCACAGCTCTGCAGGAGCATGTATTGTGGCTCCTGGCAAACCAAATTAAAACGATTTAAAAATCAAAGTTGATAGATTACAGGGGTCTTCCCAAACTCTGCTTAAAAGATAAAATGGCTATCTCAGAGCCAGGCCTGCAGATCCCACCTGACGTGCACCTTTTTAATCACAGCAAGGCAAGAAACATCTGAGGACGGTAGAAATTCTTCAATCTGTTTCTTATAATTTGTTTAAACAATTCTGATGCTGTGATTATATATCATATAAGCAAAGAAGCTCCTGACTACCATACAAACTGCATATTAGGATAAACAATACACAAAGTGACTTTGTCAGTAGTTAAGATGTATTATAATTAATAATAAATACACTTAAATTCTCTTTACACTATCATGAATGTATTTATTAGCACTGACTAGCAAGAAGATCTCTTAACAAAGCTCGCCCAATATTGCTGGGTCTTCCCACCCCACTCCATGCTCCTTTAATAATAACCATGGGAGAGCCACATCAGAAAGCACCTTGCTTCTGGCCTTCAGGGGACAGCCACACCTGTACTCCAGACACAAGGATGAAGGGAGATGAATGCCAATCATCAGTTGTTACTAATGTTTTTAGCTCTAGACAAATTTCAAACTAAGAGACAGTAAACTTAAATTAACATCTGCCCACTCTCAGCCCAGTAACTTAACAAGACCACTCGTGGCCCTCACAGCTTCTTCTAGGGTTGAGAGTTAGAGGTGCTGGGCATCTTAAAGTCCTCTTTCATCACTTCAACCTGTGCCTCTCAAGAGAGAGAGGTGGGACTGGTAAGACAGCTCAGCAGGTAAAGGCACTTGACACCAAGCCAGATAACCTTAGTCCATGGCTAAGGACTAAGGTCTCTGTCCCCGAGACCCACATTGCAGCAGGACAGAACCAACTCTTGCAGGTTGTCTTCTGATCTCCACACGTATGTTCATGTGAATGTGTTCACACATACACAAGTAAATGTAGAAGAAAAAGGAAACAATGAGAAAAGTCTTCCTTTCAGTCACTTACAAGCTTATATTCCTTTGGAAATAAGAGCCGAAAGCAAACAAAACAAAACAAAAGAGCCGAAAGCACTGTACCTGTGTCACCAAAACTGTTCCAGGTGTGCTCTAGGTTTGCACCTGTGTCACAAGAACTGTTCCAGGTGTGCTCTAGGTTTGCACCTGTGTCACAAGAACTGTTCCAGGTGTGCTCTAGGTTTGTACTTATAAACTGGTCTTTCAAGGATGGCCTAGAAATCCAGCCTTTCTTTTTATAGCTCCTCATTTGAATGTGCACGAACGCATTTGAAGCATAATTGATATGTAATAGTGACATTGTCTACTGAGTCTGACTCTAACATCACACTTAACCATACTGGAAAGAAACAGGAAAAGCAAAGATACGTTTCTATATAAAAGTACCAAATAACAATACTACTACACATAATAACACTTACTACATGTCAGGCATCAGATTAGCATTACATTTTTATCATTTATTATAATTATTATTGTGTCCATGTGGGTGATGTATATGTGTGGCTATGCACATTTCATGGTGCACATGTGGAGGCCAGAGTGAACTCTATGGAAATGGTCCTCTCCTTCCAAACACTGTATGGGAGGACAATGAGATAATACAGTCACTCTACATTCTGAGTCCTGGGGATTGGGCTCACACTGCAAGTGCCTTCACCTGTTGAGCTCTTTATTATTTCCCCTGCCCCTGTCCCTCTAGCCCCCAACCAAGACCAGGCTTCTCTGTGTAGCCTTGGCTGTCCTGGAACTCACTCTATAGACCAGGCTAGCCTCAAACTCACAGAGATCCACCTGCCTGTGCCTTTGGTGTGCTGGGATTAAAGATGTGCTACCACAGCCTGGCCACTTCATTGTCTTTTAATCTCCATGATACTTAATGAAATAGCATTACTTTGTCATTTTACAATGAAGCCAACTATGCCTCCTGCTATTCACTCTCATTCAAGATTATGCAGCTAACTGCATGTAGATCAGAGACACAAAACAATACAGAGCTACTGAGGGGATGAAGCAATGTGAATTAAAAGAAAAAACTTTTCTAGAACAGTTCTAGAACAGCCTAAACTATAAATGGGCCTGTCTCCCAAGACTAAGCCTCACAGAAGGCAAGGGTCACTCCTTGGTATTCTATAGCTAGCTCATTAATGATAAAACATATAGCATGTTTCAGTGAGGAGTAAAAGTCCAGGATTTGGAAATAAGACAGAACCTTGGCTTCCAGAATTCACACGTTGTTGGTTCTCAGCAGAAATAAAAAGAGGACAGACGCCACAGTGGGGCTAGACAGTGCCCCACCGTAGCCTCCCAGCCCTGCAGCCAGTACTCACTGCACTCCTGGGCGGCCCTGATGCACAGCTCCTCAGCGGTGTACTCGCCACTGCCCAGGCGGAGTGGCTCCCGGTCCAACAGATAGAAGGTCACTTCCACTCCTGGCTCAGGGACTACCTGCTTCACCTCCGTCTTCTTGAAGCTCCTCATTTTAGCACAGAAAGCCATGGCATTGCAGTCCTCTTTTATATTTAGATACTGTAGGAAAGAAAATAAGACAATAAAGTCATTCCATGTGCTATTTGCTATGCAGGAAAGCAGGCACCTATGATATTGGATGAGAACGTCTACCCTTTTCCTTTCTGGATACCAACTAGGTCAGGACTTATAAAGAGATGAAACCATAGAAATAATTAATTATGCACAGTAACCAAGCAGTCACACCATATTCTCAAAAATCAGAATCTTAGGAACGATTTGAATTGTTTTCTCTTTTTGCCCACTAGTTGTAGTTGAAAAATGAGCTCTTATCTGGAGTCACTGATTTTAAAAAGACTGACATATAATTAGAATATTGATGCCTCTGCTGGGATCGCATAACTTCTAAGTAACCTACAGAAAAAAATCAGTCTTCCCATTCTGTGTCTATCTCCTACAGAACAGCAAGCTTGGTGAAGACATGGGCCACGCTGTCTCAGTATTCATGTCCTCATCTGAGGCAGGTACAGCAACTGACTGCTACTTATGCACTCTTATAAATCACACAGAAGGGCAATGAAAGGTGACGACTGGTAACAGGTCCCTGTCACCTGAGGGAAACAGAAGGACAGGCATCTCATGCAAGGTAAGACCTACAGGTAAATTCTTTGCAAGAAAATCCCTAATCGAGCCTTCAAAACACATGGGCCAGAGCCAAAGCAGCAGCCCTAGGCTCTGAGTCCAGGGCAAGGGCAAGGAGGAAATGAGCAAGGGGAACCCCACATATCCTTCCAGCCCTTGCCCAACACCATTGACCTCCCAACCAGTTTCCTGCCCCCAAACTATTTCCTTCCTGCCTGCCTGCAGCCCAAGTATTATCTCTGTAACAAGGATCAGATGCTCCACTAGTTGCCCATTATCTGCAGGCTAGCTTCAAATTGAAACGGCCCCTTATCTCCCTATAGTTATTCCCCTCGCCTCATCTCCTCTCACTTCTAGCTGCTTGAAGTCCAGGCCACCAGGTATCCCTCTCCCCTCACCCCAACACATTCTGCTTCCAGTGCTCTTCACATACACTGATGGCACTTCTGAAATACCTCTAAGCTTTCACAGCAAAGTCCAATCTTCTTCAGAAACCAGCCCACACTAGTAATTCTTCCAAGAAGCCTTCACTAAGCCCCTGTTGTACCCTTAAGATGGATGCCATTTCTCCTGTGCTCCTAAACATACCATACTAGCTACAAGATATTATGGTCATCGTATTCATATACCTGTCTGCTGTGAATTCCCTGAACATAACAGCTATATTTGCCTCTGTATAGCCAGTACAAAGTACACAGGCTTGCATACAGTAAGCACTTGGGAGAGAAACGCAAAAAAGTCCCTAAACATAAAGAGTCCTATACAGCATATACTGTCGTAACCCTCAGCACCAAATCCACTTGCTTAGTCTAATAGCTGTTGTGGCTAGGAAGTAAGACCATTTAAAAGGGATACCACCCAGGTGTCAGTCTCACTATTACAAATCAAAGGCATTCAATTTTAATTTATAATATCCCAAATAATCTAAAAACCAGAATCTACTTGAAATCAGGCTAAAGACTAAGCTGATGACTTACCCTGCAGTCCAGATAAGTAAGCAAAAGTTTAGCACTTAGACCCTAACTTGATCACCCTGAAAAACCAAGATGGAACTCAACAGTATTTTAGGCCTGCTTCACAGCATAAGACGAGAGAAACCTGTCTTAGAGACTCTTTGTAGGCATAACAGAGGAAGAATTCAAAAACTATAAGCTATACCTTAACTCTAAAGTAGTAATACACAAAACTGTATATGTACAAAGCACAGTGTGCTATTAGCAACAGAAAGAAAATGCCCACTGACAACTTCTGACAGGAGAGGGTCCACTGTACAAAGTATCTCTACAGCAGCTGAAAACATAGACACAAAGCTACACGACCAACACAGATGACACAAAGTGAAAGCACAACAGGTGCATTAGGGGCCTTTGAGTAATGCAATATGCACCAAAGCCCAAAAGAACACTACACCATTAACAGTAGTGGCTATCCAGGAGAGGTTACAAGAGAACTTCCTGAGGCTTATGGTGTGAAAAGATTGTTTAAGCCAGCATATCCAACACTGGGAATGAATAATATACAGACTAGACAGATGGACAGACAAACCGACAGATTAAAAGGCCAGAACACAGACAGTCCTACAGGCTGATGGTCACAGTTTAAGGCCAGGTGCATTAGTACAGCAATAATCTCAATACCAGGTAGGCTGAGACAAGATCTCAAGTTTACAACAAGTCTGGGCCACAAGGTAAGGCCCTGCCTCAAAAGAAAAAACAAAGAAGGCAAATGTGCATACCTGCATTTATTCAGTTGTCCAGTATTCCTGTGAAGCAGACTGGATTTTCTTCTTTACTTTCCAAAGCCCATTCAGAACTGATCTAGAAATAAAAATAAATCAATCAAATCAGAAGTAATTAGATTTCAAAATAAGAGGGTGTCTTCATTAAGAAACCAGCAGAACCTACATATGTAGGAAAATGCATTTAGAAAAAAGATATAGGTGATGACTGAAAAAGATATTAAGTAAGCAGAGACAATGGGTATAAAAATCAAAGATGTTTCATTGCTCCAATTAAAGAAGCCAGAACTGCTGCTTCCTAGTATAGTGCCCTGCCCTAAGAACAGCTATCAACACTTCTCTCCTGACACTGTGGGTGACAGGGCAGATGCCAAAGGTGCTCATTCCTACAACGTGTTTTTGCCAACAAACAGCTACCAACTTCAAGATTGGCTTCTCTTCATCACTTAGCATATTTTATCAGAATCTGCTTGTAGGAAAGTACAGCCCTGGACAGAACATGGCAGGGACAGACTAGGAAGCAAAAGGTGAAGGTAAGCCATCAACAGTCCCCATCATCTTACTTCATCGCCATGGGAAGCAACATGAATAAAAACAGAATAGCAAGAGAATACCACAGGACCTCTGCTGTTCCTCTCACCCATTTGGTGACAGACTAGAGAGAGTAAAAGAACCCTTTCTGCAATGAGAGGGGCTTTAGTAAAAGTATTGACGGTGGGAGCTGGAGCAACTGGCCAGTGGTTCAGAACATTTGTTCTTGCAGAGGGCCTGGGTTCAGTTCTCAGCATCCACACGTGTCATACAACCATCCATAACTCCAGTTCCCAGGGATCCAATGACACCTTTTTCTGAGATCCAAGAGAAATGCATGACGCTCAAACATACACTCAAACAAAATATCCAATCCGCAGAAAATAAAGATTTTAAAAAGTAGTGACCGTAGGCCAGGGAGGAAACAAGAGTGTGAATTTTGATGTGGCAACTTTGGTTTGGCAAAGTACCTTCAAAAATACCAAAATAACAAATCATTTTACCTTCAGCTTTAAAAATAACAGTGCATGACAAGTGCTTGAAGACTGTGAGTAGACATACGGTCTCACATGACAACAACCATTAGAAAACAACCAAATGACAATGCTGTGCTTTGTGCACATACAGGGCTTCAAACGCCACATTTAGAAGCCTTCCATTCGCTTTGCATGGCTCTCCATATCAGAAAATGAACTAGCTGAGGAAAAGAGTAAATGGGGCCCCTGCCCATGTGGAAATAGCCTGCAGGAATAGTTGGCCTCGACAGAGAAACACAGACAGACAACATAGACACTGTGATGCAGCCTGGAACTCAGGGAGGATATGATGGAAGTGCAAGGAATGAAAGAGGGAAGGCAAAATTACCAACGGTTGAAGGCAGTCCAAGCAAAAGCATCAGCATGTGCAAAGGCTTGCAGTACAAGCACTAGACTGGAAAACGTATACTATTCCTTTTCACACAGGACTTGGGCAAAACTTGCTAAGAACACAGTTGAATGCCTTTACCAAGAACAAATCAAACTTGACTGAACTCTGCTTTCAAACACAAAGAAGCATGCCCCAAACCAGGAAAAGCTCACAGACTCAGAGCCCTTTAGAACAGAAGAGATTTTATTAGTCCTGCCAGGCCTAGGCTACTGTACTTAAAGCTTTTTGATATGTACCATTAGGTCATGCAGTACTTAATCTGAAGAGTCAGAAGTTCCCTGGGTGCTAACCTGCTCCTACAATGAGGCTGTCGTGACAACCTATAACCATGAGAAGTTTTGTGTCCCATTCTTTGTTATCTGCTGCAAACAGCACTAGGCTGAACCACAGTGTATCTCATCTCCAGTACTGCTGGGTTGACAGAACTGCAGCTCAGATCTATGAGATGGCCTAAACTCTGAGGAACATGGTTAGCTTCAGGATTCTTAGACAGTACACAATTTACTCTGATATTTTGCATGCTGAATTAATATAATGAACTCTCAGAGAACTGACATTCTAATAATAAAAAATAAGTCACACAGCATTTAAAAAACATTCTAGGACCTGTACTAAGAATTGCACTGTGGATCTACTTACAAGAAAGGGTAGCTGTCGCTGTCATGATGCCAAGTAATTTTGGTGTTCCATTTGTACCCTGGTTTCATCCAAGAAACAGAGTCAAAATAAGACAGACTGTAGTTTACCTGATCACTTGTAGAGAAAGCAGAAAAGGAGCAAAATCTACTCATTGGTTTTGGAAACCAAGTTGAGTTTCTTACTACAAAAGAAAATCTTCAGTGCCAGAAACACCGACCATCAGGAATCATAAAACTTCATTTAAAAGACATACTTTACTGGGGATTTCAAATGGCCGTCAAATAACTTAGAATTAAAATAAGAACACTATAGATGACAGTCCACAGTGTCTGGGTAAAAGCAGTGAGCTCTTTCCTTTATTACACGGGCAAGGATTTAAAAGAAAAGAGGCCTTCATTCAGTGACACAGGGTTACTGTGTGGCCAAAGTCTGCAGGTGCTGGTTTATGTGCATGAGAAATCCCAGAAGTTCTATAGATTTCTCTAATTCTTTATCACAGTCTTATGTAAGGGGCAAGCAGCTGACTGACGGACAGGGAAAACAACAAAACAGTCTAGTAAGTCAACACACCCAACTGAAAACTCCAATCCAGATGGCTCCTGCATAGTAATATTTGTGTAAGTGATAAAGAGATGATTAAATTTCAGATGGAGGGCAAAACAGAAACTGAACTCGACAGTTCTAATAATACAGCGCACTATCATCAGATTGTGATTGTCTGAGCCAAAGACCACTGCCAAATTTGTGTAGCAAAAAGACTAAGTCATGGCTAAAATCAATGATTAGAATCTAAATATAACACTGTATGTGCTTGATTATTTTGTCAGCTGCCAGGGTACATGTCTTTTAACCCTAGCACTTGGGAAGCAGAAGTAGGAGTCTCTCTTTGAGTTAGAGTCTAGCCTGTTCTAAATACTGAGTTTCAAGCCAAAAAGACACTATCTTACCTACAGTGAACTATTTTAAGGTATCAAAAACCTTTCTAAAGCAAAAAGTACCAACACAATGTTGATAGACTCAGAGAAAATGAAATCTATATGTAATTTTGAGTACTCTAGGCTAGAAAGCTGCTGGGCAGAGCCACAGAAGCAGCAGATGCCTGGTCTCAGCCTGCTGAGGGGTAGGAACAAAGGGTGGAGTCCTGCTGACCCGGGTCACTTGATTCTGGCTTCCCAAGCAAATTACTTAACATCCCCAAATCTCAATATTCTCAATGCAAGGAAGGAGATGAAACTAGCTTCATCTCACAGGGCTGTCTGAAGCTAAACATCACACATAAAACACTCAACAGAGTTCAACTCTCAGGAAACTCTTGATCTTGTCCATAATTTCTGTTCATCTGATTATGCAGATACAGTTCCAGTCAAGAAGGAGCCCTAATATACAAAGTGACTTCACAGTTTATGACAGAGCACTGGCACTTCAATCTGTAGAAAGTCTGAGCTGTGTTGAGGTAATCAGTATGAGTGGGAAGAGTCCTAATGTGTGGCTCCTGAGTCAAGGACTTTGCCCTTTCCACAGGGCAAGAAATCAACCTGCAATCACCACCACCCCTGTCTCCTCTGGCTTTTTAGTAGCTTTTAGTCTAATATCCACCCAGGATACTGATCTCATTGCAAGCTTTTTAAAAGAACAGTCGAAAAGAAAGCGATTAAACTGGGTGTGGTGGTGTAGGCCTATAATCCAGCACCAAGGAGGCTTGGAGGATTACAAATTCCAGGCTAGTTTATGCTACAAAGTGAGTTGAGGTCAACCTGGTCTACACAGCAAGACTCTGTTTCAAAACAAACAAGAGCGGCAAAGTCATTAAACTGCCCCACCCTGACTGCGCCCCGGCCCATAGCTATAGGGCTGCTGCCAACCTGGAGAGAGTAGTAAGCATTCCTGTTATGCAGCACAGGCCTACCTTGCCTGGACAGGAACGTTCTTAAAGTCCTCACACACACGGGCAGGAGAACCATCTGCTGTCCTCTAGTTCTTAAAGTCCTCACACACACGGGCAGGAGAACCATCTGCTGTCCTCTAGTTCTTAAAGTCCTCACACACACGGGCAGGAGAACCATCTGCTGTCCTCTAGGTGCACCGCCAGTCCTCCCGCCCACAGCACCGCAGACAGACTTTCTCTGTCTCTCCCGAGACTTCGCTGAGACCTGGGTAATGTTCTTCTGAGAGCACAGCAAGATACTGTAAAGCTGCTGGATTCCAGCCAAACGAATGACATAACATAAATACAAAACTTGCATTTTTTTTTCCTGTCAGCAAGTCAGAATTACAGCTTTTCTATATGCCATTCCTGCACACAGAATCACTCACTTCTAACTACAACAACGATTCCAGGAATAGCCCACGACAGTAGATGTCTCTTCATTTACAATAAGCTTCTAGGGATGAACAAATGATCAATGCCAAGTCAATGGGTCGGGCTCTGCTTTGTTCCCAAAGAGCCTGCTTTAGCCAAAGAAGAGGTCTCTGACAGAGCGAACAGTATTTTGTTTAATTAAAGTTAGTGTCTTCCTAAAAGCCATGCTGCATCAAGATGCTGTGCAGCTCGATTTTGCTTTACTTTTTCTCCTTTTAAACTAATTACCATTAATGTATCTATAATGTTATTAAAGGGGCCATGATAAGATTTAGTGAAGCCATCGCCACTGCCTTCCTTCCTCAGAGTCAAAAATATGGCGGCAGAAGCGGATACTCAGAAGGCGGAAGTAGGGCCCGGCCTGGCAGCATAGCCTGTCATCCCACAGTTTAGGAAGAAGGGGCAGAAGGATCATGAGGTTGAAGACAGCCAGAGCTACAAAGCAAGTTCCAAGCTAGCCTGGACTACATAATGAGGTCTTATCTCTAAAACAGGGGTGAGGGAGTGGAAAACAGATGTCTTTCAGTCATCATTCTTAAACACCCATCTAAAGTACTTGTGACAGCGCCTGCACCACAACAATAGAACCGAGCATTTGTTTACACATTTTGGCCCTAAAGGGGGCTTTCAAATCTTTGACCATCCACAGATGGAAAGAGCTGGCTTAGGACATTTCCATGATCAACTGCCAGTGAGGGGCACAACTCCTTGTCCAGTGCCCTTGCTGGCATTTTGTTCCTTTCTGGGAAAGATACAGGCAACAAGGGACACACAGACAAAACAGGGAACAGAGACTTAAGCATGCACACTGAAGCCTTGAGGTCTATCCCCAGCTGGTAAGATGAACAGGAACTCAGCATCTGGAGAAGGACGTGGTGGATGCAGAAGTGGCAGTGGGGACTGTGCAGGCAAGAAGGCATACTGTGAGGTTCGGGCTGCGAAGCCCAGGACAGGAGCAGCTCCCAACCTGGAGGAAATCAAAACTGGAAAGGTTGGGTGGGCAGGCAACAGTTCTAGAAAAGGGCCAGAAGAAAGGAAAATCCCTAGCATGGTGCCAGCAGGTGATTAGACCAGGAGCACGTACAGAAAAACAGGAAACAGTAGATGTTATGGAAAAGTGGAGAAGGCTGCAAAAGAGTCTGCGCCAGCCCATCCCAGTAAGACAAATGGCCATGTCTTGCCTGGTCTTGAGTGAGCCTCCTAACATCTCAGGACTCGAGTTC
Organism: Pachyuromys duprasi; assembly: GCA_028658305.1. Taxonomy (NCBI): domain Eukaryota; kingdom Metazoa; phylum Chordata; class Mammalia; order Rodentia; family Muridae; genus Pachyuromys; species Pachyuromys duprasi. The sequence goes on along the minus strand of CM053754.1, from coordinate 30,756,927 downwards.
TGCAGAGTGAAAAAGTACTGGATGAGCTCTAGGGCTCTCTACAGAGGTACGCATTTAGAACTTTGGGCCTCTAGTCACCCCAAACTGGACTAAACGATCAGATCTAATACTTTCTGTGTAACCTTGGGTATACTTCCTTAACTTCTCTGAGTTTGTTTCCAATATAAAACAGCAATTATAAAACTGACTGCTTTGCACAATTGTTACGACTGGAGATATCCCTGATCTTGAGCTAAAATTAAAAGCTTTATAGCCATTCGATCAGTTTCTGTTAAATTTACTCGTCTTTAAACTTTTGGGAGGGGCTCAGTTGTCAACATGTCTACTGCATAAGCATGAGGCCCTCAGTTCAGGTTTCCAGTACCCATGTAAGCTAGGCGTGGCAGTGCACAGCCACAATGCATGCACAGAAAGAATGCAGAGAGGAGAAACTGGCCAGCCTAGGTGAAATGATGCCTGAAGTTGACCTCTGACCTCTACACACACATGTTCACATACAAATGAACAAATGCACACATCTGGAGGACTAAAGCAGGGAGGAGGGTTAAAGCAAATGTGAAAAACTGTATTGTGCCAGAAGTTGACACGTTTTTCACTAATGTAATTTTGACAATGTCATGAAACCAAGAACTTTACTTGATGGCACACCACTCAGCAAAATATGAAGGAAAACATGGCTTTAATCATTTAGCATTCTTGGTAGCCACTTCTCTGATAGTCAGGGCAAGGCTATGGATAAGGGGAAGGCTACCACTGCTGCTGTCACCACCACCATGGGTCACCAGCCATTACTAGGTGGGGACTCTGCCGCTTGCACAATACCCTGAGAGCTCGGTACCCAGAAGAAAGCCAGAGCACCTTAGCCCTGAAGTCTCACGGAAGACCACTTGGGAAAGCATGCAAGCAATGCAGACACATCAAGTGGTGGAAAATCCGAAACATAACATCTACTCAGTCTATGCTTTAAAAGAACTTGACTACTACCTCAAAACAGACTTGGAATTCAAGAAAAAGTAAGAGAAAATGAAAGGGAAAAAAGTTTTCCCTACAGAGACCCCAGCACTTCTCAGTAAAGAAATTATGATCAATATTTATGGTTACACTTTTTTTTTTCCTTCCAGGCTGGAGCTCAAACTTAGGGTTCCACCCAGTTGAAGCAAACACACTCCACCACTGAGCCACACACACAGCCCAAAGTGTCACCCTTAAACTGCAGGCAGAGCCCTGAGCAGATGACTCAAGCCTCCAGCAGTGTCCAGTAGGTAGAGCTGAGACCACCCTCTATCCTTTACTCATGTCCACTTCCTGCAGCACAGCCACACTTTCATGCTTTAAGGACTATGACTACAGTAAGAAATACATCTTATAACACCCATGTCAGATAAGTTGGCTCATGCCTGCAATCCCACACTCAAGAGGCAGAAGCAGGAGGCTCACCATGAGTTTGAGGCCTCTTTTCTTTTGTTTCTTGTTTGTTTGTTTGTTTGTTTGTTTGTTTTAGACAAGGCCTCCTGTTCTTACATAGTGAGCTTTGAGGCCAGGCATGGCTATAAATGAGATCCTGCTTGAAAAATCCAAAAAGGAAACAAAGTCTTACCCTCACTGGGTGCCATTCACTATTTTAAATGCTACCCTATTATCTTCCATCTATACACTTTTTAAAATGCTAAAGCCTGAAAATAGATTTCACAGTCCACTAATGAATATGGATCTATAATTTGAAAATCACTAGTATAAAATACTCAACAAAATTACCAAGAATAAAATGTTCCATATTCCCGTCTTTATTTAATATGTGCATCTGCCCAGCTGAGCCTAAAACAGCAAGCCATACTTCCTCTGGGGCTCACCTGGTTGTTCTTTGCCCACAACATGAAGCTAACATAACAGGCTGAGGAGAGACTGGACACAAGAGAGCTCGGTCTTCACTTGTGTCTCCTCTTGAACAGTTACCTCCATACCATACCTTAGTTCCACAGGGAGTTAGAAACTACATCTCAAAGCATGGAGACCCATTTTAAGTTCCGCCAATTACCCCGTTCATACCCATGGAGTGTTTCCACAGCCCTGGGTTCTACTTTTATGGTCACACTTCCTTGTGAGCCTCCATAGAACTTAACAAGCTCAGACTCCAAGTTGTTTAGTTTACATCTACTCAAAAGTTTGATGATATCTCCATTGAAAGGGAGAAAAAAATCCAGCAAGAGGAACTACAGAAAGGGCCCATGAGTTTTGAGTTCTAGTTATTTCTTACCAACCAACTAGAAAAGGTGTCCAGAGATATCTGTTCTTTATCAAGACAAACACTTTCTATTCTGCATATTCACAGGTAAAACCAACCTAATGAGACACTTTGAGACCTTATGGTGAGTTCCACATAGGTTTACAGCGTGCCTACCTCCATCATTCTTGTCAGAAAACTCTCACAGACAACCCTTCAATTGACTAGCATTCCATTTACTTTTTCTGCTTTTTGGCTGGGGATGAAGAAGAGCAGGAAAATCATACAAACCCCAACCATAGTGTGTCTTGCCTATACTTTCTACAAAATAAAAGTGTAAAAAGGGGAAAACAAAGGATAATTCACTAAGAACACTCAGTAATTAGCGAAAGAAAACATTATGGTATGATGTAAATGACTAATTGGGTTAAATATAGCTGGCAGAAATACCCATTGCCTCCTGGACCTCTTAAGTAACAAACACAAACTCATCATATAAAGTCTGCATGCAGTGGGGTGAAGAGAACACAGTAAAGACAGTCACCAAAGCCACGCCTCAGAATGAGTGAACTGACAAACGTAGAGCACACCTCACCAAGACAAAAGAGCACACTGTTAAGGAGCACACCGTCAACCCCAAAAGACTTTAAGGGAAACCAGCGTGGTAAATTTGGTCAGGTCATGAAGAACTTTAGCAGCGAGATTCAAGCAGCTTTCAATTTTCTGCAACTGAACTTTTCTCCTGCAAATAAGGATAATACTAAGTATTTTCTTTTTCTTTTTTAATTCTGTAGAAGATACACACACACCATATGTTGGTTAGTGATAGACAGATAACAGATATATGTGGCAGACAGATGTGCCTAGCAAAGCACCTGACCCACAAAAAGCAGGCAATACTCTGACCACTGCAAAGGAAGTAGAGCATGAATGGGGCCTATAGGGATGGTAAGAAAACACAAGCTGACTATGGGAAATACTCCAAACAAGAAAAATACGAAGAGAGCAAGAAGACAGAATGATAAAGTATAAAACCCCTGAATGGAAGCTGAACAGAGGATACAGAGGACAGACAGGGCTAAGAGAGAAGGCAGGCCCAGGCCTACCAAGAAAAACCAACCTTTCCCCTGCAGATCCATCTCCTGAGAACATGTAACTCCCTTTGGCACAGGCAAATCCCACGCGTACACATGTGCTGTGTGAAGGCAGGGACTCAGAAGGTAACAGAGAAGGTACATGGACAGGATGCTTGAAGACCGAATGTATGAAAATGACGTGCTTCTTTTCAAATATTACATCACCAACAGATCTATGGATGGCTACCACAGCTGAGAATCTCCTCCCATCCACCCCTGTACCAGCTCCAGAGTTAATATCCGGAGACAACCAAACTGAACTCAGCAAATAACCATTTGGGTATATATGCAAAGTTCAAAAAGTATAACTTCATTCACCCTACTATGTATGCACACACGCATGAAACTTTTGGATAAAATGAGAGGCTAGAGATTTTCTGTGAGTCACAAGGTAAGTGTGAATAAGTCAGAACTTTCCCATAGCTTTTGTCCTGACTAAAGAGCAGGGCTGGAACTGGACTGACAGTGTAGGGAATCAGCATTCCATAGCTGGTGATCCAACATCCACTGCTTCTGCAGCCCAGACATGCTCAGGGGGCTGCTCCAAAGAGTCAGTGGAATTATTTTTACAACATGTTACCCTAACACAGAGTCAGAAGTCAGAGGACATCCGTTACCCACCAGTGCTGCTCACACAGACCAGATCCTTCTTACCCAGAATTCAGTGTTCCAGATAAAAAATAGACATGAGGTCTTTCCAGATCTCTGAATATGGTTGTGTATACAAAAATAATGTTGAGTGAAATTTTATCTATCTTTGATAGCTCAAAATCCATCTCAGACCTTCTCAGGTCTTAACTTTGGAATTTGATCAATTTCATTTGGGCAGAACTGGGGAGTGGGGCTGCAATTAATAGAGCTTTCACAACCATCCCTACCCTATCTAGTTTAGTCTCCAAGGGGCCTGTGAGGTTTCATCAACCTACCAGGCACTGTGATGAGTGCCCCGCCAGCCATGAAGATTTTTGATCCTTACTAACGCTGTGTACAGAGTTGGTAACTGTGTCACAAACCCAGACCCCTAAATGAAACCTCAGAACTTCCACAATGACACCAAAATAAATACTAAAAAAGACTCTTCTATCATGAGCATTTCTCCAAGAGTATCAAAAAGCAAAGTAAATTTAACTGTTCATGTCCACAGACAAACACAAATATCAGTAAATGCAATCATATGCATTATACATAGCAGTACTGAGTATTGAACCTAGGTCCTCACACTTGCTAGACCAGTACTCTACCACTGAGCTATATCTTCAGCCCTCTATCCTTTAAAAAACAAAAACAAACAACCCCCCCCCAAAGCCCCACCTGTTTCTAACTATTTTGAGACAAGATTTCACTAAGTTGCCAGGCTAGTTTTGAAGAAGTATAAACAGTCAATGTCCCCTAGTAGATAAACAGGAGATGAGTAGATAAACAGTATGGTGTGGAAATAGTGGAATATTAACCCATGCAGAATAATAAAATTCACATAACATGCTACAAAATCATGTAAGCTAAGTGAAATAAATCCAATATTATGTAACTTTACTTACTAATTATCTAGAGTGGTCAAAGTCAGAGCCAAGTTTTAAGGTGACTATAGGATTTGGGCAGTGGAGAATGAAAGGTGACTGCTTGATGAATAAGTAATTCTGGAAGGGAAAGGCTGTCATGGTTACATGGCACTGTGTCTATGCTTAATGTCAATGAATTATACACCTAAACGTACAACCTACAGTGTTTACATTAATAATTTTATGTTCATTTTGGTACACATAAAAACTCTGGAGAAATATGGTCCCTCACTGATATGGTAACCTATTTCAAAAAGACCAGCTCTTTGAGTGGACACGACACATTCACTGGGTTCATCCTTTGGCTATGGTCTTTACCCTCATCATTTAAGTTGGCAGCACCCCTGTTCCAGGCTGCAGGTCTTAGAAAGGATTAAGAAAAAGGCAAAGGCCAGAGCTAGCCTCCAGGAAAGAAGTTGCCATCCAGCATGTCCTTTGATGTCTTGTTGGCCAGAACTTCTTTGCATGGCCTCACCTGGGTGTCTTATTACCGAGAACATCACTGTGTTTAGCAAAGGTTCCTGTTGAAAAAGAGGGATCTTAGCAGTGGCAGAACAGTCTCTGCCATCCCCACCAAGTTGGTAAGCTCAGCGTCCTTCCTTCTCTCAGACCACCACTCTGACCAGGACTCCCTCCTTCCCATCATCATTTCAGTGTTCTTAACATCTCTCTCATCTTAATATGATACAGCACAACGAAACAAAAGAAAAAAGTTATATAGGTATGGGGACTCATGCCTGTAATCCCAGCCCAAGAGGCTGAAGGTAGAGTATCATGAGTTTGAGGCCAGCTTTTCACATGAATGGGATGATGAAAGACATTAAGCCTGGAAGCCTTGTGGTTTAGAATCATACATGCAGGTCCTAATTGTGGCTTTTCACTCAGAAGTCATGTCAACTTGGACACATCCCTAAGTCTCTTAGCCTCCACTCCTTTATCTATAAAACAAAACAACACTAACTTGCTTCTTTGAGTTGGTCATACCATAAAGTCTTTGGTAGGGAATGGAGAACTCTATGGCGACCCTAACTAACTTGACACTTCTTGTAAAAGTTACACGGCACAGTCCACTTTTGTTCTGCACACCAGACAAAGATCTTATGTTGTAGGTTGGTCTGATACACTGTGTATTGAGATGCTGAATTCTGTGCCTCAATGTTGTGCAAACTTTCCTCCCCAACTATCTCTGACTAGTTAATAAAGAAGCTAGAAAGCCTACAGAGGGCTGAGGCGGGGGGCAGTAGGCAAGATTTCTGTTCCCAGTCAAGGGGTCTCAGGTAGGGACAATGAGGGAGCAGAAGAAAGAAGAGACAGAGAAAGGATATATGTGGCCATAAGGACTGAACTGAAGCAGCCCAGACAGAACCAATAATGCAAGTAATTCAGGGTGTGTGACTGGGAAGTAGCATAGAGGATTAGAATAAATGAGTATCTACCCAGTTCTAATGCCCTAAAGTTTATTAATAAATCTAATGGGTCTCTGTCTCGTTATTTGGGAGCTAGAAAAAGCTCCCCAATTATTCAGTCTTGCACAGTAGCTATCCTACAGATGACAACGATTCAAAATCTCATCTGAAATGATATTACATGGCAGACAGTAAATTAGGTACAAAAAAGCAAGAAGGATAAAGCCTCTTCTTTATAAACAGACTTTTTAAAGGTTGTTTTAATTAGTGAATCAGAGCCAGAAAATGTCACAGCTATTGGTGACATTAGTGACTAATTCATTCCACCCACTCATATTACAAATGAGGACAGGGACCATAGGAATAAAATATCAAGCTTAATTTATATGCAATGGCTTAACTAAAACAGCACCCCAAACCAGGTTCTCTGGAACTCTTTGCACTTCAGTGCAATAGTGATTGTCCTAGGGCACAGCTCTTTAAAAAAGAGAGAGAGACAGAGAGAGAGAGAGAAGAACAAAGGAATCCTTAATGAAATAAATAAAAAAAACATGGGTCAAACAGAGTTAAATAATTCTTAACAAGAGCTCACAAACATTTGACATCACGTGGAGTGAGTGTTCAACTTCTACCAAATTGTTTATCAAGACACCTCTTTTCTGGAGATGGGGAATTGGGACAAGAGTCTCATTCTTTAACCTAGACTTGCTTCAACTTTGCAATCCTCCTGCCTCAGCTTCCTGAGGCACTTGCTGTACAATCATGAGTACCAGAGTTCAGGTTTATCTGGAATCACAGATGGGATTTGAGACCACATTTGTGTGCCACCATGCTAGGGACCTCTTTTTATATGGACTATGTAGTTGAAAAAATCACCATCAAATGATCTCTGTGCCCTCTTGAACTTAAATTCCTAAAGTTCACCAGAGATACCACCTCGGAGCGCCTTATTCTTGGATAGACGACAAATGGTAGATTTCCAGAAATGACATTTATCCATCTCTTTCCTCTCCCTCAGACTGTTCTTGTTCATGTAATACATCTGAAAATGATACAGACAGAAGCAGGAGGTCAAATCTACATTTCAATACAATCAGATCAAACTTCCGAAACAGGAAGTATGGAAGTTTCTGTACTGTTACTTCGAGTAAATGTTCCAGCAACAAATGCCTGGGGAAAGTTACATTTATCTGTTATTCAGTAATCCAACTTTTTAGGACAAATTTTTGCAATTCTGACCAGAGCAGGTGGGCACAAAGGAAGATACTCAAAGGAGAGAGACTAAGTACCTAGAGAATGGGGACCTTCCAGAAGCCCATCCCAAATGACCTCAGCTTCCATTAGCATACACCTTATTTTAACCCTTCCACCTACCTGACTTTCCTGTGTCCACCCCTATCTTTCTGCAAGTCTTCTCTTTTCACCATGGGACTAGCTGTGTTATTTGACACACTGGCAGTGAGCCACAGCATCTTCCCAGAACAGAGCCCACTTTTCAGGAAACCCCGCCTGGTTTCCAGAGCCAGAGGATGGTAGAGAAGGGACGAGCAGAGCAGGGAAATGGCAAGTTCTAACAGCTTACTAGGAGCCTTAGCATGCATCTGTTCACAAAAACAGACGCTACCAACTAAACGCAATTCATAATTAGTACACATATATTTTACAAAAGTATTTATCTCCATATACAACACATTTTCTTGAGTACAACAATCTTGTTCACAGTGATAAAAGTTCAGAGATCCTTCTGGGGCACATTTTCTTAGACTAAAAATGCAATCATACTGAGAGCATAATTTCCCAAACCTTCCCATTCCCCACCGACTTTCCTCAGTGTTAAAGTACATACTGAAAACTTTTGCTACTCACCAAATCACAATTCTCACACAGTATCACAAAACAGATTCAGAAGAAATTTCAAGTGGAAAAATCATTTATATACACAACCTCCTATTCCTGTCTTTATGGACGCATGTAAGCAAGAAATAGGTCATGAGAGTGCTCAAGTATGAGCTCCCCTTAACACCTGTTACAAGTTGAAGGGGAGAAGAGTTAGGTTCTGATGTTTCATGTTCAGTCAAGTGTCAGGCTAGAGCCTCCCTACTTCCCATTCCCAGACACTGGTGGCTTAAGGCTCAGGCTTCTTCCTTCACCTTTTTTCTATCTGCACTGACAACCAGAGAATCATATCCAGATTGAAGATGTAAAAACTACTTATCTCAAGACTCTAACCCCAAATGCTCAACTACATGTTCGACAGCTCTGCTCAGAGTGCACACCAGCACCCCTCCTCCGCCCTTACCAGCAGTCACCGTCTCAAATGCCAGTGCTCACCACAGTGGTTAAGCAGACTCCCAAAGGTCAGTCTTGGCACATCTATGAACTCACATCCCACATCTGAACTATTATGAATTCTATCAGTATTAGCTTCAAAATGTGTCCTGCAGCTAACAATTCTCACACTGCAATGTGGCTTAAATATCCTCAGTCACCATAGTCTCAGCAAAAGCACCAGAAAGGCAGGAGCTGTAATGACTGTGTTTGTTGTATCTGCTGTGTCTAGCATGCCACTTGACAAAAATCATAAATGAATGCCTGATAAGCAGCAAATGGGGATGACAATGGGAATACTGATCCAGATTAGACAACAGAAAATTAAGTCCTCAACCAAGATCTCCAATTATTAAGAACAAAACTGCTTCTAGTATGCATGCTGTCTCTTGGACTTTGAAAGAGAGAGGTATGGGCTGCTCCATCCTTTCATTCTGTGCTTGTGTTTTCCTTTATCATCCTGTCAAGTACACAAATTCCAATGTTTTCGTCTGTTCAGAAGAAATGATGCAAAGGTGTGGGACATCCATGGGACAAAGCACATTAGCTTCCCCAGCAACACCTTTACAGCCGGGTCTATTTGATGAAATTTTTCTTTTCAAAAGCAATGTAATCCTTAGGTTTATTTATTTATTTATTATTTTGCGGGTGTGTTTTGTTAGCATCAGAGTCTGTGCATCATATGTGTACATGGTGCCTGAGGAGGTCAGAGAGGGTATGAATCTTCTAGAACTGTAATTAGAGGTGTAAATCCCCAAAGGGGAGCTGGAAATTGAACTTGGGTCCTCTGCAAGAGCTGCAACTGCCTCTAACTTTTGAGCCATGTCTGCAGCTCCAGTGAAAATCTTATTAAAGAAAGAGATTCAGGCTGGAGAAATGGCTCAAAGCTTAAGAACACTGGCTGTTCTTCCAAGGGTCCTGAGTTCAATTCCCAGCAACTACATGGTGGCTCCTAACCATCTACAGTGAGATCTGTGCCTTCTTCTGGTGCACTGGCCACACATGCAGGCAGAATGCTGTACAAATAACAAATCTTTACAAAAGAGAGAGAGAGAAAGAGAAGTTGGTGGACTGTAGAGGTAGTTCAGTAATTAAGTGCACTTGCTGTGTGATCATGAGGACCAGAGTTCAGATTCCAGCACCCACATAAGCTGGCCGTCCTGCACATGCCTATAACCAAAGCTCCAAGAAAGAGACAAAATAATTTCTGGGGCTTGCTTGCTTCCAGCCTATCAGAGAAAATGTGAGCTCCAGGTTCAGGGAGAGACCCCACCTCAATAAAATGAGCAGATTCTGGTCTCTACACGTGCGAATACACTCTGACACACAGAGAGAAGTAATCTTCAAGAAGCGAGAAGGGTTACATTAATTGTAGTGAACCATGCCTGTAACTGAAGCACTTGAGAAGCAAAGAAAAAAAGATTTCCATTCTAGCTTAGGTGATACAGTAAGTTCCAGGCCAGCCTATTTCACAAAAACAGAGACAAACTAGACATGGAACAAGCAAGCACTGGTGACAGCATAGGAGCCAGTTCATCCTGCCAAATCCTGAACAGAAAAACGTAGGGTGAGAGCAGATGCTTTAGAGAAGCAGAGACATGTGTACCCACTGTATAGAAATGTCTTTGCACATTCCTGGTGAAAAGCTTATACTCTGTAGGAAAGAATCACATGCTGTAGCTTTAGGAACCTCTCAGCTTTCCTCAGGCTAGAGCAAAAGGGATTTAGAAAAAGCCCAGGGTCCCAAAATTATGGAATCTATCACAATATCTTCTCTCTAAATTTTGCATTATTCAACTGCAATAAAACATACATGTAAAATGTGTTTTGACACACCTGAGCCCTACCATGTTGAGACCTTCATGTAGAAAATTGAGCTCCTGAAAAGACAGTTACCTCCAACTGGAATCAAATATAAAAGTGACACGCATACATGATCCTTTATTGAAAAGTGCTTTTAATAAAGAACAATGCCAAGGAGTTTTTCTATTAAAAAAAAAAATCAAGACTCTGCACACACCAACATAATATTTTCTGATTAATACAGAATTATAAAGCTTATTTTCAGGGCTGGAGAGATGGCCCAGAGGTTAAGAGAACTGGCTGCTCTTCCAGAGGTCCTGAGTTCAGTTCCCAGCAACCACATGGTTGGGTCACAGCTATCTATAATGAGATCTGGTGCCCTCTTCTGGCATGTAGGTGTACATGCAGACAAAGCATTGTATACATAATAAATAATTTAAAAAAAAAAATAAAGCTTATTTGCTCTTCTCATTAGCCTAAATCCTTCTAGGTCAGATTTTTCTCAGTTGAAACCTAAAACCTGCTCAGAAGATCCTGGCATTTATCATCTATCCAAAGATGAAGCAGGTAAAAGAAGGACAGTGATAATGGAGTCTATTGATCAGTTCACTGGAAGAGCAGTGCAGACACTTGTATCACATCGGGTCTTCCCTAAGGAGTACTGCAATGTGAAGGAGTCAAGTAAGTGCTGCTCAGGTCAAAACTTTAATGTACTAATCCACAATTCTTACCAATTCTCTGAACGGAAAACCTTCACTAGGCCAAACAGAGGGCTCATGTTTCCTGTCCTCAGTCTCATGTCGATGACCCTCTCAAAACGGCGCTTGCATTTGGCTATAACTTTATTAAACCTCAACATAATAGAAGTTACTCTACTAAATTACCATTTCCAGATACACTGTTCCAGTTTGTGTATTCTACCGCTCGAGCTGTCAATACAGTCAAGTTTCTAGTACGTTAATCAAAATTTCAGTCTGCAGATGGGGAGAAAAGGATCATCAATTATGTTTGGCTTGAATTTGCACATTTTGGTAAAATGGTTAGTAGTCCTGTATTGCCTAGACTCCATACTAGCAAAACACTATTTGAATAATTTTAATTGGGCAAATCCCAAGTCTGTTCAAAATGGAAGGATACGTCCAGTCTTAGAGAAGTATTGTGCATATGTTCACAGCAAGTACACACACGTCGTATACATATGTATCCTTTGTTAAAGTGAGCAGTAAGTGCACATTGTATCTGCAAATATGACCTCTATCCAGAGAAGTTGTGTGACTAGACATGGCAGTTCTCTAGCCTAAAGGCAAACACATAGTGAATTCCTAGACAAAATTCCCAGACAAGATCACAGGGCTCAGTAAGCTCTACCATCAAAAGCCTCACTGCAAAGCTGCCATATATGTTCCTTATTAATTCTGAGACCCCAAAGTTTCTACTTTTTATACTTCAAATAATTATATCAAAATGTCAAAACCTCACTGCTCTCTTTATCTTATGTTTATAATTTAATATGTAACTTAACACATAAGTTATATATTTAATCTATTAAATTTATTTATTTACGGAAGAGTGCATGCCACAATATGCATGTAGAGATCAACAGATCACTTATAGGACTCAGATCTCTCCTTTTACCGTGAAGATACTGAGGATAAAACTCAAGCTTGGTGCCAAGATCCTTTACTGCTAAGCCATCTTTGGGGCCTATTAAGATTACAGATTAGTTTATTAAAGTGCCTTTAATAAAACAAGAATATACTTTTTGTCTGTTTTTTGTTTTTTACTTTTTGAGACAGGGTTTCTCTGTGTAGCCCTGGCTCTCCTGGGACTCACTCTGTAAACTTGGTTGGTCTCGAACTCAGAGATCTGCCTGCCTCTGCCTTGAGAGTACTGGGATTAAAGGGGTGTGTAACCACTAGGCTAAGAATATATTTTAAACAAAGCATCTAAGACCAACAAAATTTATACAACCAAAAGTCAAGAGTGGTGCAAAGTTACTTGCAAGCTACAGCTTTCCAGAGATAGTGAAGATGGGGAATAAATTTGGGAGAATTTCCCAAAGGTGAAAAAGAAAGCAAGACATGTTCAAATTCAATTCAACACACTGTTTTTTTGTTTGTTTTGTTTTGTTTCTTTTTCATGTGTGTGTAGGATGCTGCTCTTTGAAGAATGTGAAACTTTTCTGGTCTTAGTTCTGAAGAATATCTGTAAGGAGGAGAGCACCTGAAATATGACCTGGGATTTCTGTTGACCTCCCCCTACTTGGAGATTTATGGAACACTTAAAAATATCAATATTGGACATTTAGTAGTCAGGGCATCAGCCTGAGATGAAAACTGTATCCCTGTTCCAGTTTTCCTCCACAAAGCCACTGCCCTGCACTTGCTCATGGAAGCATGACGCACACAATCACGCTGTCCCTCAGCCTCATGGTTTTCCCCTCCGGCTCCTCCTCTGTGGCTGTCTCTGTCCCTTTCTCCCTGCACTTGGCATTTACTTTCTCTGGACATACCAGTCAAAATGGGCAATCAAAGGGTCGTTGGAGCTGAGTCACATTAAATCAAGAAATGCTTTTAGGAGCACAGAAACAATTCACATCCACTCATCAATTTAGTTGGAGAGAGAAGGTTGACAAACAATTGAGAAAACTGCCAGAAAACATCGAAGAAATACTTCTATATTTGGTGACTTGAGACTAAAATAATAAGGACAAAAAAAAATCTTTCTTTTGTGGTATTATGAGAACAAGGTGAAGATAAAATTTACCATTTAAACTGAGATAGGAGCATTAAGAGGGGTGCTATTAGTAACACCCGATCACAGGCATGAGCCTAGCAAACAGAGACATATGGCCATACAGCTGCTCACCATCATTTTATAACCTTTCCTTATATATTTCCTCACTGTTCCACTGCATCATCACATAGGCTAGACGCCAGTTATAATACCCTCAAATACAAATTAAAAAGGCATGTACCAGAGAATGCATGTGTATTGCGATGGCCAAGTGCATGCTGATACGTACAAGACCCTTACATTCAACTCCTCAGACAGGAAAAAGAAAAGAAAATGCATGCCAAAGAGATGAGTCAAGGACCTCACCCAAGTTTACAAAGAGCTATGAGTATTGCAGCTCAGACTCCAGCCAGATCTGCTGGCTCCTAGCCAAATGCCCTTTATTAACTAATCTAATGACCTGGATCAGATTAACAGCAATGATAGCAGACAAAATCTCTTTTGCTTTTATTAATCAGCTTTTAAATTTCTGGAAAAAAAATTTCCTAAAGGCTTCAAATGAAAACAAATCTAAGTTTACGTATTGATTTTGTTTGCTCTGGAGGTTTTGTATTTGTTTCATGGAAGTGTGTGCATGTATTATGCTTGGTTTTGAGACATCGTCTCCCTATATAGGCCAAGCTAACTTGAAACTTACTATGTAGACCAGGCTAGTCTTGAACTCACTGAGTGATCTTCCTGACTCATCCTTCCACTCTTTTGCCACGTTTACAGTCATGTGCCAAACACACCAGCTATTGGTTCACATTCTGAGGATCTCCACTTCTACACACTTTGATTGCTTCTTTTTTCATATTTTTATTTTTCCTTCCAAATAATCTAAACATAGTAAAGTTTTGAAAAACAGCATAAATGCAAGGCCAGCTTAAAATTATAACTAATAAAATTTAATTTAGATAATTAAGCTCTCCATGTTAAAGAATTTACAATAATGCATCTGTCTTCTGACTTCTAAATTAAGGATTACAACACTGTGAACTTTCCATGTATTAAATAGTAAATGATTAGCAATATTCTGAAATGGCTGACAAGAGATGATCATCAACTCTAATAAGGCCAGCTACACATCAAGCACTCTTAGGAACGTTTTAAGAATTTTCTAATGATTTACTGACTTTTATTCCATGTGCATTTGGTGTTTTGCCTACATGTATGTCTGTATGAGGGCATTGGGCCCCTGAAGTTATAGACAATTGTAAAGTGCCATGTGGATACTGGGAATTGAACCCAGATCCTCTGCAAGAGCAGCAAGTACTACTCTTAATCATTAAGCCATCTCTCCAGCCCCATTTTAGGAACTTTTAAAAAACATGTATTCCAATCCTTATACTGTACCCACTAAATCAGGGTCTCCAAGAGTAGAAACCTTGGAGAACAACTTATCAACTGCTGAGGGGATTCTGAAGTTCAGCCCTTAATCCTAAAACAAATCAAATCAGCCCCAGACTCCCAAGGCAGATACACATGTAATAGCTCAATAGCAACCACAGTTACATCATCCTCTCTTCTGTGGCCCCCATGATTTCTTCCTATTGATTTCCTTTTCAGTCTCCTGAAAGGCAGAAGCATCTAGAAGATAGGAACATGCTCTTTGATCACCTCCCCGTGAGAGGGGAGCAGCCTTACCAGGCCACAGAAGAAGACAATGCAGGCACTCCTGATGAGACCTGATAGACTAGGATCAGAGGGAAGGGGAGGAAGACCTCCCTTGTCAGTGGACTGGGAGAGGGACATGGGTGAGGTTGGGAAGGGGGAGGGAGGTACAGGGGGGAATACAAAGTGAATAAACTGTAATTAATAAAAATAAAAAATAAGAAGAATGGGGACTGTAAAGACAGCTCAGAGCTTTATAAAAGCATTTGTTTTAAATTCCCAAAATCCACATAGTGGTTAATGACTACCCATAACTCCAGTTCCAGTGGATCTGATATGATCTTCTGACCTCGAACAACAACAACAACAACTCACCACCACCACCACCACAACAACAACAACTCACCACAGACTGGTTGGGTAATACAACATCCTAGCACTTACTGAGCTAATCACTCTGCATTAACGTTAGATCAGAGCATTAGCACTGTGAAGTGGGTACCCCATCCATGTTTTACATTTTAAGAAAGGTTAAAGTAGTTTCCCAAGATCATACTGCAAGGAAGTGGCAGACAAAGGACATAAGCCTAAAATAAATCTCAAGCTCTTCTCTAAACATCCACCAAGTAACCTACAGTACCTCTAGTCCTGCTTTCATTGGAACAAGGCTGGCTTCCACTCCGGCTGTACATGGCAGCCATAGAATCTACTGGAGTCTCAAAGGGAGAAGGACCAAGACACTCTGGGATTTTCCTTAAACTGGTACTGAGCACAAGCATCAGGAAAAGGCAGCAGAGTTGGTTCTTAGAATAGAAACAGCTCTTTGTAAAAGCAACTTTGAAAGCAATGGACAGCACTTCTGAAAAATGAAATCTTCAGCTTTTGAAGATGTATCAAAAGTGACTGCTCCCACATGTAGGGACTTTCCTAATTCACTGGTTGAAGAGAAACTGTTTCAAAAACAACCCTCCATCACAAGTGTTTTCCGCTTTTGAGCCATCCCAAAACCAGGCTTCCTCACAGGTATCCTGGATTAGTGTGGTGGCCATATAGGGGAATACTTCAAAGTACTGAAGATGGATGATAATCCTATTATGTTGGGAAATTAGGCTTAAAGTGGAAGGCCCTGCCCTAGGGCAGATTTCAAAGACAACAAAAGGGAAGTCAGTTGCCATGGGTTCCCTTAACATTAGGGCTTAGTTTCATTCAAATAATTTTTATGTGCCTACTGTGTGTGGGTGGGCAATATCTTGTATTGAACTGAAGAAGCAGAATCAATCCTGTAAATCTAGGTAAGAGTAGATTAGGCAAAGTTCCACAGAGGAAAATATCATGGGGCTGATTTGATATGAACAGAAAAATAATAGATATTAAACAGGAAAAACAGATCAGACTAGAGATAGTGTATTTCAGGCAAAGGTTAAGAGGATGTGTGTAGAAGAACACATTATGGAGTAAAGAAAGTCCCTCCTATGAAGTACAGAGCAGTGCACTAGGACACATATAGGGATGGTGGCCAGAACAGAGCTAAAGAAATGAGGAAGAGGCAGGCCAGGGTTGACTCTCAATCATGCTGAGGAAATAAAAGGTTATAATGAAGGTTGGAGGAAGCCACTGAATAGCGCATTCAAGGAACCTCCATTTTCGTAGGTCATTTAGGAAGAACAGCAGATGGAAACATAATAGTCCAAATAAGAACCTCTGTAGCTAGGTACAGTGGAGCCCACCTTTGATCCCAGCACTCAGGGAGACAGAGGCAGGAGGATTGCTGTGAGTTCAAAGCCAGCTGGTATACAAAGTCCAGGACATCAAAGACTACAAAGAAAAACCCTGTCTTGAAAACCCAAAAAATAAAAAATAAAAAGAAGGAAATGCTGTTCATCTAGCTAGCCAATAGAGTAAGATAGTTATTGCTGTCTTCTGTACATGATTTCACGGCAGCTTGGGTTACCTGTACGTGATTTCACGGCAGCTTGGGTTACCTGTACGTGATTTCACGGCAGCTTGGGTTACCTGTAGAAAATCAAGCTAGTGTCAACAGCCCTGCATAAATGGGGAGGAGCTAATAAGGCCTCAACCCTAGCTGAGAAGCCACACTGGCGATTGATGGCCCCTGGTGAAGAAAAAGTCGATTTTCTTTTACTTTTATAGCTCTTAGTAGGTTACCCATGCTCCAGTAGATAGCCCCTGCATCCATGTACATTCTGATAGCACTAAGAAGACTCAGTAATTTTTAAGCTATTAAAAAATTAAATGATATAATGATGGGAAGGGGAGATACAAAGAAAAGTGAATGAGGAGGGATCAAGGGGAAGAGGGGGAAGGGCAGAGTATGGATATGATCAAGATACATTGTACACATGTCTAAAATTGTCAAGAATAAACAAAAGTCTTTTTAAAGAAAGAAATGATGTAGGGCTGGAAAGATGGCTCGACAGTTAAGAGCACTTGCTATTCTTATAGAAGACCCAAGTTCTGTTCCCAGCTCTCACATGGTAGCATACAACCATCTGCAACTCCAGTTCTAGGGGATTCATAGTGCATATACCCTCATGCAGGCAAAACACTCATACACACATACATACATACATACATACATACATACATACATAAATCATTTTTTTAATTTAAGAACTTGAGCCTAACATTTATGACTCATCAGACATTGAGCCAGGCACTGGAGAGTCAAAGATAAACATAATTCACTCATTGCCTTACAGAAAGTGAAGTCTGACTAAAAATACAGGTACAGCAACAATTCTAATATGGTAACCAGAGACACGGAATAAAGGCTTAAGGTAAACAACAGAATGCTTTTGCTGTTAGACACATCAACAACTATGAGGGAGAATTATAAATTCCTGGACTGATATAGAAATAAACAGTTGGAAAAGAACAGACATGCCAAAACAAAATCACTGAAGGCTGAACAAAGAAAAAAGTGTCTGGAGGATATATTTGAAACACAACTATAATAGTTAAGTGGTCTTTTCTGGACACAAGATACTGCCCAAGACTATAACCTCCTCTAGATTGCTGGATTGTACTAAAGAATTGCCTGGGCTACAAAAAACAAAACAAACAAAAACAAAAAACAAAAAGCCTGCATGTAAGTTTGTATCCCACTTAGTAGCTGTGTGATTTTGAGGCAATTCTTTCACCAGCCTCTTTTCCTTGGAAAGTGAAAATGACCACATCTCTACCTGATTTGTAGGACTGAGAGTAAATGAGTCAAGATCCCTAGTTAAAATGACTGTAAACAGCAGGCTCCAATATTAGTCCCTGAAATCCCACTAAAATAGAAACACTTATTCCAAGTATTTGTGTAAAATAGTAGAGTGAGGCTTTTTTTTTTTTTCATTTAAGGATCAAATCCACAAAGCAGTGATGGGAAGAAGGCAGGAGAAACTGCAGCTAGCATTTGGAAGCTAGAAAGCAGATGTGTGAGAAAGGACTTAGCAAGCCCATGAGATCAGAAATCCAGACTGACAATGGTGGAACAGACGACCAAGCCAACCCAGAGCATCAAGGTGTCAGAGTGTGCACCTGGAGTGCACACAGCACAGTAATAAGCAGAAAAGAGGCTGAGAAGAAACCTCTGAGAAAAAGGGTCCTATTTCCAGTCTTCTACCCTCACAAAAGTTTAGACCAGCACTATCCCCTACACTTCTCCACAATATTGGAAATGTTCTGTGCCTAGCCTGTCTAATATGGTAGCCATCACTCACAGGTGGCCACTGAGCACTGAAAATGAGGCTACTGACCCAAAGAACTGACTTATTAAATAGCAATAAATTCAAAATAAAATGAGGGTTGAGGGTGTTACACAGTGGCAAAGCATGTGTTTAGCAGGAAGAAACCTGGAGTTCAACCATTAACACCAAACAAACAATGTTAAAATGGGTTGGTATGTGTCTGATAGCCGTGGCTTGAGCATGATAGGTCTAGATGAGAGTTTTCTGGAAAAGAGATGGAGGCCAGAGATGTCAGGCAAGCCAGAAGGCCCTCTAGCACGTCAAATGTCTGTCTATACACTCTGAGTGCCGCGAGTCACACCCTCATAACCTTGTCAAAGATGGTTGCAGCCACTCCCCAGCTCTGGAAACTGGAGGAAAGGTGAGCAACTCACCAGAAGCGACCTCAAGGGACTAACAGCTATCGCTTCAATCCTGTCACTCCCATGAAGTTCAAAGATCAGAAGCCACAGCACAGCAGCTCAACACCCACCCCTAGCAAACAGCTAAAGTAAACAACTGTCTGCTGAAAGCTTCCAAGGCAAGCACAGAGAAAGGGAACTCACTGTAAACAAAGGCTCTATAAAGAGTGTGAAACTCTTCAAAAGGATGAAAGAAAAATTATCAAAAAGAGAAAAGCCATTTCTTAAGTTACATTTTAGAGAACAAAACAACCACTTTTAAAAGCAAAACAAAAGCTAGAAATGAAAAAGTAGACTGGAAAGGGGCTTTATGGAGTCTTCTAAATTGAAGAAATGTTGTTTTGTACATAAGTCTCAAAGCAGAGCACAGTCACTTGGGTGAACACTCTAGCACACACAGATTATTCCTTAACTTTTACAAGCCTAACTGAACAGTTTAGCCAAGGTTTGAAAAAAGGTTTGAGCAGTCTGAAAAAAGACAAGAAAAGAATATAAAGAGGAATGTTTTACAAGTAAAATAAGAAAATAAGAATATAAAAAGGATCAATCCAGACAGTAACAAATCTGAGTTCCTAAAGGAAAGGCAAGAAGGAAGAAAATCATGAGCAAAAACAAGCACGAATGTTTTCCCAGAACAGAAGGCCACAACAGGCTGGATGAAATAGGCTGACACAAGAGAGGAACACAGCCCTGCTCTGAGCTTTCCTGAGAATCACAGAACTCTGGGAATGAGTCTGTGATCTTCTGCTGGAGAACAATGCATGCCACGTATTGAAGATCAAGACATTAAAATACTTACAGGCCTTAAAACAGCTGTGCTAAAGAGAAGACAAAGACACTATCATCCAGGGCCCTCAATATTCTCAAGGTAAAAATTCCCAACCTAGAAATTTATAATGAGGCAAATCACCGATTTTTTATACCAAGGGGAAATCAAATAGTATTTGTTGAGTATCTCAAAAAAATTTACCAAGAAGCTAATAAGTAACCCTAATCAATACAAGAAATGACCAAGCTGGGCGCGGTGGTGCACACCTGTAATCCCAGCACAAGGGGAGGTAGATGCAAGCAGATATCTGTGAATTCTAGGCCAGCCTGATCTACAAAGCAAGTCCAGGACAGCCAAGGCTACACAGAGAAACCCTGTCTTGAAAAAAACCAAAACCAAAAATGAGAGAGAGAGAGAGAGAGAGAGCGAGCGCGAGCGAGCGAGCTGGGTAGCCATCTGCCATCACCAGTCCACACTTTACGACAGTGATGTGTAAGAGAGACGTGAAACTAAGGATGATGGTACACATGTATTCTCAGCACTTGGGAGGCTGAGACAGAGGACCAAGAATTCACGGTCAGAGTGGGCTACTTAAGACCCTGTGAAAGAATGGGGTAAGGAGGGTGTTTTGTTGAAGGCTGCCATCAGCAAGTTTCCTACAAACTTTATCAGGGGCCCAAAGGTCTAGGTAGCTCTGGGCCACATTCCTAAGGCCTTTCTGCATCTGCATATTTTAGAGTATCAGGGCTCTAGTTTTCTCTCCAGGTCTACTCTGACCCTACAAAGAACATTTTACAGAAGCATCCTGCATTTTGGCCTAGGATAGTTAGACAAAAGCCAAGAGCAGCCACTCTTCTTGATACCTTCCCCCATTGCAAACAACTGAACAGCTACAGTCTTCCAGGTACTCCAACTCTGAAGAGCCCTGTTTCTAGAACTACCTCAGTAAAAGGCTTCCACATCAAGTCTGATCAGATACAGGAGTACTGACTTTCACCAAGGGCATGAAGCTGTTCTAAGAGCCTCTAGCTAGCAAGGGTACACAGCCCTTTTCTTACACACCCTGGCTTACACTTGCTTACAAAAGAAAATGAATAATAAAAAGGGGATATGGCTGCTAACCCTGAGAAAATGTGAAAGAGAGGGATAGATGCTGAATTCCTAAGACAATAACAACATCCTTTTTCTTAATCTGACTGGTGGACATGTAGGTATTTTTTTAATTGCAGAGTCATACTTCAAGAAATTTTCTGTATGTTGATATATTTTTCATATTTTAAAAATCCCCTCCCAAATGGACATAGTGCATAACTTGTAATTCCAGCACTAGGAATGCTGAGGCAGGAGGATTAGGAATCCAAGGCCAATTTGGGATGCATGGTAAGGCCTGTCTCAAACCAAATAGCATAAAAGCAAAGCCCTCTAGCAAAGAGATTAACAAGATAATATATTTAAAGCCCTGACACAAGGGTAGACATAGATCAACATCAAGTTTACCGCATCCTCTTCAGTTACAAAATGCTGTTCTCTTAAAGCTGCTATCAAATATTAGCAACCTTGCAAATTCTGATAAAGCAAGAATTCCTGTTTGCCAGTTTGCCCGTATTCACTAACAGTATGTGCTTCCTAGAAGTTGAGGGCAGAAATATACACGTACACACATATACATATACAGAGAGGGGGGAGGGGGAGAAAAAGGTACTAAGAAGGTGGACACAGAGGACCGCCATGATTAACAGAAAAGTAGCCTCCATGAAACCAGCAAGTCCCTCTCCCTATGGAAACTGCAGCCTTCCAATTCCAGCCACCATGGAATACTTCACCAGCTTCTAGGCCTCCAACAACAGGGCGGCCATCAGCAATACCATCCAAATGAAGGACAATGATAATACCTTTAAGATACGTGAAAAAAAATCTTAATCTTGCGTGTTGGAGAGGCTGGAAACACTGTAGTTTGCAGAATGTACCCTGGAAAATGTGCAGCTTTAGATGGTATAGATGGATATGAACTGCCCGCTGTGGTCATGCTGAAACCTGGCTGACTGCCTTTGGAGCTGGACTTTGTATCATGTGAACCTTCTCCCAGGTGTCTATGATGAGCACAAAAGACCGGTGCTTCTCTACGTGAATTACGTGACAGCCTTAAGGCTCCCTTTGAGGCTCAGGCTGCCGTGCCTTCATGATTTTCAGTTTTCTTGACTGATACCAAACACAAACCATCTCATGTGAGAGGGCAATGAGATTTCTTAGGAAACAACTGGAGGAGTTCCAGAAGCACCTCATCTTTGTCACTGACAAAAATGATACCCATAGAGTGGAGAACATCCTTCTCTAAGCACAGTTCCCCCAACCCACCCACCCACTTGCCAGGGAACATTTTTTTGAAGGGCTCATTTCATATTTTTTCAACTCATTTGGTGAGCATTCTTGATAGGTAGTTAATTCAAAATAAAGCTGAATATACATAAACTGAAAGAAAAAAAGAAAGGTAGCTAGCTCCAATATGGAAATTTCATTGTGATGTTTCCTGACTGAGCCAAGCAAAACTCTTCCAAAAAGAGGTGTGCCAGCTAGGATAATCCTTAAAAAGTATTTCCAAGTTTGAAAGGACTAAAGCAGGCTTTGCAGAAAGTATAGTTTAAGTGTAACAGTGATGGGGGAAGGGTGCTTCCTGTCCAGCACTGAACTTTGGTGGGCCTGTCTCCTGTGCAAGGAGGACATGCCCAGGGAGCTCTAACCTTGTCTACACTGTTGACTGTGGATCTGCGTAGGTCAGGCAAGTCCCTGACCCTCAGTTTTCCCCACTGGAATCTAGTGGGGAGTAACAACCATGAGGCTCCCTGAGGGTCGGCAGGAGTGCATTAGGACGCAGTCTGATTTCTGAGGAACTGGCAGAGCAGAACACAGCCTGTCTAACTTCTTGCTGGCAAGGAAATTAAAAGATGCAATTTCAAATTAAGGTATTTTTATACAGTTTTAGTTGTAAAGGCTTTTTATTAATGCTATGCTTTAAGACAGTTACACGTATCCAACAGCATTTAACCTGAAAACTTCTAAAGCCAAGGAAAATAATGTAAGCTGAACCTATGCCCACTTCTATTATGATTCCAATTTTTAAAGTAACTCATAAATGTATATGAGTCACACATCTGAACACAATGAAGCACCCCTTTATCATTTCATCTTCAGCTGCCAGTAATCCCACCTTACAGAGTGCCAAAGCTCTTGATAAGTATAGCTCATTTCTGGCTGCACTCCAGAAACCAGTACAGGACTGCTGCAGTAAGGAAAGCTGCCTAAAAGAGGAGTCCTGGGCTTCGGACTATAAAGCCCCAAGTCAAAACTCTACCTCCTTCGCATCTCCATTAGCAGTGGTTTAGGCTTCAAACACCTGAAAATACATTTCCTACTCCTCCAGCTTGTGTGACCCTTTGATATTTGTGAGGTACCTTCACATTTATTAACTAAATTGATTCCCTGCAACCTATTACAGTGCTTAGGAAGATGCTACTGTTCTGATGTTACAGGGGGAGAATTGGAGGTCCTAGCCAAGATAGATGTCTAGGGGTTAAGCAGCAGATAAATGGTGAGATGTGTTCATTTCTGACCAAACTGGTTTGTAGTCTGAAAATAAGAGTTAGGGGTAGGGATACAGTTCAGGGCAGAGTGGTTAAAAACCTATCCTTTTGGCATTTTTTATGATTTTACTAAGTTTAGGAGTTCAACCTTCAAAAGCACATTGACTTCCCTGCCCCTTTTTTTATCTCCTTTGTGCCCTGGGCTGCTGAAGGGACTACCTTCCAAGAAAACATCAGCTAAAACAAGCTGACATAATTGAGTAGGGTGGCTCACCACTATAATCCCAACACTTGGCAGACTGAAGTAGAAGAATTTCAAGGCTCAAGCCAGCACGGCTACCCTGTAAATTCAAAGCTACTCTAACCTACGAGTAAAGTGATTACTGTACAAGAATGGGGACCTGAGTTAAGTCTCCAGTGCCCACATTAAAAAGTCAGGCTTGGCTATAGCTGAAAAGTGGGATATGGAGACATGCAGATCACAAAGCCAGCCCGCCTGGCCAAAACAGTTACTTTTAGGCTCAGTGAGAAACCTTTTCTCAAAAACTAAAGTGCAGTGACTGGAGAAGACAGCCTGGTCTTAACGTCCACATGTGCACACCCTCTTCTCACACACAGACACTAAAGACAAGGGAGAGGCACGAAAGAGAGAAAGACTAGGAGAAAAAAAAGAGCAAACAGGAGCGGGGCGTTCGGAGAGGCAGGGAAAGATCACGCCAGCACTTTAAAAAGCCACCATGCCTTGCTCTCATCTTACACAAAGCTAATGAGTAAATCTCGTCTGTTTACATAAGGAAGAACGAGAGTCAATTCAAACAAGGTTCAATGACAGTTCTGTAGTCAAATCTAATTCGGACCCCTCCTTTCACCTTTCTCAGCCTCGGGAGTCAGAAGAGAAGCCTAAAAAGAGAGATGATTAATGTGACTTGATGTTCTGCAGTGGGTTGTGAGAGCCTCCCCTTTTCTGAGGAGGAGGAGGAGGGGTGGGGAGAGGGGGAAGACAGAGGTAGGGACCAGGAGGACAGGAGGGTGGGGGCTATGATCAGGATGTAAAGTGAATAAATAAAGAGAGAGAGATGATCAAGATAGAAGGAACGGAAGTTCGTAGAGGTGCCACACAGAATAAAAGACAGTTTACCCATTTGTACTTAACACCAACTGTACCCCCTCTTACATGGCTAGGAAGCCAATTCTTGCCATCTACCCTCAAACAGAATTCACTGGCTCCAGCCTAAGGAGTCAGTGCAGTAAAGAAGATTGTACAGGCAGCATAAAGCAGCACAGCTCCAGCCTTCTCTCAAGAGGTTAGCCCTGAGACACGGTCCTCTGAGAGACACAGCTGGCAGCAGCCCGTTGACACACAAAAATTCCCTAAGCACCAAAAGACGGTGTTAGGTTCCTCACTGGTTGGTTCTAAGAAAACACAATATAAAAACAAAACCTTTCCATAAAAACAGTCTCCCCGACTTAGCTACTCGGGAACCACTAACAAGACTGTTTCTGCGTATCAGTGGTTCTCTACCTTCCTAATGCAGCAACCTTTTAATACCTCATGTTGTGGTGACCCTAACTGTAAAATTATTTTGCTGCTAATTCATAACTGTAATTTTGCTACTCTTATGAATCATAATGTAAATATCTGATATGCAAATGGTCTTAAGTGACCCTGTGAAAGGGTCTTTCAACCCCTAAGGGATCGTGACCCACAGGTTGAGAACTGCTGATGCACAGGATCAAGGTATTTCTCATGAATTAACCATTTCATTAGCAGCTACAACTGATAGTAGTTGGGGATACAGAAAGGAAATTTACTGTTTCCTTACCCTTAATTATACATAAAGGGCTGGAATCCCCTGTCCGTTTATCCAGCCAAATTTACAAGAAGTCACAATGGGGGAATTTCCAAAGCCTCAGACAGAAGCCTAAAGGCCACTTATCTATTCATCTCAGTTTACAAACAATTTCACAGCTGACTTGTAACAAAGCTGAGAGATAGGAAGATCTCTCCTCCCTCTACTCTTTAAACATTCAGTATGAGTTAGGCTTTTGGTAGCCATGCTCCTCAAACACTTTGAGTAGCTAAAGTCTTAGAGCAGGAACTTTCTAGCCACCACCACTAAAAGTTCACTACTAAAAGCCACCATTTGTCAAGTTTCAAAAACATATCTGCCAGTCTTGGATCAGATGAGGTCTACTTTGTGATTTCTGTAGAAAATTGTGGGTAAACAAGACAATCAAGAATATCATTTCTAAGGAAAAAGGGACAAGCCTCCAAGAGTGGCAGTTGGCGTCAATCAAGCCTTGTTTAAAGCTTGCCCTGCCTCTTCTGGGCTGTGGGGCCCGGGACACTTGAGTTCTATGTACTCATGTTTCCATATCTCTAATACCAGTTCCCACTCATCTAACTATTGCCAAGGACCAAGCAGAGTGGAAACCATCCATCTAAATAAAAGAGATCTATTAACTGCTGTAAGTGTAACTTTGTAATGCAAAGCATTGCTTGGGTAATGTCAGCATGGAGATTCATGGGAGGCAACAGCTCTTTTACACTATTCTACAGTTCTCCCTTCCAGGTCCACCTCAATCCCCCTATTTCTCCATTTACTCCTAACAAATCCAGCCTACAATAGTACTCCGCATAATCAGCACTTCATTAAATACTTTTCCAAATCAAGACCCCCTGCAACAGTTATAGCCTTGTGGAGAAAGTTTCTCTTTGATTCTCTAAATTCCAGTCTCACCAACTCTTGTTATTTTAGCTTATTATCAAGGGACATGGCTCGGCATTGAGAGCTTGCCTAGTGTGTGCAAGGAGAGCCCCACCCTTACCATCACCAAGAAAGAAAAGTATTTAATTACATCAAGACTATAATGATTCTAAAACGTCACTTGAGTGGAACTGCAGAGACTTGAAAAGGTAAAACGGTGACTGTGGAGAAATGAGAGAAAACTTCTTAGACCATACACAAGCACTCAGCCCCCTCCGAAACAGCTCAGCTCACAAGATGACCTCTGCCACAAAGGAGAGTCCCTGACCTGCAGATCCTCTGGCTTGGAGAACAGTGACGAAACCACTGTAACCACTTCGCATCCACTCAGATAGTCCTCGCTTTTAGCCCTTTAAAGCCATCAGCAAAAAACAACTCTCCATTCAGACAGTTCAGAGCCAAGTTCACAAATGATGTGACTTATACTTCTTAGCAGTTATCCGCGTCTAATACAAGCAGTACATGAGAACAATGATTCCCAATGGTCCCTCAACTCCTGTTCCTATTTTGTAACATGCTCCCCTTTACTTACCTGAAATGAAAATCATTTTTATGCAATATATGCAATGCACAAAATTTCAAAGAAAAAAATTTCAGTAAAACTAATCCAAGAGAAATTAACAAAAAAACAGTATTAAGATATGTATTCCAACATGTAACGAACTACCTCCTCTGAGTACAGTAGAAGGCATAATGAAGTCTCTCACTTTCAGCAACAGTAGAATAACCATGAGTATAATAGTAATAGACAGATCCTGGCAAATTCCTTTTGGTGACAAAAATACAATTCTTTACAAAAATATCCAACAGCTTCTAACAGAGCTGCAAGGACATAACATGAAATTGTATAAGCGTATATTTACTCACAAATAGTCACATTCCTGGAATAATTAAGTATATCAAAATGGTGCAAAATTAGGCTCTGAAAATTGTAAACAGGAATTTTTCCTTGCAAGAACATTTGGAGAGACTAGCCATATAAGCTAATGTAAAGGCTTCCTTTCACGAAACTGTTCTGTGTACATTATAGGATCCCCAGGTCTGTTCTCTCAGCTTTCAGTGTCTGGATCCGATCATCAACGAAATTAAGTCTTGCAGAACAGTCACTGTGCCACTTGTGTACTTTTTGAGGACTAAGCAGAGTTTGTTGGCATGTATTTCTTGTAGTAATCTTAGAACCACAATAGATGCCTAAGTAGGTGTTCAACTGATCTGAGAGACTGCAAAGTCAGTACTCTCAAGCAAAAGAGAAATGGCTTTTCTCAGATTAGAAAGTAGAAGTGTTGACATCTCATACTCAGAGACACTTTATAGGCTGCTATTATTCCTACCCAGCAATGAGCACCCAAGACCACATCAGCAAAGACACATGAGAGGTGGAAAAATGCATAGGAGAACACAAAGTCTGTGAAAGCAATGTAAATTCTCTGTACAAAACCATCATGGACTTTCTATCTCCCCCTTCTTTCATAAGATTCCCTACACTCTGCCAAAAGTTTGGCTCTGAGTCTCAGCATCTGCTTTGATGCCCTGCCGGGTAGAGTCTTTCAGAGGCCCTCTGTGGTAGGTCCTGTTTTCTCCCTCCTCCAATGTCTATCCTGTTTGCCTTTCTGAGTGAGGATTGAGCATCTTACCCAGGGTCCTCCTTCTTGCTTAGCTTCTTTAGGTGTACAGATTGTAGTATGTTTACCCTATATTTATTATATGTCTAATATCCACTTATACGTGAGTATATACTGTGTGTGTCTTTCTGCTTCTGGGATACCTCACTCAGGATGATCTTTTCTAGTTTCCACCATTTGCCTGCAAATTTCATGATTTCCTTGTTTTTAATTGCTGAGTAGAGGGGAGAGATATAAACACCTGAAAGGGACCAGAGCTCCACGAGGAGAACAGAACCAAAAATTCTGGGCCCAGGGGTCTTTTCTGAGACTAATAACTCCAACCAAGGACCATTCATGGAGATAATCTAGAACCCCTACACAGAAGTAACCCATGGCAGCTCGGTCTCCAAATGGACTCCCTGGTAATGGGAACAGGGGCTTCTCTTGACATGAACTCAGTGGCTGGCTCTTTGATCTCCTCCCCTTGAGGGGTGGGGGACAGGGCAACTTTACCAGGCCACAGTGGAAGACAAGGCAGTCAGTCCTGATGAGACATGATGGACTAGGGTCAGATGGAAGGGGAGGAGGACCTCCCCTATCAGTAACTGGGGAAGACGCTTGGGAGGAGAAGAGGGAGGGAAAGCGGGATTAGGAGGGGACAGGGAGGGGGCTACAGCTGGGATACAAAGTGAATAAATTGTAATAAAAAAATTAAACAGAACAATAAGCTAGGGTCAGATAGAAGGAGAGGAGGTCCTCCCCTATCAAGGGACTAGAGAAAGGCAGAGAGGGAAAAGAGAAAGGGAGGGCGGGACTGGGAGAAAACGAGGAGAGGTGGTTGCAGCGAGGATACAAAGTGAATAAATTGTAATAAATATATAAGTGAAATTTAAAAATAAAAGAAAAACAAGTACAGTGGATACAATAAGGATATAGTACATATCACCATATATGTGCCCAAACACATGAATTTACACCAAAAGTAAACTAGTAGCAACAGTGGACTTGAATGATAATTTTATAATGAAACAAGCAAACATACACAAACAAATGTACAGACTGTGGCATGGTTTCTCTGAAGTTGAGAATGGCTTTATAATCCACACCAGAATAATTCTAATGAGCCCTGCCAACTGACTAGGCTTCCTAAACTCAATAATATGGGAGAAGACAGTCCTTAGATTCGAAGAGACTTCTGATGAGGATGAACAGCCTTCTCCCCATGCATCCAGGATCCCCTACTACCATCACCTGAGCACCTACTCTGCCTCGAGGCACACAGTTGTCTCTTGCCCAATGACTAATTCCTATTTTCAGGGAACTAAATGAGACCCAAATCCAAGGCTCACAGTCAAAAGCTAGAAAGAGAGCCCAGATCTAGCTCCAAGCCTGTACTACATGCACCACCTATAAAAATGCCTGCCTGAAGAAGTAATCACCAAGGCTCCTACTCTAGTATACTTTGCCTGTGTGGGCAGATTAAAAAAAAAAAAAAAAAAAAAGCACACCAAATGTTTAAAATTAACTGCTTTTTTTTCTTAGCCAAAAGCACAGGGGCTTGAGAGAGTCCACACATTAGGTCTTTAAGTTAAGCTGTGTATACCAGGCCCACAAGTGGCCTGATTCATGAAAACAGAAGGCAAAAGCACTCAGCCTATCATCTTGCAAATATTTCCTTTGTCCTGCCTCCTTGACATGGCCAGTAGCTTGGTCCTCCATCCCTGTGCTCCAGCTTCTAAGCACACTGATTGATACTTGTCCACATATGTGGCCTGGCTCAGAAGCCCTCCTACCAATCTTCAGCTCCTCCCTCGAGTCTCCCCTTGCACACTCACAGGGTTCTCAACTGCTCAAGTGAAAGAAAGAAACTACTCTGGAGCCTTCTCAGCACTCCTCGTTCACACTTTCCTCAGGTCCCTTCACCGCCTTTTACACCACAGTATTCTGTATGCACGGCCCTTCCAGACATCATTAGGTCCTTAGTTACTCGACATCCTATACTGACTGCCTCTTAAGAACACAACCCCACCTCAAACACTCCCAATACCCCTAAAATAGCCATCTGAGGAACGAGTATTCTGAACCAGGGAGGCCGATGGTATACAAAACCAGGGAGGAGTAGCCAGTCGGCTCACTTCACCAATCCAGCTTGTTTATCAGATAAACAAGCAAAGGTTCCTCTGTCAAAGCAGAGGAACCTGAAAGTTTAGACATGGATAATAGTTCCCATGTAATAAAAAGTGATGAAAATATTCCAGATAAAGGAATACCACCAGAAGTGTAGGCTCAGGCCATTTACCCTAAAGCCAGCATCTCAGTGACTAGAGTAGGGCATATAGCAGTACCACACATGAGCACACACAAAGCCCAAGAGCAAGCTGGTGTTCACATGTCCTCGCTGCTGGCTCCCCAGGGAGTCCTAACTGTTCAGCAGAGAAATAAAATGGCCTCCAGAAGCATAGCTTTGTGTGCCTGCGTGTGTGTAAACACACACATGAAAAAATGCCCTATCTACAACCTTCCTGTAGACCCAAGAACAAAGCTTTTCTCAACAATTGTAAATTTGTATCTGGATGCTGAATTAATAGCTCACTGATTTTAACGGAGGCTATGTATCTATTCTTTCCAATTTAGCCTATACTGCTCCTTTAAAATTGCTCCAGTCAGCATACCATCTACTTGTAGCACGTTCAACTAATGTCAGGCAGAGCAGACACATCTGCTGGTTTGTATTCCTATCACAAGGAATAACCAGTTATGCAGCAACAGATGAATCTGCCACACTTGACTCCTGAGGGAAAAGGGCCTAACTAAAAACAAAACAAACAAAGCTTTGCCTGGCTGGTGAGATGGGTCAGTAGACAAAAGCACTTGTGGCCCCATGGCAGAAGGGAGGGCCAATTCCAGAAAGCTATCCTCTGATCTCCGTGTGTGTGCTGTGCACACGCAAACCACACTCACATGCACATCATGCACACCCACCCACACTCACATTCACAATAACAGTAAGTACAATTTTTTAAAAAGTTAAGTTCCCTTTCTGCCTGTCAACAGCAAGGTTTCACATATCTGGAACAGGCACCCATATAGCCTCAGTATGACTCAGCCAAGCCCCTACCTCTACACCCACAAGGCAGAAAGAACCCACCTCAGCCAGCCAATATGGCACAAGGCTGACTAGCTAGGTCCTAGACCACCTGGGAGGTCAGCCAATGCTTAGGGATTCATTGTTCTTTAGCTTTGTCAGGTGGCAGAAACTCCACACTCTCCCCACTCTCCTACCACTGCCTATTTCCAGTCAGGGACAGGTAACCTGGAGACAATCTGAATCTGATAATGGAGTAAAGGGCTCAAATTAGGCATTCATGTTACTCCCAGAAATGTACCCTAAGAACACATACTACATACAGAGATCCTGCTGCCTAAGTATTAAATCGTGTGCTATTCATAATGGGAGGGAAAAAAAAAAAAGAAAAACCCTGTAAACATGGGCCTAGAAAGATGACTCAGTAGTTAGGAACACTTGCTGCTCTTGCAGAGGACCTGGGTTCACTTCCCAGCTCCCACATCAGGTGACTCACAACAGCCTAGAACTCCAGCTCCAGGGATCTAACTCCCCAGAGGTTTGCTCCTTTGCTCATTTTCATATTCTCTCTCTCTTTCTCACTCTGTAGCTCTTACACTCTCTCTTGCTCTCTAGCACTCTCACACTCTCGAAGGCTGATTCTCTCCTACTGTCTCTCAAAGCGCTCTCTCTGGCCCCCCAACCTCTGGTCTTTAAAAAAAAAGCGGGGGGGCTTAAGAGCAACCTAAATATTTGAATACTGACTTTGAAGGGCAATACCAAACAATACACTTAAAACAGTATTAGCTGCATTATGCAATACCACCTCGTTGAGGATCCACTGATAAGATTTTGTTTTGTTTTGTTTTTCCAGACAGGGTTTCTTTCTGCAGCCTTGGCTGTTCTAGAATTAGACAAGGCTGGTCTCAAACTCACAAAGATCCACCTGCCTCTTGCTCCCAAGTGTGATAAGATTCTTTACATTTCATCTACTATTCACACCAACACTACTTTAAGGTAAATGTCACATCACTTTATAAATAATACAATCAAGGTTCATAAACAATTTTATTTAAGGCTATTTACACAGCCAGTAAGTACAAACTTAACTCACTCATTTTGCAAGAGCTAATTAAGCTGGGCATGATGCTCCCATAGGCAGGTTGGTTGCTAAGATTCCTTCCAGAGTTTATTCTGAAGGTTAACAGAAGATGCAAAGACAGTACAAGCTGCTCAGCTATTTCCAATACTAATCAATGCTCCTTTGCTTTTTAAATCTAACAATGGTGAAATCATCTGTCCATCATCAAAAATTTTCCAAGGCATCTCTAATGACCACTAACTACTCTGGCCTCCCACTTTAACATCCCAAGGGCAAAGCAAAGGAAATAAAAGAAAATCGCTGCCTTAATCAGGGTTAGTACTGCTGTGATGAGACACCATGATCAAAGCAATTTGTGGAGGAAAGTGTTTATTTCACTCACAGTTCACGTAACACTTCATCATCAAAAGTAGTGAGGACAGGAACTCAAGCAGGTCAGGAACCTGGAGGCAGAAGCTGATGTACAGACCATGGAGGAGTGCTTACAGGCTTACCCCATGGCTTGCTCAGCCTGCTTTTTTAATAGCACCCAGAACCACCCACCAGCCCAGGGATGGCCCCACACACAACGTACTGGACCCTCCCAAAACACTCTTTAAGAAATGCACTACAGCTGGATCTTATTGAGGCATTTTCTCAACCAAGGTTCCCTCCTTTCAGATAACTAGCTTATGTCAAACTAATGTAAAACTAACTAGCATATCATGAACCAAAAGTTCTTTATCCCAGTTAGAAGTTTTAAGCCATTGCTGATACAGACTGTAGCCATGAAAAAGGATATATTTTGTTTTGTGAGGGGTGTGTGTGTATCTACCTGCAAGTTTTGAACCCCCAACTTCATTAATGCTGATTTCTAAATACTAGTTGATTTCTATTTGAATTACTACTTGAAATACTAATTCTATTTTATTTACTATTTGATTTCTAAATAAGTACAGAGCTTCAGGAAAATCAAAATTAAGGAGAGACAATAATGACAAAAAAAAATTAACTACACCACTGTTAGCCATGCCAAACATTTTATTCATTTACCCAGTGACACATGAAATGGCTACCACTGTTATCTTAATCTTACAAATAAGCAAACACAGATGCAAAGAAGCTAAGCTTCCTGAAATTCCCACAGCCAAGAAAATGGCCCCCTTTCCTGACTTAGCAGAACACAGAGATCCCCTCCTAAGTGTGGCTTTGAACTTCTAGATCTTATATTCCAGGAAGCTATTTTTAGCAACCATAGTCACCATCAAGGTGACTCAACAAAACCATTCCTGAGCACAGCAGTTCTCAGTGCTGAGAAGTCTGTCTTCTCTGGGCAGGGTGCCAGGAGTGAGGAGACTTCTGACTTATTGTCTAACAGCAGGCTACCGGCCCTGTTCACCTTGATTTTTTTCACACCCGGAGCCCTCCTCCCTGCCCCCACCCCCACCCCGAGCCTCCCTCCTGATATGTATGAGGATGCTGGCCCCTCTACAGGAGTTTGAACACTAGCCCAGAGGACCTTCATGTCACTGATGCCACCACAGGCTGGAGTTAGAATAAAACAGAAACACTGTATTTCTGGCACTGCAAAATGCAATCTATTTCCTTCATCGGGCATGCTGCTGGAAGCTGAGCATGGTAGGTAGCATATACCTTAATCAGAAGGCTGAAACAGGAAGATCATGAGTTCAAGGCCAGCCTGGACCACATAGCAAATTCCAGTCTACTGATGAATTACATGTTCTCATATTAAATGCTATGAGTGAAAGTTGACTTTGAAGTCTTAGCACACAGATTTCTATTACCACAAATTACATGTTCCAACAAGCTAATAATTTCATTAAGTTTTTATAGTAACAAAACAAAGTCATAAATAAAGACACCATTCATCTTGTTGATACACCAAGATGGCTGGTTATATCCAAGAAGGAAATCTCTGCTATAAGCCTCAGATGCTATCTGATGACATTCTTAGCTTTTGGTTGGTGGAAGTTTGTGGCCTGTCAATATATCCCAAAAGGTTTCACCTGAGAGTCACAAGGATGTTGGGTCAGAGTTAGCCAATAAATCCTGATCAAGGAGGCTGATCAAGGATGCTAAAGATATACTGTGGTTAGGCACTGGACCTGCAACATTCCAATCTCTCCTCAATCATTAATGTTCTAAACAGTCAATCAGTTCAGTGTAAGGTGAAGCTTCTTTTTGAGAATTTTAAGTAAGTCCAAGTATAACCTGGACTATATAAAGACAATGTCAAGAAAAGAAAGAAGGGGCGGAGTGAAAGAAAGGAAGGAAAGAAGGAAGGAAGGAGAAAAAATGCACGTATCACACTGCTGTAGAGATATGAATTTGGTATAAATATACAATGAATATAGTATAAACAGTCCGGATATGGTATAAATACATATACCCTCAAGAATTTTAAGTACAGGGGCCCTCTGGAATCAGGATATTGTATGATGTGACATAAACACCTCGAAGAAAAGTAAATGCTGACCAAAACCCTGAAATGGAAGAGCTGGAAGTATCCTAAAAAGCAGAAAACCCACGGAGAAGAATGGGGACCAAAAACAGCAGGGCTCTGAAGAGGTTACTGGGCCCTCAGACATACCTCCCAACCCTCCTTCAGCTTGAGGACTCAGAAACTTGCTCAGCCAACAGCACAACAAATGGCACAAAGGCTCAATGTGTGAAGCTGCTTACGGTGCCACTGCTCTCTGAGGAGGGACAAAGGCCACGGAGCCAAGGCACGGCCAAGCAGCAAAGCACAGAGTGTGTTCAGACTGGGGACACCTGGCATCCTGCAAACAGTGGCTGGGTGATTCATCACAACGAGGCCACAGAATAGCAAGGAAAAACCACTAGCAGAGAACGGTTGGCATTTTCATTTCAAAACAAGATGGGATCGATCTCAGGTCAAGGATCTATCTATCAAGGATCCTATCTTCAATCTGACTGATATCCAGGCTCTGTCATATAGTTTTCTCAGAAAATATTCCCAGCTACTGGAACAAAGAATTCTGGCTCATCCTCCAATAATCTGTGTCAAATATCTCCTCTTCCCCCTGTGAAGTGTCCTGACTTACCCAGAAAAACATGGACTCTCTTCTCTGTGTCTCCACAAAAATGTGGCAAACACAGCCAGGCGCGGGCAATGCACACCTATAATCCCAGCAGTCTGAGAGGCAGGCTGTGAGTTCGAGGCCAGCCTGGTCTACAAAGTGAGTCCAGGATAGCCATAGCTACACAGAGAAACCTTGTCTCAAAAAAAAAAAAAAAGTGGCAAACACACATTCACATCACTAACAGACTACTTAATGCTGAGGCTGCATCCTATTTGTTTTCTTTCCTCAAGATGAGTAACTGGAATAAGATGCATGTCAACAGATGAGTAAAGACTCACTAGTATAAACTCCAGTTCCCAGGGCTATAGTAGCTGGCAGGACTTTCATGATCCATCTGTAAACAGCGAATTAATCCTAGGCATGGGTTACACTGCTCGCCCCATCCTCCATTTGACATGGAAGTGAACCCTCTGGCAATGAGAAGAGGATGCAGATGCACCTGCCAGGTGTTATCCTGGCCCACAAACAAAATGAACTGGTTCCCAGTCTCCTGCTCCCTGTGACCAAAATCTAAACACCAGACTAAGATCCTGGTGAGAACAGTTATCATAAGTCATTTCTGACTTTTTCCTTTCCCTGCCTATCAGAAGATAGAACCAGGAAGACAGGTCATAACTCATACTAAGACGAGTCCCCAACAGCCTGCCTTTCCCTCCTACTCAGCTGAGTGCCAGCCACTGACTATACAGCATTTCCTGATCTGACATGACAATACCTGAAGTATCTTTGAGGTTGAGATTGGGAGGTTGGGGATAGAGTAAAAACTGGTGTTCAAATAAAACTGACTGAACCCAGAGGGACCATCTTAAGACTGTTCCTTGTGAGTCTGGATACCAGAACAGCTGCCCCCAAAAAGGTGGCTCAAGGACACCTCTCACCCTGTTCGTTTCACCAAACCCCCAACAGGCCTTGTTTTAACAAGTATCAACAGGGTATTCAGCAAGCAAGAGGCTGTTGAGTGAGTCTATGCAAGGTTTCCTCATGAGGTGATTCAGTTCCCTTCTTTCCATCCTGGACATAACAGGTTTCAACCACACAGAAGACAGAATTCGAGAGAAAGCAGCAATCCTCCTCTTCCAAGGCAAGAACACCCATTTTTACCAGTAGGCTCAATAAATCGCTACCTTTTCTCTTAACTACACACTACCAAAAACTACAAGAGCATATATATTATGCTAGATATTTAAAATAAAAATACTCGATACTTAAGATAAAAGAGTAGGGGCTGAAAAATGTCTCACTAGATAGTGCTTGCTCTGCATGCATAAGGACTTGATTTTGAATCCCCAGAACCCAAGCGAAACAAAACAAAACAAACAAACAAATACATGGCTGTAAATAGAACTACAACTCTAGAGGACAAAGACAGGCAGATCCAAAGAACTCACCAGCCAGCCAGGCAAGCCTAGCTAAAAGGGCTGTGTGAAAGATCCTATCTTAAGGCACTAAGTCAGACAGCAATAGAGGAAGAAAAGCAATCTCTTTCTCTGGCCTCCCCATAGATATCAACATACAGACCTAATGATACAATTTTTTCATAGGTTCATATTTCCACACAGTCAGTTGAGGCACTAATGTCACTCTTCACAGAAGTGTAACTAGAGACAAGAGACCAAACAGAAGGGTTGGAAATCACACAGCTTGTAGACTGCACAGGGAGTAATAAACAGCTCTGTGATCTTTGAAAAGGTATTGTGGTGTACAGCTGTAATCCCGGCACTTTGAGGAATTCAAGTTCAAAGTCTGCCTAAACTACACAGTGAGTGGTTCTGGGACCACCCTAGGTTTCTTAGTTAGGGTTTTATTGCTATAAAGAGATACTATGACCAAGGCAGCTCTTATAAAGAATAACATTTAACTGGGGCTGGCTTACTCAGAGGTTTAGTCCATTACAGTCATGAAAGGAAGCATGACAGCATGTAGGCAGACATGGTGCTGGAGGAGCCAAGAGTACTAACATCTTGATCTGAAGGCAGCCAGGAGGAGGATCTGATTCCATACTGGCAAAGCCTGAACACAGAGACCTCAAAGCCCTCCTATACAATGACACACTTCCTCCAATAAGGTCACACCTACTCCAATAAGGCCTCACCTCCTAATAGTGTCACTCTTTATGACCAAGCATTCAAATACATGAATCTATGGGGGAGTGGGGCAAATGTATTCAAATCATCACACGGGGCACATTGGGGTACATGGTATCAAAAGAAAATATTGGAATGAACGAGTGGATGGATGGATGGATGGATGGATGGATGGATGGATGGATGAGAAATGCTAGAACACACCCCATAGGACCATTAAGATATTAGGTTACATACTATTTAACATGTGAGTGCTCTATCTCCTATGTAAAGAAAGAGGTAGAGTCAGTTTCCTTGGAAAATGCTACTCTACCTTTTAATAAATCTTTTTTTTAATATTTTTTTTCTTCATGAAAGGGTTTCTCATGTAGCCGAGGCTCTCCTGTACTCACTTTATAGACCAGGGTGGCCTCAAACTCATAGAGATCCACCTGTCTTTGCCTTCCTGAGTGCTGAGATTACAGGCGTGCACCACTGCACCTTTTAAGACTTCCTAATGTGACAATACTAAATTGTATGAAATTGTCAATACTTGACATTTTATGAAGGAAAAAGGAAAGTTTCACAAGGATAAACCTAATAGGTATAAGCAATCACATAACACAGCACATTCTAAATCCAGAACACTAGAGAGGCTCACACTGCAGAAAGAGAAGGACAGGTGTCAGTCTAGGGCTGACCCTCCCATTCCAAGCTGGTTTCAAGGCTTTATGAAGCCTGAATAACCTTGGCTATTTGGGGGAGATTATCAAATGCCATGCTGGTTCCTGGCCACCACCTTTTACTTCAGCAACTCCAAAGCCTACATCCCACAAGAGGCTCACAGGCATTCAAGGGACAAACCATACCACAGGGAAACACCACAACCTCCCAGTGGCATCTCTGGCTTGCAGGAAAATCCTTTCCACAAACGTCACATCGTAGTCTCCCATCTGCATCAAAGCCATTATTCCAGTTATACCTCAGTGTTTCAGTAACTAGTTCCAAAGGATGGTTCAGATACCTTGAGTATCGAGAGTTCTTTTTTATAAGCCTGAAGACTTTAAAACTTAAGAGATTTTTGCTTATGTTCAAGTTTAATTTTAGAACACACTTTCTCTATACTATGCCATCTGATCTTACTGTTCCCATTCCCCTGACACCAAAACTACTTATCTCCATTATTTCCCATTTCCAGAACTGTCTATGAAGTTCAGAACCATTTCAGATTTAAATGAAACTAGTGAGAAAACTATCCAACACAAAACCACGTACTTACAAGTTTCTCAACTTGCAAGTTCACTGCAAAATAAATAAATTATTTTTTTTAAACCTAGGAAGAAAATGCTTCCTAAAGTTTCTCTTCTCAAGATTGTATGTCCGTATAGGATATAACATAGGTAGAAGGAGAAAGCAGCATCAGTCTCAGGATAGGCTTCCTAAAATCCCCCAAACTACAAGCCTCTGCATACACATTCTTTTTTTTTTTATTAATTTATTTATTTGTATATCAATCACAAGTTAGGTACTTTGCATCCCAGGCATAGCCTCTTCCCTCATTCCCTCCCACCCTCCCGCTCCCTCCCTCATCTCCCTCCTCCCCGCCCCCTCCAAGTCCACCAACAGGGGAGGACCTCCTCCCCTTCCATCCAAAGCCAGCTCATCCTGTCTTGTCAGGGCTGGCTGCAATGCCCTCCCCTGGGATCTAGCCAGTCTGTCACTCCCCGGCTTGTATGGGGGAGGGTCAAAGAGTCAGCCATCAAGGTCATGACTGAAACAGTCCCTGTTTCCCTCACTAGGGTCTTCAGTCCTACACCGAGCTATCATGGGCCCCATCTGAGCGGGGGTTCCAGGCCATATCCACAC
>CM053754.1:30703493-30717511 GCA_028658305.1 Pachyuromys duprasi | reverse complement strand
AGTGGTATAGCTGGGTCTTGAGAAATCACTATTCCTAATTGTCTAAGAAAGCGCCAAATTGATTTCCAGAGTGGTTGTACAAGTTTGCATTCCCACCAGCAATGGAGGAGGGTTCCTCTTTCTCCACAACCACTCCAGCACGCGTTGTCACTAGAGTTTTTGATCTTAGCTATTCTGGTGGGTGCATACACATTCTTAATGCTATTATTAATTTAGTGTTGAATAATTAGATTGCTCAAGGAAACAAACAAACAAAAAAATCCACCTGCCATTCTTTTTCTAGAATTTCTACTGGCTCATGTGTTCAGAGAATTATTACCTGAAAGTTGATAACATACTTTACCCTAAAGACAACTGGTACCCATGGCACATTATTCCAGCTGCAGTCAGGCCTGAAGCCAGGTGGTTCATGGACAGTAGATCCATAAACAA
Organism: Pachyuromys duprasi; assembly: GCA_028658305.1. Taxonomy (NCBI): domain Eukaryota; kingdom Metazoa; phylum Chordata; class Mammalia; order Rodentia; family Muridae; genus Pachyuromys; species Pachyuromys duprasi. The sequence continues at coordinate 30,717,079 of CM053754.1, read as the reverse complement.
AAGCATATACACATACCTCTCAGGTGAGTGCACAGCTGAGAAGAACAAAGTGCAAAGGGAAAAGGTATCCGAACTGCACTCTTCCATCCACGTTTACTGGGGTTTTGCTGTCTGCAGAAGTTTGGCATCACCAGTTTGACACTAGCAGGGAGTATGTTTGCATAGGAAAAAGCATGAGTTTTCCTGTCCGACAAGAATTGCTCATCTATAAAATGAATGAAGTGCTTAATTTTTCCATTGACTCCCTTTTCTATAAGTGAGAATAATATCGTCCAATGCACAAGGGTTCATAGATTAAACCAGGCATAACAGGATCTGGGCACAAAATACATGCTGTTACTTACAAAGTCATGGTCATAAATATAAATCCTATACAGGGCTTTGAATTAATTCACGGAAACCACACAGTTCAAAACTGTACTCTATAGCTTTAATGTTCATGTGTCACAAGCAATAAAGATGAAACTAGAGAAAAAAATGAAAGTTAACCCCCAACAAGGTGATTCAATAATACTCCTTTCTAAATAAATGCCAGCATGCAAGTACACACATTAGAGCACTTAGAATACATATTCACCAAAGAAAAGGCTTCAGAGACTACGCACACATATTTGCAATTGTCTCCCGTCAACAGCAGTCCTTCCCACTGGGGCTACACACAGTAAGTGTGAGGGTCCTCAGGAACAGGACCCACACATGCACATACTACCAGACTTGAGAAAACAAGGAATTAACAGGGAGCTATAGAAAGCACAAGAATGCTACAGGTATTCAGGGTGGAATAAATATCGTGTGCGTATGTGCATGTATGTGTATGGATGTATATGTGGATGTGTCAACCACACATACACTTCAGTATGTGAGCAGGAATGCATGCATGTGGATAAAGCACTCATCCAATTCTGGAATTTCTGTTATATAAGTAGTTTTTTCAATCTAAACTTCCTGAAAAATAAAGTGTATGTGGAGGGATTTGCTGTTCCTGCTCAGCAGCCCTGGGTGATCTTCCTGCTATGGCTATGATATGTCCCCATGAGCACAGAGCTCACCACCACTTATGTTCATAACTGAACCTGATGGATATAACAGGACCTGAAAAAAAAAGCATATAGTTTCTAACTTTCTCTAAAAATCTGGTTATTATAAGAATAAATTCTTAGCATCTAGAAAACTTAAGTTTTCCCAAAATAATTCATCCCTAAGGGCTTAAGGGAGCCAAGAATTTGCTGTAACTTGTATCTACATCTGAAAAATTTTATCTGTTCCCTCCAGGGATGCACTTTAGAGAAGCAATGCAACAGCGTGCCCAGAAACTCTTTTTTCTTACTCTCATTAAACAATCAAGAAGTAAAAAGTAAAAATGAGGATGTTCCCTCATGGCTAACCAAATATTTTAGGAATTTGTGAACATGGTGAATATTTTCAAGGCTTTACTTATCTCATTTTTTTTTAAGTAAGATGAGAAAGAAAAAAAATAGAGAGAGAGGTACAATTCTTGGCTGGCCTGGAGCTCCCTATGTAGACCACGCTAGCCTCAAACTCACAGAGATCCACCTGTCTCCCAAACGCTGAGATTAAAGGCATGTGCCAGTTCAGACTGGCCTTGAACTTCCTATACAGCCAAATGTAACTGGAACTTTTGATCTTCCTGCCTTTGTCTCTTAAATTCTGGAATTTTAGACATGAGCCACTATGCCCACTAGTTAGGGATTAAATCCTGGTCTTCATGTCTGCTAGGCAAGCATACTAACTCTGCTACTAACAAAGCTACATTCCCAGTCCTGGAAGAGCAAATTATTTCTCAGTGGTAAAACCTAAGAACTCTTAAGGAAACTGGCATAGCTTTTATTCCTATGGTATAAGGAAGCTCTGGTCATAGACATAACTTCCAAGAACTGGGCAAGGGAGAATGCAATGGTTCTTGCACATTTCTGGCTTCTGGAGATCCTCTGGAATCTAACAAAAGCCCAAGCTTAGCAGTTAGGAAAATGATCATAGGAACACTCCTGAAGCACTTCAGGGAGTTTATGGGCCTGCTGAAGAGCCCTTCTGTGAAGCTCAGGGTAAGGAGTTGGAGCCAAAGAAGGCATTGTTGCCAAAGACTGAATTTTAACAGAGTTGTTATGTTGGGGTTACAACTCAAATTTACCCATTAGTGCCAATGTGCTACCCTGGGAAAGAATTATTTATAGTCATACAAAAACAAAACAAAGCATATGCTGGAGAGATGGTTCAGTGGTTAAAAGCACTGGCTGCTCTAGCAGAGGACCGGGGTTTGGCTCTCAGCACCCACATGGTGGCTCACAACCATCCTTAACTCTAGATCCTAGGGCCCTTTCTGAACTTCACAGGCACCAGGTACAGGCAAAACATTCATACATAAAATCAATCGAAAATTAAAACACACACAAAAAAATAAAAAATCAACAACAGGAGTAGGGCCTTAAAGGGGCATTTACCACCCACAAAGACGATGCACTGGAACTGAGCAAGAGACCACATGGGCTTCTTCCCCCGGCTAGGCTCTGCATGCTCATTCATAACTGCAAATTAGACCCAGAGAGTTTAACCAGCGCCATTTCTGCAAATGAGCAAATGGAGGTTAGCAAGACTTTACAGTCACTTCTCCCAGGTCCTGGAGCTCCAATTGAAACTCACATTGTCAAGTGCTGAGACTTTCTGGAGTAAACACTGAAGCCCCAATACAAATTAAAACCTGCTAAGTCAGCCAGGCACTTGCAACCACAATTCCTTCCAGCGCTCCCTCTAGTATTCTGTTTTCTAGAGTTTGACAATTCTAACTTAATAAATAAAGCAAATGTGCTGTTTTCTGTACTTCCCTCTTTCAGAAAACCAAAAACATTAGAGAAAATGTTGTCAGAGGAGGGAAAAAGAAGGGAAGCAGATGGGGGAGGGAGTTTTAGCACACACATGTACCAGACACTGCTTTAAACACTGGACTCAAGTCTGTCAACAAACCTACAAGGTAGCTTCTACTATTTTCCCCCATTTTGCATGTGAGTAAACTGAGACAAGTCAAAGAACTTACTCCCTACAGTGTTGTTATTAAGGCCCAAACTGCTTCCCACCTAACAATACTGTCTCTGCACTTGACATTTCTAGTCAGAAACAACATCCAACCTCCTGCAGAGCAATGAGTGGTTCATAATCATACAGGGTTAATTCTGTCTTCCCTAAAGTGATTATCCAACTGACTGAGAAAGAGAGTAGAAAATGAAAAAGGATAGAAACTCCCTGATTACAGGTTTGTACAACAATCTTTATAAGAGAAAAAGCATAAGGAAAGGTAGAAGTATAGTTAGAGGTCAAGGGTAGAATGCTCATAGGACGTTGACGGTTCCATTCCCAATGCAATCAATCAATCAACATAAATAAATAAATCGAAGGAAGGAACAAAGGGAGGAAGAAACAAATGAATGAACGAAGTGTAAAAGGAACACCTCAAGCTGCATTTTAACCTTCACATTAGCGTGAGGTAATTAAAATAATGGTTCCATAGGCAGACAGATTTGAAAGTGGTTGAGTAAATAGACGTCTTCTCTGCAGGCCTTCTCAAGCTATGAGCACATGAGCGTACTTTCTGGATTGTAAGAGATGGACAGAGCGGCGGCACAGCAATTCCCACCCATCTGACTGTCAAACACTTTGTTCAGAGAACATCTTGAGAGGAAACTTACTCGTGAACTGACAGGATGATTAGGAATTGCAATCCATATCTGGTGACCAGTATCCATGGCAAGGTGAGGCAAAACACACCAAAGAAGCATCACTGTGCATTCCTACAATGTGATAGGGGGTTAAGATAAAAGACAGTTTTGAAGGGAAAAGATGAGCATAGCTTTGGATTGTCTGAATTAGAATTGTCTAAAAGACCGTCAATTCACAAAACAGTTGAAAACAAGCCTCATATATTTGTACCCATGTTCATAGGAGCATCATTCACAATAGCTTTAAGGAAGAAGCAACACAAATGCCTGTCTAGGCAGATGAACAACAAAAAAGGTACACATGCACAGTAGAATATTATTCATTCTTTAAAATGAAGGAAATTCTCATATATGGATACACTGAGAACATACTTCACATTTGAATAAAATATGCCACTTATAAAATGACTAATATGTGTGTCTGGTTCCATTTATATGAGGTGCAGTAAGGAACTCGATAGATTGCTGGGGTGGGGTGAGGAAAATGTGCAGTCACTGTTGAGTTACCAGATTCAGAGTTTGCATTTTCAGGATAAGAAAAGTTCAGAGGCATATTGGTCTGTGTAGCTGAGCTCTGTTCAGTCTACTCTTATCCTGACTGACCGGTGTTGGCTCCTGCTGAGGAACAAGTCAGTGAGTAAGCCATGCTGCAGCCATGGCTTTTAAAGATACCAGAAACATACCAGTGGAACCCGAGGTGGCGATTTACTGAATTAGAATCACATTCACCAGCCACAACGTGAAGTTGCTGGAGAGGTGTGTGCTGACTTGATCAGAGGCTCAAAGAAAAAGAATCTGAAGGCGAAAGGACCAGTATGCATGCACTGAGACTACAAAAAGAAAACACCTTGTGGGGAAGGTTCTAAGACATGGGATCATTTCCAAATGAGAATCCACAAGCAACTCATCGACTTACACAGCCCTTCAGAGATTGTTAAGATCCTTCCCTAAGTACTGAGCCAGGAGTGGAGGGTGAAGTCACCACTGCAGATGCCTAAGTCAACAATTTTAATAAACTGACTTAATGGGGGAGGTGATAAGACACTTTAGAAAGTTAGCATGTCAATTTTTATGTTATGTTTTACCACGATTTCATCTCTAAAATTTTTAAACTACCAGGTGAAGATATGGTAGACATCTGTAGAGTTCAGCTGTCTAGAAACCTTTTGTGCCATGTTATTCTGTTAACAAAACTACCATAGATTCCTGTCTGATTCCTACATATAACTGAGGTTTAACCAACCACTGCCCACCCAGGGAGAACAAAGTAAGAGTGCTCCGGGACATGAGACCACTGAGGGACAGAGACTCATCATTCTGGGGCAGCTCTTTACTAGAAGGTTCTGAAGAAAATCTCACTGTGTCAGGAAACGAAATCAAGAAAAAGAAGAGAAGATATCACCAGGACCCCAAACCAGAATGCCCTCACACCTAGAAGCCACAGGGCCTGCTCATCTCTTCAACAGGCTCTGGCTACACAAAATAAACACCAAAGGAGAGCAGAGAAGCAAGCTCAGTATCAAACTTCTAGAAAAGCAGTTTCATTGAGCAGGTCCCTACGTAAGAATTTTCTCACCATAGCACCCTTTTGGAATCTTACCTAGTAAACAGTAGCACACAATTCCACAATTTAAGGAGTACAATTTAAAATTTAACATTATCTTTCTTTGCATTAGCAAAGATATCACTATGTTAGCTCAGAATACTACTTTGTTGTGAAAGAGAAACTTCATCAGCATCCAGCTAAAGGCATACTTTATAATTAAGATGTGTCATAAATAACATTCAAATAGAAACAACTAGAAATACTAATGTTTGCAAGTTACAGGGAGCATTCTAATAAAAGTGCTTTTCAGTTTCCTAACTCTTCAGCATATGGCTTCATTTATGATGTATTCCCTAGGCTTGATTTTCAATATACATGAAATTTAATCTTATAAACCTCCAAAGCAGCCAATAAACATTTACTGGCTGTCTAGGTACACTAACTGTCATGTGAACTAAGAGGCACAAAGAAAGGGGCAAAGAAAATGGGGTACAGGATTGAATGTAGGCTAGGCTCAGCTGACTGTGACTTAATGCAGAGGAGAAATTTAAAAGCTATCCTGCTATAAATTTATGTCAAACCACTTTCATATCTATAATCTAAAAGGCTCAAAGCATCAAGACATACAGAGATGCCTAAAGCAAAACACTAAAAGTAAACTGCACATTCCAGGGAGTATGGCTAATAACTTGTTATCACAAGTCTTTGCAAAGGTAAGTTTGCTTCCATTTCACTGATCTGAGCAATCAAATAACAACCCAAACTAGGAATGTGCGTGGTACCAGACCAATGGCTAGTGAGGCCATAGATCTTAAAGGAAGACTTACTACAGCCACTTTCCTAAACCAATATAAATTCCTAACTACAATCTCACCAAGTTTTTATTTTTAGACCCATAGGAAATGTTCATCCCTTATCAAAGAAGTTGCTCCTTACAGCAGATAAAGACCATGATAAAAGCCACAATTGGTCAGAATGCAGAGAACAAGTGACCATGGGGTAGCCAGCCTCAGCTGGTACACCCACTATATAAGCACACATCTAAGGCTCAGGGAACACCCTGGGAGAAGGGGTGGAATGACTGCTAAGAGCCAGAGGACCAGGACATCTGGTGTCTTCTAGATATGACAGGAAAGCTGTTCCCATAAAATCATAACAAGACGGCCGCCTAAATAAGGCCAGAACAATGGCAATACCAGCTGATATGCCAAGACAAGCAGCACATGCAAATACACTTGCAGTTTATATATATATATTTTTTTTTTTACTTATTTTATGTATATTGGAGTTTTGTCTACATGCTAGTCTCTATAAAGGCATCAGGTGCCCTGTAACTGGAATTACAGACAGTTATGAGCTGTCATGTGGGTGCTGGGAATTGAACCTGAGTCCTCTGCCAGTGCTCTTAATAGCTGAGCCATCTCAAAATACACATACACACACACATACATACATACATACACACACACACACACACACATTGGGGGATGGTTTTGTGCACTGGGTATTTAAATGCTGATTTCTGTGCCCAGAGATCTGGTTGCAGTCTGGATGTGGGCACTATCACTATCACTGAAGAATCTCCTGTCACAATATTGGGTAAAAAATTACTCTCCATCATTTCTGATTGGTTAGTAAAGAACTAAAAAGCCAATAGCTAGGCAGAAGAATTGAAGTAAAGAGAATTTTCCCTTGCTGGGGATTACAAATTACTCCCCCCCCCCAAAAAAAAACAGATGGAGGATATTTTATTAGTTATCTAAGAAATGAGACAGGTCTGCAGAAAACTCTACCATAGAAGGTACAAATCAGAAGAGACCAATTAAGAACTCTTAATGGTTTTCAAAAATGGTTGGGAGATATTAATTGGCTAAGGCCCAATTCTAACCTTACAAGGTGATAAGGACTTAAACAGCCCAAGAAAATTATCAGCTGAGGCTGAGAGAGAATTGGCTCTGGTAGAAAAGAAATTACAAGATAACACATGTGGACTATTTAGATTTAAAGCTAAACCATATTTTAGTTATTTTTGCCTTCTTCTCATTCTCCCATAGGAATTCTTATGCAAAGAGAAAATTTTATCTTAGAATGGATATTTTCAGCCCACAGAGTAAAATATTAAACTATATAGAAAAAGTTTCTGAGTTGATTCTGAAAAGAAAAATGACATGTCGATAAGCAGGAATAGACCCAGCAGAAATTGTGGTACCTTTTACTGATGCTGAAATTGCCTCATTATGGGCAGAAAATTAACACTGGCAAAGAGCTTGCAGTAATTTTTTGGGAGAAATTAACAACAAATACCCTAAACGGCAAGAAACTGCTCATGCTTCAACTGCAAAGAGCATGCTGTCCAAGCTGAACAAGCAGGACATGCAGGAAAGTCGACTGTCAAGCTTTGTCAAGACAAAGTAGTCAGTCCTTCATAAGTCCTGCTTCACAAAAAGGTCTGTCATATAATGGGCCAGAAGGTCAAAGATGATGCCCCAACGTTGTTGAGGAATCTTGGGTGATTGTCCAGGCAGCCATCTGTCTCTGTCATTTCTGTAGTTTTGGAAGCTGCTTACTCTGCACTTCCTGTCTACTCAAGTAATAGTTATCCTTCTCAAGTCTCTGATGGGATTCAAGACTAGATAGCTCTAATCTCATAATTAAGCTTAAGTTGTTTAGGATTTAAAAAATGTTTTTAGGTCCAGATAGATGGCTATAATAAAAACTGATTTAAGTACAGAACTTTAAACTCACCAGGGTAGGACAGGTAAGAGAGTACTTTCTCCAAGATATTCCAAATACAAATGAACTGGACATTGTGAATGTAATTCTTACCTGATAGTCTTCATAATTGTTCTTACTGTATATCACTTATTATTACAAAAGAAAGAACCTTTTATTTAACTAAAAGAGGGAGATGTTGGGGGATGGTTTTGTGCACTGTGTATTCAGATGCGTAATTCTGATCCTAGAGATCTGGTTGCAGTCCAGATGTGGGCATTGTCATTATCATTGAAGGATCTCCTGTCTCAATGTTATGTAAAAAGTGTTCTCCATCATCTAAATAAAGAGCTGAACAGCCAATAGCTGGACAGGAGAGTTGAGGCAGAACTTCAAATCCCAGGAGAGGGGGATCTAGGGGGAGCAGAGAGAGAGAAGGAGAAGGTTGCCATGAGGAGATGGCCAGTAAGAGGTCACCATGAAGAAATCGCCATGAGGACACAGATGGAGCAGAAGCAACCAAGATGAGACTAAGCTGGCAGGTAATGGGGCACATGGCTGGGTAATAGGCCAAGTCAGCAAAGCTGAGTTAGAACAGCCGAGAATCTGCCCAGCTATATAGTGTGTAAGGCTTGTTAATAAATGTACTAGTTCTCTGTGTCATGATTTGGGAGCTAGAGCAGGCATAGAAAAACCACTTTTACTTTTACACACACACACTTGCAATCTTTAGCTTAAATACACCACTGCTCTTCAGAAACTTCATCCCTCAGTGGTTGTCAGAAAACTAGAGAACATTTTGCCCCAACACATACTGCTGTATACATGGTGAAGTTTCCAAATGAATATACAAAAGACCAACTTAACACTAAGTATCTGAAATACTAGATCTCTCTACCCTGCCAAAGCAGAAAACTGAGTTACAGCTAGAAAAGCAGGAGTAATTGTATCATCTCAAAACCAAAACAACTGCTGGTAGAAGGGTATGCTGAATCTCAAAGTGGGGGGGGGGGGGCCTCAGAACATGAAGGGTCACTGCTGGCCTCTTGAAAAAAAAATCAATTCTCCATCCCCCACCATTTCCTCTATGACATTTAAATCAAATTTCTCTCTCTCTCTTTTTTTTTTAACTTTAGCCCCGTGTTGGGTGCCACTTGTAGCCAGTCTCTGCTATTTTGTGGATTCTTCTTTTTCAGACCCTTATCTACCCCCTCTCTCATTTCACCCCCTATCACTAGGAGAAAAACAAGGATAGAGAGGAAAAAAGATTCCTGAATCTAATGTCTTTTCTTTTGTTTCTTCTTTGACCATGGCTTCCAAAGAACCACAAGCATCCCACCTCCCTTCTCTCCTTCTCTCCGTCTTTCCGGGCCACTGCATTTCTGAAAAAAACTCAGAACCTCTAAATATCAACACACCCGTCCTATACATGACTGCTCCCCAAGTATTTAACAGAGAAAGAAGCATTCACCAAACCATAAGGCATTTCCTATTTTTCCTTAAGAGGGGGTCTTTCTGTTATGTAGCTGTAACAGCATGGTCTGCTTTAATTTGCTACCCAAGCTCTGTTTGCCGTCTTTTATGAGCAGACACTCACATACCTCAAAATAACCTTATAACCTTGCCTAAGAAATTATTCCTAATTGGCTGATTAAAAGGCCTAAACCTGGGCAGGGCAAAAGGAGGTAGCATGGCTAAGGTTTGAGAGCTTTGGGAACAGGAGGATCATAGGAAGGAAAAGGAAGGACACAGGTACCAGAAGAGGAAGCCAGGATGGGCCACATGGCCAGTCAGCATGGATGAAGGAAATGGCCCAGATGAGAGAATACGCAAGTATGTATGGAATTATGGAAAGGATATATCCCAGATAGAAATTATTAGAACAACTGGCCAGAGACGAGGACTGGGAGGTAAAGGTAGTTTAGAGGATCAATATTTGCCCTGCCCCAGGTGAAATAAGGCTATTCTAAAATCTATCAGGTATCTGTGTCTTCTATTGCTTATAACAGTGGGTTAAATAATACTGCTATAATAATTATAGGGCTAACAATAAGCATTATTAGACAATACCTTTAAATTAACCAACATGTAGCTCTGGCTGTCTTGAACTCACAGAAAGCCACATGCCTCTGCCTCCGAAGTCCTGAAATTGAAGACAAGAATTTACCAAAACTCATTTTAAGACAATTAAGTAAACCCAAAGAGCATGCCCCAAAAAATCAAAAAACAAAAACAGAAAAGAGCAAGAAGAGGAAGAAAGAGGAGGATGTAAGAAAATGAAGGAAGACAAGAAGAAGGAAAAGGAAATAAAGAAATGGGGCAGGGGGGCAGGGACAGGAACAAAGAATGAGCATGTTAAAGGGGTCCTACCAAGAATGGTAGCAATACCCATCGTGGCATTTAGGCCGAATGACTCAGAAAACAAACTGAGCCCAGGCATTCAGGGCAAACAAATACTACAGACACATATCAGGTACATTTTCAAGAACCTAAAACTACTTCAGAAACTTTAGAAACATGTCTCACAGGTCCAATTTTAAATGCCAATGCCTATCAGTGAAAAAAGGTCTTTTTACACCTCTAAAAAATTCCATCAAGAACCTATTCTCTGGCTCTTACAAATATTAAATAACAAATGCAAAACATAAATCCCACAGAGGCAGGCTGAGAACTCCCTAATCAGAGGGTTATCCTCCAGCTCCCTTTCTCGGCAGCTGGGAAGAAAAGACAAGCCTCAGACCTGGGAGACAGGATCTGCCACACACTCACTAGCCTGCCTATCTCCTGTTTCACCCAAGATATTGATCCTTTAACACCATGTTGTTACTGCAGGTGGCAGAAACCAAGGCACAAAAATTACTTAGCTCCCTCTCCCATTTTTTCTGTTTTGTAGAGGCATCAGGGACACTATTACACCGGTCAGTGCACTGAAACAGGAATTCCTCATTGTCCAATCCCAGCTCCATTTGACAGACACACCCTGAGTACTCACAAGATTCTGACATGACTAAATTGTTGCCTCCTTTCCAATTTGAGAAAAAGAGCTCTAGCAGCATGTATGTGGAAAGAAGCATGACTCTGAGATTAGACATGGGGAGAATTCCCCAGGAGAAGAGTTGCTCTGTTCTGATCTGTTTACTACTTGGACATCGATAAAAGATAGTAAGGAAAAAAGTAAGAAGACAAGAGTCCAACATCAGCTGTCCTCTGATCTCTCATGGTCATAACATTGTTAAACAAAGCACTGATTCCCGCATCGCAGGCCTTTAACTATTCCATGGCCCACAAGGGCAGCCATTTGCTAGCCAGGAAAGCCATCACCATCTGCCCAACTCTTAAGAGCCCTACTTTAGTCACCTACACCCAAATCCATGACCCCAATGCATATGCTGCCCTATTTATACTGCCAGCACCCAAGGAAGGGAGGCAGAGTTGAAGATAACTATGTAAATATTAAAGAAATACACAAAAGAACCACTAATTAAAAGAAGGATCCACGATCCTGAGGAGACAGCTCATTGGTTAAAGCACTCTCTGTCCACACATGGTAACTGGAGTCCAGATACCCAGAAACTTGTGTAAATGCCAGGTGAGCACGATGGCCCATCGTCTAGCCTGGGAAGGCAGAGACAGGGGCTTCCCAGAGCAAATTAGCTATCAAAGCTTATCATAGGGCCAGGTTTGGGGTTGACTGAGACACCTCAACATCAACCTCAAGCCATGTATGTTACCCTACCACACACATATGCACACCCACAAACAGGCCAAAGGGGGGGACATGTATCCACACACATGCATATCACACACACATATATGATATACACATGAAAACTGAAAAAAAACAAATAAAAATAGAATCTAACATCTGACAATCTAATAGAAAGACTGATGCAAAAATTATTGTAAAAAAAATTGTGGGGAGGGTGGGAGGGAGTGAGGGAGGGGGCTACGCATGGGATGCAAAAAACCTAACCTGTGATTGATATAAAAATAAATAAATTTATTTTAAAAAATTGTAACAACCAAAAACAAGCCAATAACTTAATTTTGAGCTTACTGGCAAGGAAGCACAATCAATTACACATTTTTTTTTCCTTTTTGGTTAGAAAACCAAAGCATGTCAATTCCTCAGAAGGAATATTAATATTTTACCTGAAATTTATTTAAACCATCAAAAGAACTAAAGATGCAACCAAAGTCTTCCAAAATACTTTGTAAACCTTTACAAAACTGAACCACTGTATACAAAACTCAATGACTGAACTTGCCCAGACTCCTTGCAGTAAAATGCCCATGCTTGGACTTCCTCATACAGTATGTACAATGCTATGATCCTACACGGAGTTTAGCACTTATTCAGTGAAGTCTCTGTTACCCCTCAAACAGAAATGTATTTGCATAAGGCAGTTCCCTTCCTCAGCAACCTGTGACCATACAACAGAGATAATCTATAAAGAACCAAAATCTGGGTACAGTGGCGAGGGGAGCAGCTAATGGAGAGCAGGAGGATCCCTTGAGTCCAAGAATTCAATACCTTCAGCAATGAAAACCTATCTCGGCCGGGGGCGAGGGGAGATAAGTTGAAGTTATAGCAAAACATACCTATGTGGAAAGTTGGGGCTGTTTCTCACAGGGCTTCAAAAGCTTGGAGCTCCAGAAATCCTATGACCTCAAGCAATCTTCAAGATTATTTGCTGTCTGCATGGAAGACTGGCTAGGAAAGATGGCTGGGCTGAAGAGAGAGGTAAGCAACCCAGAAAAGAAAAGCCAACTGCAGAAGGAAAGTCCGAAGGATGTGAAGTCCCTGTGAGCTGGTAAGTCACAGCTGGGGAAAGGCTCAATCCTGAGGAAGGAACATCACTAGGAAAGGATTGTGAAAAGAGAAGGGAAAGATCAGCCTGAGCAAAGGCCAAATCTGGCCTGCCACCTGTTCGTATAGACAGAAACTAACAGGCTTTTTTACATATTTAAGACAACTAGAAACACAGATTGGTGTCCACATACAATGTGAAACACTGGACTGTCACATGCTGGTTTACCATTGCCCCACTGTTTGCTGGAATGCCACAAAGGTAGAAGCCAACAGGCAAATGGTATTAAGAAAAGCAGAGAAACCGTCCATCAGTGTGACAACAGGGCAGAAAGAGCTGGCAAGAGTTTTGCTGCACTCAAATATGAGGTGTCAGTATATCAGAGGCCAGGAGATCCAACATGATACAGGAATTATCTGAGTGAGAATGCAAGTGCTGTTTCTGCACCCCTCCTATTACCTTCTTCTAGATCTCCTTGCTTCTCCACCCCTTTGCTTCTCCACTCACCTTCCAGGCCCTAGCTCAAACATCATCATTTCCTCTGAGATATGACCCCATTTCCTACTCCTACACAGTCTCTATTTCCTCACTAATATGCTCTACTCTGCTTTCTAACAGCACTGAAATTATTTATTGACATGCTTAACATAAGCATGCTTGCATCCAAGCCCTTGTCACAAGTGCCTATGCCTCTTGTCCCCAGTGCTTTGAACAGAGGTTAAATGGCTCAACCAGTGTTTGGCAAAGTAAAGAGCAGAGAGAAAAAGATAAAAAGAAAAATAACTGGGC
>CM053754.1:30684743-30703393 GCA_028658305.1 Pachyuromys duprasi | reverse complement strand
TTACTGTGCCTCAGACATCAGATGACAGTGGGCTGGGAGCATCTGCCAACAAGGAGCATTTACATAAAAGGGCACGGGGGGGGGGGTGGGGGGGAGGGCGGAAAGGTGTCAATGCATGACTGAAAGGCGGCTGGTGAGCTCAAGGAAGCACTCTGGAGTATGAAGACAGCAGTCTGTTTGCAAAGGGTTAAAGAACAAGTGGGTGGAGGAAAGGAAAGATTTCAAGCCGTTTGTCAGCAGACTAAAGAAGTGCACAGAGGAGGTCCCCAGGAGCTGCAGTGAGAAGTGGGAGCCTATGTTCTTTTTTATTTTTATTTTTCAAGCGATGATACTGTCACAGTTTAGAACCTTCAACTTCCTCTGCTACCATTCTAGAAAGCCCAAAGTAACATGGACCATAAAGCACTGCCTGATCAAGAGCCCGTCTAGCTCAAAACCAGCTTCCTCTTCCTCTCTGTACACAGTACAGGATGTCCATCCTAGCTCAGAGCCTTTGCATATGCTATTTCTTTATTTTGCATGTGTGCCTGCGTGTGTGTGCGCATGTCCGTGTGTGTGCATGGTGGCCAGACGTTGACATCCAATGTCTTCCTCAGTCAGTCTCCACTTTTTTTAAACACAAACAAACAGAGAGAGAGAGAGAGAGAGATGAATACATGTGGAAGTCAGTGGACAACTTTCGGGAGTCCATTCTCTCCTTCCACCATGTGAATTCTGGGTATCAAACTCAGGTTCTCAGGTAGCAAGCCCCTCTACACACTAAACCACCTCCACAGGCAGAAAACTGTCTTAAAACTCTTAGCACACGTTAGACCTTGTACAGAAACTGACTGCCCAGACCCCGCTCCCTTCGTCTTGGAACCAACTAGACATCTCTTCTGACTCAGCATAAACTTCGCAAATACTTGTATAACTGCTAAATTGCTGTCTTTTTTAGTAGCAAGACACCTAAAGGATAGTCAGGCCAACTTTGTTTTCACATACCAGGCTCTATACAGAGCTGTTAAATCATGAAGTATAAAAGCTGAGAGCAGCTTTATATTGGCCAGCTTATGAGAAGTGGCCTACTTCCTAAAGCTACAGCAAGAGGACTTTACCGTCTGTGATCAGGCTGATTTAACCTATGACCCCTCCTTTCTACATCACCACCAGACACACCACCAGCACAAACTCTAAAGACATCATTTTACAAACAGGTCTGCCTACGCCAGGCTGTCTCTGCCAGCAATCTACCAGCATGAAAGACTATTTTAAATTCTACTAATTGAAAAAAAATTACTATAAATTATAGCCTCACTATGGTCAGAGAAAATTAATTATATTAACTATGCAAACAAGCCCACAGATATAATCATGGTTAATCAGTGAACTCCTGTCAGTTCTAATACCCTTAAGCCCTTTAGAGTGTCATTAAAAATAAATGATAGTTGCATTCGTCACAAATTATTTCTACTTTGTGTACTTAGACCAGCCTCCATCATCCAATATAGCTGAAAGTGTTACATCTAAGTTTATGATTTAACTCTCTCCAGGCAGTCTTTCCACAAGTTCAGGTGGAGACTCCTTTGCCCACTGCCCTTTACAGAACAGACTGGAGGTCTTCTGTCTTTTTTCAATCTTAAAATTCAGCTGCATATATGTTGCTGTTAAAGCACATGGATAAGAACAGGGCTGAAGAGATGGATCAACAGGTAAAAGCACTAGCTACTCTTCACAGGACCTGGGTTCGATTTTTAATGCCTACAGGATGGCTCACAACAGCCTGCAATGGGATCTGGCCTCTGCAGACTCCTGCATGTACACACTGCACATAAATTCATAAAGCAAAAATATAACACAGAAATTAACAAATCTTTAAAGAAATGTATAAAGACTGCGGTTCCAACCACATGTTCTTTTATCTTTTCTTTCTCTCACCAAGGGGACAGGAGGAGCTTGTTTTTATTTGCTTGCTTGTTTGTTTTTGATACAGAGGCACAAGCAGCCTGGGCCCACTCAAACTCTCTGGAGTTGAGAATGACAATTATAGGTTACACTACAGGTGTACCTGGCTTATTGTTTTTTACAAGTATCTAAATTCAATCAACCTATCCAACAAGAATATCACTAAGAATGAAATACACTTGAAATATGCACACAACTGTATGTGTGCATTCACATAATTAGGAGAAGGGACTGACTCTGTAATTTTCTGTTTAGAGTAGAGCTTGCTTCAGGAAAATATGATATACACACAAAGCAGAAATTATGGAACAGGAAACAACACACATTTCAAAGTTCCTATAAATTCCTATAAATCTTTAGGCAGCAAAGCTCCCTGGAGCATTATCTCCTTTATTAAATGTTTAATTTTGAGACAACTCTAAAGACATAATTTTACAAACAGGTCTGCCTATGCCTCCCTGCCAGCAGCCTACCATTGGCTGTTGGCTGCATACCTGGAATCAACAAAAGCTAAACAGCACCTTTACACTGTGCCCAGTGCATTCTTCCCAAATTGTATCTTGGACAGCTTCTATAGAGCTTACATAAAAGCACATTTCTCATTAAAAAAAAATAAAGAAAAACAATTTATCCAGCATCTTGTATGCTGTATACAAATTCTTCATCAATGTAAACTGCCTTTGTTAAGCATCGATAATTTTTTTTTTTTTAATTTACCCTCTGTTAACAGAAATCTTTCAAAACTACAATATATCAGGTACTCTTCGTTTGGCATTTTCTAGAGACATGACTCATCATCTTTAAACATTCTGCATATAGCTTGAGCTTTTTAAAAATCTGCCCAAAGAATACATACCAATTCTTTTTAAACGTTAAAAAGGGCATGATGTTGCATACCTGTAATTCCAGCACTCGGGAGGCAAAGGCAGGTGAGTCTTTGTAAATTCAAGGCCAGCCTAGTCTACAAAGCAAGTCTAAAATAGCCAAGGCTACACAAAGAAACCCTGTCTCAAAAAAAAAAAAAGTTAAAAAATAAAGCAACTAGAACAGTTTTATCTCAAAGTATGTGCCTGACACCATTCTAAAAATTTTAGTAGTCTGTCAATCCTAAAATAATCTTAGAGGTAGATACTATCTCTACCCTATTCTGCGGATAAGCAACAGCCAGAGCTTGTTCTCAGAGCTGAATCCAGACTCTGGGTTCAAAACCTCCAAACCAGACTATTAACACCAAGAAAAGGAGTTGGAGAGATGGCTTACTGTTAAGAACACTTCCAGAGGATGAGAGTTCAGTTCCCAGCACCCACATTAGGCAGTTCAAACCCCCTGTAACTCCAGTTTCACAAAAAACCTCTTCTGGCCCGTGTGAGCACCCATTCAGCACCCATTTTCCCATAAAGAAAAATAAATCTTTACAGAAACAAAGGAAGAAAAAGAAAGGAAGAAAAGCAAGGCTAAAATGCAATAAGTAGATCTATTTTCTACTGGAGGTCTAATAAACTACCCGTCAGTCTCCGTCAGCTTGGGTTCTAGGCATAGGGTCTTCCATAATAGCTGTTCCATCAATCCATTTCTGCAGTAAAGAAAAGGTTCCTCGCTGGATTTTCATTCTAAGGAAACACTTCGAATGTGTCCTGAAGAAATTCTGGGAGCAATTCTTGTCCTGTGTCTGACCCCTACTACACACCAGCCAACCCCTAAGCAAGGTGTATGAAGCGGCCTCTGCAGCTACAGGCCTGAACTCCCTTCATTTCACCCCACTCTACAGCATACGCCCTTCTGGATGCTTTTCTCCTCTTTACTAGTATTTGCTGGCACACTGTATGGTCACAGCGACAATTTCAAATAGCTACACTGTTCACCCTGGGTTCCCTCTCCAGTAAGTGCCCCAGGCTGTTTACTCTGGTTGTGGTCTCACTTTGCACTAACCTACTACTCCTCAATCATTACGACAAAAATTATCCCTGTGCCTCCGAGGATGTGCCTCCCTGCACCTCTCTAACTGTTCCTAGCTCTTAGGTCTCTTATATTTAATCTTTGATTGACTTCAGCCTAAAACGGGCTTTGCTGCACTGCAGGGAAAGCACACAGGGACTCTTGCCACCTAATTTGACTTAGGCATTTCCTGTTTCCTGGTAGACTCCAGAAGAACTGATAAGTGATGGGTAAATAAAGTAATTTTGGTGTTTGGGAGAAGGAAAGAGTGGTGGAGCACAAGGTAAAAGGTAATCTTGTGCAGAACTCAAAGTGCTTCGCAGCTCTTCCATTTGTTCATTCTACTCTTGAGCCCCGAAAACTCAGATGCTCTCACCTTCCGCACTCATCCACTGGACAGAGGCCACAGCCCCTGACCTCTTCCTGCTCAGACTCAAGAGTTTCTGCTAACAAGCTAGCCCCAACTACCTCACCAACTCCTGCTCTCTCCTGAGAAATCTAGGCTCTAATTAGTGCATGCAAAAAAAAAGTCTGTCACCAATCTTTTGTACATGCCCACCTTTGCTTCATGCCTTAGTTCACACTGTAGCTCCTCCTAGCATCCCATCCTACCTCAGAACAAGGGCACCCATACTCATCAAGAACCTACTCAAATGAAGCCTCTTCAAAAGCACCGGATGCCAGGTGTAGTAGTGTGTGCCCTGAGTAGCACATTTGGAGGCTGAGGCAGGAGTATTCCTTGGACCCAAGAGCAAAACCCCAAGCCCATCTTTCTATGTGGGAAATGTACACACTTTCATATACATGGGGTATGTGTGCATGTCTATCACAGGTCAATCTCAGGTGTTCCTTAGGAGCCATCCACCTTGCATTTTAAGACAGTATCTCAAAAAACAAACCAAAAACAAGTCTAAGAGCCAGCAGTAGTGGCACACACCATTAATCCCAGGAGACAACAGATCTCTGTGAGTTCAAGGCCAGCCTGGTCTATATAACAAGCTCCTGGATAGCCAGGGCTACATAGAGACTCTAAGAAAGAAAGAAGGTGGGGAGAAAGTGGGCAGGCAGGCAGGCAGGCAGGCAGACCTCTTCCTCAGACCTGGAGCTCACCTATTTGGCTAGCTTGGCTGGTCAGCAAGCCCCAGAGATCTTTTCCAGCCTTGGGATTACAAGCACATACCATTGCACCCAGTCTTTCATGAGTACTGGGGGTCTGACTCAGTCAGACTTACACTGCAAACACTTAACTTACTCAGCTGCCTACCAACTCCACCTCGTCTTTTTTGAAAAAGCACTTGAGAAAGGCTATAAGCAAGATACAGCTCTCCTGAGAGGCCCTAACAGTCTGAATTTTCACCTCTGCTGTCGCACCACGCACACTGTAAAAGCTATGTATAGCATGTTTTGTAATGGAAGTTTTGGGTTCTTTGTATGTTATGAAACTCTGCTTTTGTTTTAATCCCAAGTGTGGGATTTTAGTTGGGCTATAATTTGGTCACAGCTGTTAATTGTCACAAGTGGGGCATGCTCTTTGCCAGCTGGTAACGATTTTCAAGTGCCACATGGAGAGGGACATGGTCTAGGACTCTGAGAGGCCAAGAAAGAGAGCGGGTGGTGGCATTCTGGATTGGAGTTCAGTGTTGGTGTGGAGCAGTTCAGAGAGAACAGAGACACTGTGGAGTTTGGAGCAGACAGACAGAGAGAAACACTTCAGGGTGCAGCAGCATGGAGGACACTGCTAGCTGTGTCTTCAGGTGACAGAGACTGGTATACAGCCCTAAAAGAACCCCGTGACCATAACTAGCCTGAAGAAGTAGAGATCTGGACCCCCTCTCCTCACTAACCTTTTCTCTCTTCTACTTGGAGAGGTGTTAGGGGATGGGTGGAAAGGAGGTAGAGACCTAAATAACCCAAATAAAGTAGAGTTAAGAAAAAGTCCACTACAGGTGACTTTCCGCTACAGTTTATTTCCATATGAGCTGTGTCTTAGCCATCTGCCAAGCACTTAGCAGATACCAAGAGATGTCTGTGAATAAAAAAATAATGAACTGATTTGTAACATATTAAAAAAAAAGAAGCTACTCCTTAATCGTCAGTACTTCAAAGGAGTACTCTGAAGGTTTGTAGGAACATTGTACAACCACACGATGGGGCTTACTCAGTCTACATGCATAATCTACACAATCAAAACTGGGTACAACCCTCAAAGTTTTTCTACCACACTGACACTCTATGAAGGCAGGGATTCCTGTGTGTTCTATTCCATTTATTCACTCTCTATTTGCTATTATTAGTGGAGGTCAATAAATAATTACTGATTAATAGGTGGATAAACAAAACATCATGTGAACACGGATGTTAAGTAAACCAGTTACATAGATTTAAAATATCTCAGCAAATGTCAGCTATCTTCTAACCAGAGGACACTTAAGTGAATTTTCCTCTTGGCTCCTATCTCTAGTCCCAGCACTTGGGAGGCTGGAGGGAGGAGGATCACAAGTTTGAGGCCACAGTGAGTTCCAGATCAGCTTAGGCTAGAGGAAAACCCAGTCTCAAAACAATTAATCTTTCTTCCTTTTGCTACTACTGTACATCTTGCCAAGAGACTAAGGGATTTACTCTGAGTACTGAGGAATGACGCGTGCTCTTCCCAGTTGTGAAGAACCACACATCATAAAACCTCAAGGGGATGCCTCACAGAAGGAAACCTAATGGTTTATTCTTCCTCATTGCCTCAAACTGCCAAAAGTGTTGAGTGTGCTTCAAGGCAGGAGCATTCACAAGAATTCTTTCCCAATCGCTGAAACCCCAGCCTCTCAGCATGGCAGCTGTTTCAAGCCATGTTACCATGAGACCGGAAGCTACAGTGGTGTACCTCTCTGAGGACAAGGAGAATAAGAAGCGGAGGAAGTAACAATCAAAAGACTAAAGACAAGGCTTGGCACTTAGCACAAAATACATTAGCGCCAATGAGTCAGTGTCTCTACACCTTGCATTATAATGTTGTTTTTTTTTTAAGGAAACAACTCTTACTAGCTATCTCAGGCTGATCCTAAGCTCAAAGAAAATGTGGTAAGAATGTGACTGCCCTTAAATAGGAAAGGCAATAAGGCATAGAAAAAATTTTTTTTCTCCTCTACTTACTACTTTCTTGCATTTTCCAATTTTTCTACAGTGAGTTTCCTCCTTGCCATGAGAAATAAGCTTTGTGTTTAAAGGGGGGGGGGGGATACAAAAAAAAGAAAAAGAAAATGTTCTATCCAGAAAATTAAGCATACTAAATAAATCCCTTACTCCAAAAATAAATAAATAAATAATAAACCTGCAAGATTAGATCATCTCCCCCTGCTCGATGCTCAGCAGATAAGCATAGCCTCTTCCTGCTGAGGATCCACTGTACCTAACAATTCACTTACGAGGTTTCTTCATAGCAGCTGTAGTTTGTACGTCCTTGTGTTTCCACGTGTTATGTTTGCATTACTTACCTGGCTTCCCTACAAAGACTACTAAAGAGCCCCAGAAGCTTTCGTTTCTTTCTAGAACAGGAAAGCTGGTGCCAGGAATGAATAACTTGCCACAACACGAGCCCCAATATCTCTTTTCTCCCTTGGCACCCCAAGCATGGTCTCTCCACTTGAGCACTACGGACAGTTTGAGTCGGGTCGTGCTTTGTTACAGGCTGCGGTGTGTACTGCTGAGTGTTTAACAGTACACCCTGCCTCTACCCACTAGACACCACCTTCCCCACAGGATGTGCCTTCCAAAACTCACCAGAAAATGTCAGTGTCTCCCTGAGCATGAAATTTTACCAAGCTGGTAACCACTAGTATGAAAGATTCGTCAAGGTCCTTCAGGCACCTCCATTCTACAGCAAGGCTCCATGTGCCATTAGGCCACGGTACAGCAAAGAACATCAGAAGTTGCTTGCTCAGCTAGATTCTGCTTAACTCATTCCCTGTCCACTTGAAGTTTCCTAAATGAAAATTGATTTTTTTTAATTTTTAAGTTATTTTTTATTTTGTGTGCATTGGTGTTTTGCCTGCATATGTGAGAGTGTTGGATCCCCTGGAACTGGAGTTACAGACAGGTCTGAGCCACCTTGTGGGTGCTGGGAATTGAACCCAAGTCCTCTGGTAGAGTTGCCAGTGCAATTAACCACTGAGCCATCTCTCCAGCCTGTGAAAATTATTTTTTAAAAACTGTTTGCACAAATATGCACATCTCAGACAACAAATCTAGCAGCTGATCATCCTCTTGCCAGATTGTACCAAGGTTATACAGCATGAGTGTGCTTAGTAGGAAAAAAGAAAATCTGATAGACAACACAGATCATTGCAGTTTAGCCAGGTCACTGCTAAACTGCAAAACATTTTCGGTTAATTGTTTATACTTGGTGTTCTCAGTTTAAAAATAGGCTTGAATCTACATATATTCTAAGTAGCTGATTCATTTGTGTTTCTCTCCAAATACAAGTAACTTCAGGTTATTCAGAAGAAACAAAAGGCTGTCTCTTGGATAGTATTAAAATCTGCAGCTCATACTGTGCTGTTGAAATCAGTCTTCTTTGGAAGCACTACTGTTTGTAAAGTCAAGCCACTTTAAACTGGCGGATTTCACAGTGCTCTTTAGAAGCCCAGAGCTTAAGGCAAACATATTCCTGTAAAAGCAACCCTACCCTCAAAACTCCCTATCTTTCACTAGTTTTTTATAGCAGGTGTCCAAGTTAAAATGATTTTATAGCCTAACTTCTCCTAGCACCTTAAATTTGTAAAGGGTGGATACCAACTGGCCAGAAAGATAATGATCTTCTGGGTAAGTCAAACTGATACTAGCACTTGCCTAAATTATAAGAAAATGGACTATGATTACATTTTGAGAATTGTATTAGCTATTGTACCTAACTTATTTGCTTTCTAACATTATTTCCCAAAGCCAGTAAATAGTGTACTGTGACATGGGATTGAAACAGTGTAAACTAGCTGTAGTCAATGTAAAGAGTAACAGAGAAATCTAAGCAGCCTCTCCCCACCCCCAAAAGTACAGCGGTGTGGAGAAACTGAAATACAGTAAAAGTACCTAATTAATGTGATATGTAGAGTTAAGTTATAATTATTATTTATAATGTTCACACTCCCTCTAGGATGAGGTACCTGTTTCTTTCAACATGATCTAGATCCATACAGAAGAGACATTAACTCCGTATTACAAAGCATGTTATATCAGAGCTGTCTACGATGCTGGCTGGCAGTCTCCATTAACCTTTAACACAAAGTACAAAAAAACATATTGATCCTTCAATAAAAATTATTCTCTGGATACTGGAACACTGAAGCCAAGAATGAAATGACTTGCCACACATTGCCCCAAATCTTATTTCACACATGATCTCTCAACTTGAGCACTACTGACTGACATTTTGAACCAGATCATACTTGCTTCACATAACCTCATATCCTAGTACTTGGAAAACATCAAAGTCTCCACAATCAAAAGCAAAAGGCAACAACAACAAAAATGTGGTTTTGAAAAGGGAGGAACAGAGATTTAATCAATATAAAATGTTCATCTTTTTGTAAAGTTTTTCACACTGTATACGTAAACCCACACATAATTCAAATGTTTTCTTTTTAAAAGGGAGGGCAACACCCAAAGACTAGATAATTGTATCCAATTGTCTCCGCATTCTGCTTATTTAACGACTCAAGTTTTTATGCCCTGAAAGAAGTAATGGTAATTTTATACTGCCGTAAATAGCTACGATTGAGGTCTATGACTGGGGAGGAATTTTAACAGCGTGGATACTGATGTATCCAAGCAGGGACAGGAGACATGTCACAGCCATGAATTGACTATCAATTAGGGCACAGTCCTTGTTTCCGGGAAATCGGAGAATACACCTCCGAAGGGGGTACACAGAGACCTGGTGATAACCACACCGCTGATCTAGTCTCCCTAAAGAACTTCCTTCGTAAACACACATCCCAGTAGCCTGGGAGTGTCTCCAGACGAGCGCCTACCGCATCTGAGGCGACGGTGACGGCCGCGCAGAAGCCGTGTGAGGAGTTGGGGAGCCACACAGACACTAGTGCCAGTTTCGATGAATCTGGTCCGTTTGGGTAGGACTTGCAGTCCCCCTCTCCCCGGTCCCTTCACCCGTGGCCCTCCATCACTCGGCTTTCCGGCAAGTCCGGAGTTCCCGGACGCGCCCCACGCAGTCCCAAACCCCAGAAAGTTCCCCTGCAGGAGCCGACCAGGCGGGACGCCGGCCACGACCCTCGGTGAGCCCTGCTGTCAGGCTGCAGGCTGCGGCGCCCGAGGCCGTCGGCGCGCAGGCCGCGGGGGCCATAAACAGGATGTCGGCGGCGCGGGCAGCTGTTAGCAGAGCGGCCTCCCCTCCCTTCCCGGCCGCCGCCTGGAAATCCCCGCCCCGGCCTCCCCGGACGCCCCGCTCCGCGCCCCTCGCTCGGTGCCCGAGCTGGCCGCGGCCGCCTCCACCTCCCCGCAGGGACACTCACCACTTCCGTGTGCGCCGGGCCGCGCGGCTCCTAGGCGCAGCGTCCGTCCGGGTCGGGCGCCGAGCTGGCAACTCGGCCAGCTGTGCGGGACCCGGCGTGGACACCCGCGGCTGAGGAGAGGCACCGGGAGGGCGAGCGAGGCTGGGCGCGGGCCCGCGGCGCGTCCGTAGCTGCCAGCTACTCCGCTTCTGCGGCGGCGGCCTGCGCTCCAGGACGCACCGGCGCCCCGCCCCGCCCAGCAGGCTCCGCCCCCGGCGGGCCCGCCCCTGCTGACTACGCCCCCTTGTCCAGCCCACCTCCTGCGACGTCAGAAGCTGCCAGGACAGTAGGGCGGGGCCTGGGCGCCACGCCCCCATCCGGTCTCGCAAGCGCGCAAGCTTTCCAGCTAGCTTCCTCTAACAAGCTTGTAAGACTTGAACTCAGACTGGGCGTAACGGCACACTTATTTAACCCCAGTACGCCGGGAAGCAGAGGCAGGAGGATCTCTGTGAGCTGTCAAAAAAAAAAAAAAAAAAGAAAAAGACGTGAACTCACGCAGGGAATAAGATCATAATGCCCTTGGAGGCATTATCTCTGTCCTACTTGTTTACCTCTGCCCAGTCCTAGCCACGCCAGAGGGCTCAGGAGAGACTTGCTTAGCAAGAACGTCAGTCACTTTGCCGGTGGCTGCGATAAAATATGTGACAAAAGCAAGTTAGGTAAGGAAAGGTTTATTCCACCGTATGGCTGGAGTGGATACAAACCATCATGATGAGGAAGTCGTAATGACAAATTTGAGACGGAAGGAAGAGAGGATGAATGCTGTGTTAGCTTTCTCCAGAGAATTAAGTCCGGACCCCCGCAGATGGAATGGATTTTATCTCCATTATATTAATCTAGATAATCCTCAAGGACACGGGATAACCTAGTCTACATAACCTATCACAGGCCTGCCCAATGTTTTTCTTCTAGGTGATCCTAATCTAGATAATCCCCAAGGGCATGACCCAGGGATAACCTAATCTATATAATCGCTCACAGGCTTGGCTGGTCTCCTAGGTGATTTCAATTGCCAAATTGCTATTACTAACCATTATAAAGACTTAACTGGAAAACAAACCTCAGGCTTCTTCAGGCCTCCCCTCTGTTCTGTGTGAAAGTTCTCTGTAAAGGAACAGGGGAGACAGACAAAGTATTGATACAAGCTAAGGCACTCTAGGAAAAAGGAAGCTCAGTTGAGAAAATGTCTCCAGCAGAATAGCCTGTAGGCAAGTCTGTGGAGCATTTTCTTGGTTAATGATTGTTGCAAGACGCCAGCCCTATGTAGGTAGTACGAGCCCTGTGTGGGTGGTGGTCCTGTGTGGGAAAAGAAAGCAAGGTGGGCACTCCGTGAAATGCAAGCCAGTAAATAGTGTTCCTCAATGCTCTCTGCTTCATTTCCTGCCTCTAGGTCCCTGTCTCGACTTTACTCAATAATGGACTCTAATCTGTAAGCTAAAACCCTTTCCTCCCTCAAGTTGTTTTTGTTCAATTTTCTATCACAGTGAGGAAAACATCAACCTAATTAGTGTGAA
Source organism: Pachyuromys duprasi (assembly GCA_028658305.1). Taxonomy (NCBI): domain Eukaryota; kingdom Metazoa; phylum Chordata; class Mammalia; order Rodentia; family Muridae; genus Pachyuromys; species Pachyuromys duprasi. Next base: position 30,691,446 of record CM053754.1, on the reverse strand, counting down.
ACCTCACTTTTTCATTAATAAATGGTCAAATTATATGTATACCAAAAATTATTTTAAATGAAAATTTTAATGATCTATTATCAGTAAATGTTTGATTATCTGTAAACCTATATATCTAAGGTTGCATGAAATTTCATAGGCAAAAAGAGTTTACACATGGAAAAAAAAGTTGAAGAAGCCTTGCCTAAACCAAGATGGGCTGGAGAGATGGCTCAGCAGTTAAGAGCATGCCAGATGCCCTGGGTTCAATCCCCAGCACCCACGTGGCAGCTCACAACTGTCTGTACCTACAGCTCCAGGAGAGCCAACTCTCTCACACAGATACACAGGCAGAAAGACATCCAGTCACGTAAAAGAAATAAGTTGTTTAAAAACAACAAACAAACAAACAAGAGATTACCCAGAGTCAAGAGTACTCAATGATCTACAGCCAAATCTTGGTCATTTTCCTTCCTATCTGTCCCGGAAGCTCACGTCTCTGCATCCCCACTGCACGGTGCAAGCCACCAACCTTGTTCACTTGAAAAACCACAAACAGCTCTTGTCAGTATGCTGTCACGCCAGCCCTTCATTTAATTCTCCAACAGTGCGCTTTTAAACTTTCGAATCCTTCCACTCTATGCTGAAGCCTCTCCAGTCCTCCGACAATCCTCCCAGGCCATGTGTGCTCAGAATTCTGTACCTTGGCATTGCTGCTGACAAGGGCTACACGCTGACCACACTAACCCTGCTGGACCGTACTCGAGGTCTTGGAGGTGCTGAGAAAGACACGCTGGGGAAGAGAAAAGCTAATCTAAAGTTATTGGATTTTTGGTCCGACCTCCACCCTTAACCACATCTGCTTCCCTAAATGATTTGTGGCTTACTCATAAAGGTGAGCAGCAGACTAAATAACCTCTCAGGTGTCTTCTGGAAGGAGAAGAGCTGTCAAAAAACCTGGGTGGATCAAACAGGAAGACGTTAAGCTTAGGTGGCTGTACTTTGGGTTCAAGTCTTATCTTGATGCTGGTGTTCAAGTCTTATCTTGCCCACCAAACTGTGAACACCTCAAGGCTGTTTGCAACATTTTCTTCACCTATTAAATAAGGGTAATACTTCTTTGTAGGGGTTTTGCTAAGGAATTAAGAAACTATGTGCCTGGCATACGGCATGAGCGTAGGAAATTGTAATGCCTTTTGTTTTTGTCTGTGCCATAAGGAACAGGTGGAAGCGAATTCAGACACGCGCATAAAAATGACCTTGGTCTTCTACTTAGCTGGCAGAGGAGACACCATGATCACGAAGGCGGTTTTCCCAGGGTGAGGTTTATGGTAATCTGCATGTGTTTATGCCTTCAAGTTCCCCAAATTCAGAAAAACTTGACAACATAATTTGTCATCATTGGGGACTGTGTTTGCTATCTCTCCTCTGAACAGAAGAAAAAAAAAAAATAATGAACTTGGTCTTTGTTCTGCTCTGTCTTTTTGTTTGTTTTATTTGATTTTTGTGGATCTGGTTTGGTTTGGTTTTGAGACAGGGTTTTACTATGTAACCCTGGCTGGCCCAGAACTCACTTTATAGACCAGGCTAGCCTTGAACTCACAGAGATCTGCTACCTGAGTGCCAGAATTAAAGCTATGAGCACTGGGCTCAGTCTCCTATTTTTGTGTCTTGTTTTTATTTTGTTTTTCGTTGTGACCCACTGAGCTTAATTAGTGTTGCTTGTATGAACCTGGGTAGGGAGTCATTCACTGGAGCATGGGCCCCTTACGAGAGGCTACAGCACTGAAGAAAAAGGCTCATTCTCCTCAATAAACCTGTTAAGAGTAATCTAGCTGCTCATGAGGTAGAATCAGAAGAAGGCTTCCCTAAAATTATATTCATTCTGCCATCCCAGACAGGATTTAAAAAAAAAATAGACTCTCTGACCTCTGAGTGCTCCTGGGGGGTCAGAGAAAAACTCTATATTAGTTCTTTCTCTCTTTGCTGTGACAGAATCCCTAACAAAGGCTATTTAGGGAAGAATGCATCTGTGTTGGCTCACAGTTTGAGGGCACGGTTCATCATGTCCGAAAGTCAAGGTGGCAAAGGTGAGGTGGATGGTCATGGTGTACCCACAGGCAGGAAGCAGAAAGCCAGGAATGCTGGTGCTAGCTCATTTTCTCCTTCTTGCTGAGCAGGGCCCTGAAATTGTGCAGGAGAGAAAGACACCCGACATCAATCTATGACTTCCACATACATGCGCACACATGTACACCACACACATATACACACGCACACATTAAAACTTAAAGAGTCAGGTATGATGGCACATGTCTTTTATTTGGGAGGAAGAGGCAAGCAGTTCTGTAAGTTCCAAGGCAGCCAAGGCTATATATATTTGTGTTTGTGTGTATTTATATATGTATATATATTAAAACCCTGTCTAAATAAATAAATAAATCTAATAAATGTTTAACAAAATCTTACCTTAAAGGCACCGTGCAGAGCAAGAAATAAAAGTTCTAAGGATATTCCCTGACAAAATCATTGAAAGAGGAAAGATGAAAAACTAGTGAGTAATACATCTTCGTGACTGTGAGTACTCAGGTTAAAACTTTCTGGACCAAAACATTTTAGGGCAGGCCACCACTACTATGAACTTGACGTGTGGTTAAGCCAACAAAGTATTGCTTGAGAAAAGCTTGAATGTGGGTGTGGAGAACTTTCTCAGCCCATCTCTGTAAGACGCGAGGTTCATTCTTCATGGCTCCAACTCTCCTAAATGGACAGTCGTTGGCTATACCTTCAGCCTAACTGTGCTACAGCTGGCTAACTGTGGAGACACTGTAGCAATCTGACTAAAACAGTGAACTTCAGCTCAGCCCCCACACAGCTAGTTAACTCTGCAGTTTCCTCTTCAGCGTGAGACGTCAGATTCTATTCAGCCAGTGAAGAATACATAGACACTAGCAAGTGAGTAAAGAGATTGCCACACAAGCCAGGCAACCTGAGTCCGTTCCCAGAGTCCATATAGCGGTGTGTGTCTGTAAACCCAGAGCTCCTGTAGCAAGACAGGAAGCAGAAACAAGAAATCCAGGAAGCTTGCGGGTCAGCTATCCTGGCTGAGCTACAGGAAAACAAAAGACCCTGTCTCAAAATGAAAGGTGGGAACCAATTTGGAGGGGTGTACATCAGCACACCCCACAGCCTCTTCTGCCTCTATACATGCACCCACACCCACACATGTATACATATACACATGCACATACCAGAAAAGAAGAAGAAAAACAAATCCCAGCTTCCTGCAGAGCCCATCGTACTGTTTATGTAAAGTGCATAAGGCGCTGGGTATATGCTCTTGCACTGACCCACGCCATCACAGGTACCTCACCCGCACCCCAAGTGCTACTCATGGAGCCCTTCAAGCTTCTAGGAATTGTCTCCACTTCCTGTCATGCCATGCCATAGGTGTGCTGGGATTACAAGTGCTTACTACTGTGTGGTGTGTGTGGGGTCTGGGGAACTGAACTCAGGTCTTCTGGCTAATGTGACAACCACTGTACCAACTGAGGCTGCTCAGTGAGCACTCTATCACTGAGTCATACATTCAGCCCCACACCCATCCTTGATGGCTGCAGGTTTGCCTCTAAGGACATGGAGCACTCTGTTAGCCATTCCAGTGTTTCCCGTTACCAAGCCCCCTTGGTCACTTCTCTCATCTTTCTGGTTATCATTAGCTACTTATAAGCTCCAAACTTCTGGCCCTTCACAATGGCAACTGGTTCCTACGATGAGTGCCTTCAGCCTTTAGAGCCCATGCTCTTGCTTGGAGCCATGGCCTGTAGAGAAAGGAGGCTGCCTTGAGTTTCTTGGTGATGCCAGCTTCCTCTTTGGCAGAATGTTCTTTGGTGAATAGTGTAATGTTTGGGTCTTCCTTGGAACACAGACGTCCGGTCTTGCATGATATTGCCATGTTAGCACGTTCCCTTTCCTAATCTCATTTCTTCGTTTATTTAGTATTTATTTAGGTCTTTCCATCACGTTTTCCATACTTCTAAGAACACCCATAGTAAGATTGCTTCATCCTTAGAGTCCTTGTGTCTTGAAGAATTGCCCCTACACCTATGCTCTAAAGGTAGATACACTTCTATTGGGCCAGGTCAGGTGACTTACCATTTCCATAGCTGGCCAAAGTTCTCCCCTTGATCTGACTAGTGGGCAACTCAGCATCAAATTTTAATCAAACATCTATCACATATGTGAGAATTAATGGCTTACACTTTATGTAAAGTGCTTCATCTCATTAAACTTAAGTTTCACTTCATTTTCTGACTTGCATTTTACTCAACACACCGCCTACTCAGCACCATAACAAATACTGTACCCTCATTATCCCATGAAATTGTGCTTTCTCTAGGCTGGGGTCTTGAGCAAGATACCAAATTTCTTCTGTAAGTGGAGATAATGATATGTCTACAGGATTATCATGAAGATTGATAATAGTTTATATCAATAGTTATTAAAGTCCACTTGGCCTTTTAGCCCCAAACAATAAATCAAACTATCTGATTTAATTATTTTACATGACACTAATGTACTAAACTCTAGAAAGAGAAACATCAGTTTATTCTAAATACACTCAACATAGTATTACTAATCATACTTATTATGGCTTTAATCAAATTGAAAGCTTTTGCGGTTCCTGTAATTAACAGCAGTGTAACAGAATGAATCAAGCTGACATAGAATGAATCTCCACACAAAAAGTTCATTTATTTGTCTTTACAGATAAACGATGGCTCTTTCTAAGGCCAGGAAGCCCAAGAGTGCTTGACGTTAACATCTATAGCTTTACAGGAATGTCAGGATTACTCTGCAGTGACTATTAACAAGGAGGGTTATTCTGCCCTTGGGACTTAGCAAATTGCATTAATAATTCAAACGTTGTGCTATTCTAATGACTAAATTTGGCGCCCTCAATGCTGGTCAGCTCGCCAGTAGGCAGAAACTTAGTGTAATCCCTTGAGCCTTTCTCCTCGCATTGTATTACATTTTTTGATGCCCGTCACGATGAAAAGGATGTGTCTTTACTCTTGAATTGGACAGCATCTATGTATATTTCTTGGCCTAGAATCAGATGAGGATAGCTGAAGTGGAAAGCCTAAGTCACATGCCCATAAACAACAGAAAATAGAACAGAGGGATGAGAATTAATTGTGACTTCTTTACGCGCCCTAAAATTTTGCTATTTGAATAGGAAAGTGACATATAGAAATCATACATGGTAGCTAGGAAAGTGATATACAGCAATCTTGCGTGCTCTAAAATATGAGGTGCTAGACAATTCAATTCATGCCAGGAAGTGAATCTTGTGTGTGTACTAATGTGCATGGACTTTACTCATTTCTGAGATGACGATACGGGACATGTGACCGCATCAACCACACAGCTGCATGTGTAGGGGGTAATGTGGGTTCCCAGCAAGGTGGTCACTATTCCTGCCCTCGAAGATTGTGTGTTTACTGGAGAAAGATGATGATGAGCTGTCCACCCAGAAAATAAATGATAAGAGTATCACCTTGCTGAAACAGATTAAAAAGTGTCAGAAGATTACAGAGGCAAGCACCATCACTGAAAATTCAGGTGGACTTCACAGAAGACATTTGAGATGAAACATGGGGGCACTGGAAAATTATTTTCGGCCTTGTGCAGTCATTGTTGAATTGCTGTGATCGGAAAACTGACAGAAGCAATTAAAGGGGGGAGGGGAATGTATACAGTTTCAGAGACAGTTCAGACCATCGATGCCTAGGATCTTTGGCAGCTGTAGAATACAGTACACACCATGAATTACAGTGAGCCAAGACTTGGGACTGGAACAGGGGTGTGCTGTGACCTTGAAAGGCCTGTCCCTAATTTCCTATTGCACAAGCTGAACTTCATCTCCCAAAGGCTCTGACAACCTCCCAAAATGGCACTCCCAGGAACCTGCGGGGGACGTTTCAGGCCCACATTGTAACAGGTTTGTTTAAATGAATGACACTTATATCCTTCTGAGAACTGTTAAGTTTAGACCTTGTTTTAGGTATGAATTATGTACGTATTGTCTTCACTCAACTAAAAAAATGATATCTATTTGGTTTTTGTGTGTGTGTGTGTGTGTGTGTGTTTTGGCCACATGTATGTCTGGGCACCACATGCACGCTCGGCACCACCGAGCGTGCATGTGAAGGTCAAAAGGTCAAAAGAAGGTATCAGATCCCCTGTAACTGGAGTTACAGGTATTTGCTAACCACCACGGGGGTGCCGGGAATCAAACCCAGGTCCTCTGCAAGAGCAGTAAGTACTCTTAACCACTGAGCCATCTCTCCAACCCCTTCACTTGATTTTAAATACCATGATGGCAGAGACAATCAACTCTCAGAGTGAGCTCCAGGACATCCAGGGCTACACAGAGAAACCCTGTCTCAAAAATAAAATAAAATAGAGAAAGAGATTAAACATTTGATGTATCTGCCACATGTCTCTGTAATCAGAGACCAGATTTTAAGCCCTAAAATACAGGGGGAGGAAAGCCTTTTTGTGGGAACTGATGCCACATCTAGGTATATCACTCTCTTGCCCCTAGCTTCGCCTCCCCAGATATTTATTTATCTGCTGGAGTCTACAAAAATTTCCTTAAAACCCACAAGGAGGAAGAGTTCCTCCCTTGGTTTTTCAGATCATTTTACACATATTAGGA